>KN837189.1:391749-444820 GCA_000827215.1 Sphaerobolus stellatus SS14 | reverse complement strand
ACCTTTGGACAGCATTCTTGAAATATTGATGAATGATTTCATATTTGAACATACATTAAAGTGAGTTTTATCTTTATCCTGTCTCAGTGAAGGAAACAGATTTGAAAGTGCTGATGAACCCTATTGAATAGTTGGTATTTAATATGTTAGGGGATTGGACTTAATGAATACTTACCTGTTGCTCTGTATGATTTTCTGTTGACTTGAGAGGTGAAGAGGGGAGTGATATACCAGGCAAAGGTGGGAGTTTGAGGAATATCTGGCAATTAGATTGATTGGCTGGATAGGTAAGCTGTTATTCTTTCACTCACTCCACCAGTACCCTGTAATGATGGAAATAAATCCACCAGATTGGAGGAATTCTAGAAATGAGATTTTAGTAGGTTACCTACACATGAGCCCTTTCTGTTTTGACCTACATTCTTTGTATGATTATTGAGATTAGAAGATGACACTCCTCTTCCTGGAGTGGCCTTTTTCCCTTTCCTTGGTGGCATGTGTGTTACAACCTGATATCTAGGAGTGACTTCGGACTCCAGATATAGTAGAACTGTAAGTGCTGACAGTCTCTGCGCGGAGCACGAGTCCTGTGAACACTGGGATAAAAATAAGAGGGAGTTGAAGTCGACACGAGGAGAGCGAGAGAGAGAAATCGAAAGACTTTTAGTAGCTCGCACTGTAGAATAGGAGGAAAACAAGATAATCATTTGAGAACAAACATACACGGCTTATATAGATTTGAGACGACAGAAATAGAAATGAAAGGTAATAGTCGGAGCATAATGTCCACAAAGGAATCAAAGATGTCATAAAAGGGGCGATAACAACATACTTTAGGTAAGAAATTGGTTCTGGATTGGTAAGTTTGTGTGATTTAGTCAAATGATAAGGAAAGCGAAACATAAAGGAATCAAGAGGGAGGAACATCGGTGAGGCATACAAAGGAGAAGGGAAGTCGGCGATGACACGCGTGTGTGAGGAAAGCGGAGGCAAAACAGAAATGGTATATCTTATCTATCTAATATTAGAATCGCAGTGCAGGGAGCTCGTCTCCCTTACACCGGATCCGCACTAATGCTTTCAATTCATTAGATTTCCAACAGGTCAGACAAGTTCACCATACGTCGAGGACGCCGTATGCTAGAGGGGGGGTGATGTCAGGGGACAACCATAAATTTCCGCCCGGGATTATTTTCAACACCAATAATCCCCTAGGAGCCTTTCCGAGCGGAAACCGTCATCCCACGTTTCCGGACGGAAACTGTCAGCCCTCACTTCCGCTCGGATTTCCTCAACAACACATTTGCCGACTCCTGTGGCCAGAGAGTGGGAGGTTAGGCTGGAGACAGTGGGTTCCGCACGGAGATGCCTACGCACATGCGCAAGACGCCCACGCACATGCGTAAGACGCCCACGCACATGCGCAAGACGCCCATGCACATGCGCAAGACGCCCACGCAAGTAGGCTGGAGACAGCGGGTTCTAGGGACAGGGCCGGTTAGTACAGGGTCATCTACATGGGTTATATTTCCTTCTCGTCTTAGTACCATCATTGTATTTTCTCTTATCTTTGATTGTACCTGACCCACTTCCTATTTATTGGGCTCACTCTAGTAGAGGCAATCCAAGACTTTCTCTTTGGATTTCCCCTCTACTAGGTGAGATTCCCTTCGCGTGTATTATTCATTTATTTATATATCTTTGGATTTCCCCTCTACTAGCTTGGCGTGACGTCCGCCCGGCTTCGAGGGTTGCCCTTACAGCAGGTGGGAACAGCCTGGGGTAAGGGGTGTCATAAGGAGGGACACTTGATAGTGAAGTGGTTAATTCATTATATGTCCAAGTGTAATCAAAGTTCACGTTGGAGGTAAATGTCTTGTGTGCCACACAATATATGAATCTGTTAGTCAATAATGCATAAGGAAATAAAGTATGAGATTTCTTACACATGTGGCATCGGTAGACCATGAGTGCAATATCAACCCTAGCCTAATTGATCTTTTCTCCAACTAACTTGTTTCCAATCTCAAGAGTTAAGTCCTCAATGGTGATGATGGGAAGGTGACTATATGAATCTATACAACCAATGAAACCGGTGAATTGCACCACACTGTAGAGCTTCGGCATAGGAGGTTGTATCGGCCACCTATTGTTGGTGACCATGGATCCACTGTGAATTTATGATGACATCAGTTTAAAGTAGAATTATTGATGATTTTTGATATAGTGGACTTAAATAACACTGACTGCATAATAATTGTTTTGAGAAGCCCGTGGTGTTTACGAAGATGAGCTTAGTGTTGTATCCGAGTTCTTCAGTTTCTTGGAAGACATAGCCAGAGATTGCCACTCGAGGTAAGAAGGTCCGGCCCTAAGAATGACAGCAGTGATTAGAGTGGTGATATTCAAAGATATGAACGACTTCAGTATTCATTGGGAAATCATCAGACATGTAGAATTTGCCAAATATGTAGGCCATGAGCCCGTCTATCTATATTCCCCATGCATGCAGCTAGCCAAGTGCATGAGAGGCTGTACAAGGGGAAGGGGGGGGGATCCCACACTTAACAGAATCCATCCCCAGATAACCAAGGGTCAAAAACCTTGGGTCTCAGCCCTTAGATGTGAGGGTTATCTGCTCTATTACCTTTCTAGGAAAGTCAGGAATGCTATGAGGCACACAAAGCCATCCTGGTGATAGGGGGCTGGAACCTTGGTTCTGAAAGTTAGGTTGTATTCCCACACATAAAAGACCTGGGTTCCCAATCCAGACATCTGGGGTTGCAGCCCTGGCTCCAATGATAGGAACCCATTTCTACTTCTGTAGTGTTGTGACACTGAGTGTCACAACCTGATGCTGCAATACTGATGATGACATAATATGAAAACTTGACCTTGAAAATGGTAGGTTACCATTACCTAAACCAGAGCCACCCCCTTCCGGCAGAGCAGCCCTGTGCTTCTCTCACCAAATATATAATTACATAAAATCAAGGAGGTGATGCGGATGAGAATTTCAGCTAGAGCACCCAGGTTATACACCTCTGGCTACCTTGATCCAATTTATCTAAGTGCTGGGCAGTGCCTGAATAATTGGGGTACCCAAATTATTGCAGAATATAGATAGTCATTAACAAGCTCTATATGTACTATTATGAAAATGCCTGTAGTAGAATCTTGTGTCTACATGAATGGAAGAATTATTAAGAGAGTCGGAATCCCAAAGGTACCTGCCGGTAGCCACCATCAAAGTTATTACTCAATGTTCTACCTCTGTCTCATTCACTATAGTATCAGGCTGGGTAGCATGTTGCAATGTCTGGCAGAGATAATGTGTCAGGACCATACATCCTTAAGACCAGACAATAGAATTGCATTCGTCTCGGTTATGAGGGAAAGCAACGAGGTAGAAAGAGAGTTAATAAATTATGAGCTTTCTTTTGAAGCGCAAGATGATAACACGATTATCCATCAATCACTCACTGGATTTTCAGATCAGAATCCGTTGACGGTTTGTTTAGCTGGGTAGGACATCTGCATTCCTAGACGGGGCACCCAGCTTCTAACCAACCAGGATGCGGTGATGGTGAGCTCGTGATTATGTGGACCCACATGTGTAATGGATTTTCTCATTCCTGAAGCGGGCATTGATTGTTATATCATCTGCGAACTTTATTTACATATATAGGGTCTGTCACTCTACATGTATTGTTTATTTACTCGGATTAACGACCAATCATGCTATTCTTAAAACGAGGCATCACCTTGAAGTTCAACAGGCGGATGTCCTCTCCATGAAAGAGATCCGGCCATAAGGGAACTACTATTACTTTCAGACTAAAATATCATATAAATCACTACTCAGAGCTTTGGGATATCCCAAAGTTTTATTGAACAGGGAGAAATCGTTTAAGATTCATAACGGACTTGTATATATAACATAAGAGAAGAAGCAGCAACTAAGGTGTCTATGCTCCTTGCAGACACCTGTCATCTCCATACTAATTATACTCTCCCTTCCACTTTGACCAAGTCCCTTGCCCTGAGGCTTTCGATTGTATCCAGGACACTCTGCTCCAAGCCAATCCATTTCCCACCCAAAAGAGAGGTTGAACCGGAATTATCGTATTGCTGTTTGTCCCTTTCGCCACCTTCGAAATTATCAGGAATGGTGTGTCCAGGGAATGCTTTGCGAATTATGGCAAAAATATCATTAGGACCCCAGGGGCCTGAAGCGGCAAACCACCGCTTTCCAACCATGTCTTCCCTGGTTAAGCCAAGGTAATGCAATTTAGCCACATCACGGACATCTACAGTCCATTCTGTCAATGAATGGTGATCAGTACATGGAAGATAATTTAATATAAATGCAACGTACGGGGTAAAATGTTATCCTTCCAAGAAATGTCATTCTGCATAGTGGAATAAATGAGTCCTGGAGTCATGGATGGTTTTCCATGGAGTACAGGCCCAAGAGTGGTCGAAGGAAGAATTGTTACCAGCTCAAAGGAAGGCTAAAATGACGCCATTCAATAGATTTGGTCTGAAGAAATGACATCTACGAACCTTTTCCTTCTCCATAAATTCGAAGCATACTTTCTCGGCCATCACTTTAGCGGCAGCGTATGTGACCAACATGCCTGCTTTCTTCAAGGCGGGATAATCATCAATCGAAGCACCGTTGACAATAACGTTAACAGCGGACTCGTTCCAATCCTTGACCGTAATGGTTCTATCCACGTAATCCGGCGCAATAATCGTAGCCATCGCAGATGATGTATAAACAAAGCGTTTTATGGTTGATGTCTGCTTTGCGGCGCGTAACATGTTAGTAGCATTCTGGACAGCTTTGTCTACGGCCGAAGCATCAATCTCCTGAATTGGAAATGCAATATGTTCTACGCCATCTGCTCCATCGAAAACGCGGGTCCAAGCCTCTTCGGAGTAAAAATCGTCACCATCTAACCCCACGATTTCGAGACGTTCTTGCAGAATTTCGGATGTTATTCCATTTTCCGTAAAGGCTTTCTTGAGATCGCTATTTGCGCGTTCGATGCTGGTTGGACGTGTAGTGCCACGGACACGGTGACCTTCCCGAAGGAGGGTTAAAGCGACATGGGAAGCAATATAGCCGGTTATACCGGTTACGACGACTAAGGAGTTGGTAGAGATCGAAGGCATATGGATAGATATTGGGGAAGGGTTTGTAAGAGAGGTTTACTTGAAAAGTGGAGTTGATGTTGAACACGGATTCGGACTGAGCATCAAGACTTTATATCCTAGCATGACAGTTATTAATAGACTTCGAGAATGAGAAAATAATGTGTCTTGAGAAGTGGAGTTGATGTTGAACTCGGATCCGGACTAAGCATCAGGACCGTATATCCTTGCATGACAGTTATTAATAGACTCCGAGAACGAGAGAATAATGTGTCTTGAGAAATTTTGCGTCATTACGGACTAAGACGGTGGTGCTCAATGCTCTCTCTTACCGTTCTGATAAGACAGCTGAGCTCATGCTTTGTAACGGATGGAAAGGCAGTCAACGTGTTGGCAAGTTGCGTAGCGCCGAGTGGAACAAGGAGACGGAAGTGGCTTTAGAGCGCCTATGATAAGCATGACGTGAGATCGATTTATACATAAAGTCATCAGTTTTGACTAAGTCGCGAGCATTGTCATCAGAGCGATAAGGAGGACAATAACTTGGTAATCAGAAGAATATTCATTAATTTATATGTATATAGCATGAGAACTACTCGAGCATACCAATAAGCGGAGGGTGGAAGGACGTGAAGTAAAGTTGGGTTATAATGATAATAAAATAATATTGAACGACTTGTCGACGAGGAGTTCGGATATTTATAACATGGTGAAAGAAAAGGGAATTTGAATTTATGATGGAAAGCTGAGCTTGACACCGACGTCACATTGTTCCATATGTTTCATGGATTTTAAGAAGAGTTTGGATTCACCGGGATACCGTTATTAAATCATAGATGAAGAATTATTTACAGAACATTGTCCACATCAGAAGATGACTTCCTAGCAACATTGATGTAAAAATGCATTTAATAATCAAGTCCGACAGATGAGGCAAAACCTGTATGCGGTAGGAATGAATATAATTCTCAGGCAGTGATGTTGCAGAACGCTTAGGAACCAAATCTCATTCCGGTATATACTATATCAAAGCTCACACCTAGCATGATGCACAATGAATTGAGAGCCCCAACTGCCCAATGATATCTAAAGTGCTGATCTAATATATACAAAGATGAATCCGAGATCTAGATTCAATGTTGTATATAGTGTTGCAAGAAACATCTTCAGACACTTTATGTAAGTGGTCAACCAGTCTTCCATGCTACCATTATATTTGTTCCCGGCTTTCCTTATATTCACTAATGGACTATTTATATAAGCACTGAACCTGTAACCCATACCCTGTACATGTAGACTGTCCTCATTCCTAGATGTATACACAGCTGTCCTGTCAACTTGTGTGACCGCTCAGTGAGGCTTATTGGTGACAGCCTTTCACTTTCCAGTTATAACTAAGCGCACTAAACAAACATACCTAATTTTCGAATTCGAGCTAGATATACGATGTGGGAAGTATCCGATTCAAATTTGTAATGAAGAAGTACGACACATGTGGCTGGATCACGAACAGGTTAGCCAGGTTAGCTACGAGAAACCAAGGAAATTATCTCCTGAACGTATATGTATTGAAACCTCAAAACGTTGTCTCCCCCAAAGCACATCCAACGACACAATGTTCTTGCCTATGGCTTACATATCATTCATGTATAATATAGGGAAGAGATAAGATCAGCTTATAAAGAGAAGTCAACAAAAAATATAAGTATAGGCCCGGCAGTTTTGTTGAAGCATGACAGAAAGTAGATTCACTAGACCTTGAATCCTATTGCTTTAAGACAGGGATAACCGATATTTTCAAGAGGGATGATCCAGCAAACGCAGCAGACTCATGGTCTGATCATAGTTGTAGACATCGAGTGCGACTGCCATCTGGTAACGCTAACCGAAAGACTGGGCCAATAGGAGAATAAGAGAAGGGTCGCCCGTTAGTAACGAAATTTCGAGGTAATTTCTGGCTTTTGACGGTCCTAAGATGCTATAATGCATGTTTATTAAAGAAACGACACTTGAAGACATTATAATATGGATTGCCAAGAGAGATAAAACTCACTTGCATAAAAGGTCGCCGAAAACCCAAGGATGTTGATCTGAACTGGCCTGCTAGTAGCAAATACTATATAACGGAAATCTGGGAGAATCAGTATTTCTTCCAATGCTGAAGTCGAGGACTCGAGGTAGCCTGAGCGAACGCATAAAGGGACGAAAATGGAAGCAAAGTGTGACGAGTTACGTTTGTCACGGGCGCCTGGCGGCCGACTTGAACAGTGGCCACCATGATTGCTACACCGCCAGGTTACGATGTCCGTCGGGGATATTTTGATGGAGCAAGTACGTTAGTAAGTGCATATGGCAAATGGTCGCATTCTCTCAGCTAATTGCACTCATAGCATCGCGTGACGTGGCTCGCAGTCTAGGCCTCGGCACCGTACAGTCAACGGTGACGGCCGTAAAGTGTATGGCTATTTACGGCGCAATCAGTACCTTAACCGACTGGTCTGGCAACTCGCTCATCGGAACGGATACAGACCGTAAACGGCTCATTACATGCAATATTTCAATTCTCAGGCACCGTTAACGTGGGATTTCATATACAGAAACAGTGCCACGTGACGATGAGATCGTGCAAACTCCGATAGCCTCCGATGTTCTCCGAGTCCTCGACGCAGGGGTGATTTCAATTTCTCGCCACCCCTCGTCGTCTGTTATAGCTTCCTTTTCCTCATTCCTTCTGTATACCCCTCTTATTATGGAAAGCTGTAGCTTGGAGCAGATTTTGCCTCGTGGTTCGATCGGCGGTACGCCTTGTGCTTATCCAGCCAAGTCCAACCTTGTGCTGACGTTGTCATTTATGTAGACCTGTTGGAAGGTTATGGACCCATTTATGTCCGAAGTATCCCCAGTCCTCCCTGCCCACAAGTTTCTTTCGTTCCTGAAGCCCAGTGTCGATCGAAGGACGAGCACAAGTCACAACGATGCTGGGCATCCCTGTACCTTTGAATAGGTCTTTCGGGTCTTTCGGGTCCTTCGGTGTCTTGCATAGGTGCTTTTCACGCTCTATTGGTAATGCGCTCAGACGATTGACTCAGTTTTCAAATGCAGTCCCCTCTTATGTCCTGTGCATCACTTGGAGCCTCGCTCCCGACCGCACCCCATATGGAAGACTGACCACCATCGCAAGGAGCTGGCGATGTGACAGAGAGGCTGGGAAGTCTTGCTGCTGGTATGAACAGGCGTGGGATATGGTGAAGTGATGATATGGTACGCTCTTCTGCAGTCTATTACTACTTACGCTTTACTTTGATGTTTCACGCGCGTAGGAGTATTCATTCTAGGCTGCAACTCGACAGGACGGCATTATTGCGGTTGACGGACTTAATGTCGCAGAACTCTTCACGACAAGATCTGGACATTGCAAGCCTGCGACCTACTGTGTCCGAATGCAAGCCAACGTCTCATTTTGATACTATCGACATTCTTTGTTTGATGGGAGAAGGAGACGAGAGCCTTTCAGCTTGAGAGGCGGAAGATTTGGGAGTGCAGAGAGTGGCACAAACTCGGTCGTCACAAAAAGTCCTTACCCGGTATGTCTGACTATGTTTTTAATCTCTTCCCTGCTGACTTTCTTGAAGTTCTTCAGATGTATTATTCGACTATCCCCATGTGGTCCGGTCCGCCGGCCTTCGTTTGCACCGACAACCGAGTACATAAATGACGCGTTCGTCTCGCGGGCGCGACCATCTTCCCAACCTTCACTCGACTCTCCATTATGTCCGTTGACCTTGCTAAAGCCGTCGGCCGTCTCAGAATGTGCGTGGTGCAGCTTCCTTGTTCGGGCCAAAGCTGACGCCGTTTATAAAGATGGTTGCGTGTACCGGGATTGTGTCGATAGGCAGTAGTATCCAGCGTACCATCGAGGCTTTCTCGGAAGATGGCAGCGTAGGAGCCGTACGTATTAATTCTTCAACCCGCGCTCAATAATCCCACACCCAGTTTACAGTCCATCCTAGGCCAAACCTATGCAAACAGTTACCTCGTCTCTGCGGATGTCAACCACGCCATCCATAACAACTTCGTCGACGTCTACCTCCCCGAGCACATGCCCCGCTTTAACGGAGGTATCAGTCTCCTTCGACTCCAACGGTTCCATGACCACGGACTCCGTCTCCAGCGCTCTCTTCCAACGCATTGCAGAGGAGGCAGGCCACACGATCCAGCTATTCCAGATTTGCAACGACTCGCGAGGCGGCGGGACTATTAGTCCTATGTTAAGCGCTGCGATGGGCGTGCGGGCTATTGATACTGGTTGAGCATGCATTCGATTAGGGCTTCGTGTGGCTCGAAAGATCCAGGATTGGAAGTTCAGATCTTTACTGGATTTTATCCGTATTTCGAGGGAGTTGCAGGGGAATTTACTGAGTAGGACTCACGAGCCGTTCTTTTTGGGAACGTTCTTCCAGCGGAGCACTTTTTGTTCCAGGTTTTACTGGTGGCATATTTATAAGAACTGAGTATCATATAAATGTCGATTTTATTTATAGGTTCAAGAATGAATCGAACTAAAATTGAGGGAAGCGTGACCTAATTGTGTGACACCGTTATGCTCTGGTTATCTTTCTTATCTCTCAGTATCGTTTCAAGTGAATAAGCAAACAAACAATAAAACAGCAAATCAAGCTTTGCATATACGAATGCGAACACTCGTAGTACCGGTGAGTCTCATGGTACAGGGTTTTCGGTACACTAATTCCCATAGTTCATCAATCCAATCCGGAAAAATACTGGTCATGGTCTCCAGTTAACTTTCTCCCTAAAAACCCTCTATACAATCAGCTTTCTCTTGCAAACCATCAGGACACCTTGATTTCCAATCTCTCCTGGACGATCAAGGAACTGCCTTCTCAACGGTGCCGATAATCCCCCACATACAGCCTCCCAGTCCCGTTTGTTCGCGCACCATACCTTCGAAAGCATTTCTCTGGCAACTCTGATCTGCCTTTCTCCCTACGTATTCGTAGGTGACTTCGTCGAACCTGGCATTCTTAAGAGCCTTTCCCGCCAGATCCAAAAGAATTCCTTGGTGAACAGGCGCCCTTGGAGAAATGTCAACGTCGCGCAATGTGTCGTTCATGAGGTTGATGAACTCATTATCTGGTGCGGCCTGGATAAGTATTACAGTTGCATCGCGAGCGGCCACGCGTAGAAGTTCGCCGATGGCAATCGCTGGCGAAGGACTATAACTCAAAGATCCAAAGGACACTATTGCGTCAAAGCTCTGGTTCGGAAAAGGGGGCGATTTGGCGGTGTAATTGCTGACGACTACATTGGAAGGTAGGTTGGGAAGAGCCCCTTGACCAGGGAAATCGATGGAATTAATGGCGTCGCAGTGCTTTCTCAACAGCCGAGCAAGTGCTTGAAGTCAAAAGTCAGTATAATATCTTGCTCACAGGAAAGACATGCCCACCTGCTGATCCACTTCCAATACATAGAACCGCCTTCCTGCCTTCACGCTGTAATGCATCGAATGCCTCTTGGATATCACCGCGTCCAGTGGGTTTTGCAATAAATTCCAGCCAGGCCTTGATATTGGCGTCAACGATCTTGAAGGGCTCTGACAACTTCTTGGGCAATGGGTATGGTCCGAGGAGCTCGTGGTCGACGATCTTGCGACCGGTGACGAAGAACTGGTCTTGCTTGTTATTAGGAGCTCCCCCCTCCGGCATGCAGACCCGTTGGTTTATATCAAGGATCTCCAGCCCAGCGTCTTCGAAGAAGCCGGACCAAGCCTTTGGCAGTCCCACGGTGCACTTTGCCTGATGTCCCATGAATCTTTCGATTAACCGCTCAACCCACCCACGATGGTCATACTTGCGGCCCTGTTCCGCCATTTCGTCTGGCTTCAGACAGGTTCCAATGGCCACGAGACCACCCTTCTTCACCCAGCGCGAGAACTTGAATATCTGGCTGCGCAGTGCAGGAAGGGAAAATTGGTACAACGAGTGAGAAGCGATGACGGCATCAAATTTCTGGCCGTTGGGGGGCTCGTAGACCGTCATGTCTGCCTTGTAATATTCTGCTTGCGGGCGACATCTACCATCGTCTGGGAGATGTCGAGGCCGATGACTCTGTGCCCTTTGTTGGCGAAAAAGGCAGCAGTCGGCTTGCCTGTGCCGCTGCCGATGTCGAGGACGCGAGAGTTGGGAGGGAGAAAGTTAACGATGCGCGTTAGGACGTCCAAGAGGTGGGTGCAGTGCTCGGCATAAGCTGTCTCGTAGTCGAAGCCCACGACATCGAACATTTTTTCTTCATTTTTAGGGTCAGGGACAGACTCGACAGGGGACATAACAGCTGTCGACGTATTTTTCAGATGAAAGAGACAATGTGTGAGGTTTGGTTGGAGTTAGGCGGTGAGTCGATGGTTTACTTGAAGCCACAGGGAATCAGGCCAGGCTACTCCCTCTCTGTAGCCTAAAAGGTACATATATATCTTATTAGGCAATGTGTCTAATAGGCCGTTTTCCCCGTCACCTAGCACGGACATTATTGCCCTCTTTTCTCTACTGCGGCCTCACCGTAATAGCCTGATTTATATACCTCCTCAGCACGAGTCAGCGTATTCCTGTAGATTAATTGCGACATCACCTCGTTCCACGTATTACCAACCCCAAAGAATCAGATTCCATAAGGCATTACCTTATTTTTCTCTTCGCGGATTTGATTACCTCTTTTCCACTTTACGTATCTGGCAATAGGGCTAGCATCAGGAAAGTTGGCAACGACGCTTACCTTTTCCATAGCATCCCACGCTTCCTACAGACAGTAGTGACTGCTATGTCGCTATATAGTCGCTTGCCCTCGCTAGCCTCGCTATTCTAAAAACTACGAGCTCAGCTGGTTCGAACAATGCTAAGTAGAACTAATGCGGCTGTCACAACTTAGAGTCGTACCACCACCATCTACAGCCTACGCACTTAGCACTGCAGATCGCAAACTCACGTTGTCTCAAAGTCCTGTACGTTTCGTTGCTTCTCGAGATATTATCTAAAAGAATACGCAGGGACCTACTTCGAGGCAGTTGAGCTTGGTAACATTGTCTTGCTGGTTGTCGGCATTGTTGGGGACGGATAACCATGTGCACTGAGAGAGAGAGAGAGATGTCAATTAAAGTGCTTGAAGCGCCAGGCGCTTATGGTGCACTGTGTCGCTGTGTATGTACAATGTAGCTAATAATACTGAAAATAAGATAGAACAGTAGCAGGACATCTACAGGATGTGAATGATGGAAGATTCAGCAATGAAGTGATGATGAGAAATGGAATCTCGGTCTGACCAGTCAGAGAAACTGACTGCTTGACAGAAGTCATCAAGAATAACTAGCACAGGAAGCACCAAGGGATTTTCTACTGAGAAAAATGTTAAGAAAATCTTAGAAGTCAACCTCATTTCTTCAGTGTTTTCCCAAACACTGAAGGAAAACCAAAAGAAAACCAACATTTATTAAGGTTTTAACACAGTTCAT
Source organism: Sphaerobolus stellatus SS14 (assembly GCA_000827215.1). NCBI lineage: Eukaryota > Fungi > Basidiomycota > Agaricomycetes > Geastrales > Sphaerobolaceae > Sphaerobolus > Sphaerobolus stellatus. The sequence continues at coordinate 432,141 of KN837189.1, read as the reverse complement.
AGGAAAACACTAAAGCAATGGGGTGCACTTTTAAGGTTTTCCCAGTGTTGTTTCCACCCAGCATGCAGGACCCAAACTCGAATTCAACATGGAACCGGATGACAGAATAGTGCAGACAATTCCGCTGGTAAGCACAAAGTTTCATTTATCATTTATAAACATCTAATGTGTTCCTTAGTATGGCGAGCTGTTTACAGTGTCTAGGTTCATATCCAAGGCACCGCCACGCTTGTTATCACCTTATCGCCTATTGGTATGTCAATATTTTGCATCCCGTACCAAAGTCTCTATTACTAACAGGAAATTCCAGATAGTACATCTACCGTATGTGTACCTGTCCTTTAGCAGGTACTGAGATCTTTATTACTTAAAAATTACTGTATTCTAGAGCCTCAGTAAATGTACATTGAGTCTCTAAATGGTAGCATAGTCTCGAATCTCCGCTGTATTTATTGTATTTAACTGTATATATTTACATGAATAAAACCATTTGATTTTATATATTTAATAACATTTTCTGAATAATCGAAAAATCAGAAGGAATAAATATTATCTGCTATTGAGTCTACGGGCCGTTAGTGTTCCTATGATAGTCGTCCATAGCTTCCACTGCAGCTATCATACTGAAAATAGAGCCATTTGCCATGGACACTATGGACGCTATAGACGCTATAATTGCCATTATAGCGTTTGCCAACTTTCCTGATGAATCGTAAGATGAGAAATAGACAGACAGCGAATACGAAGAACCATAATAAACTAGAATGAGTAATAAATCATCAATGAGGGAAATGAAGTCTTCATAACAAGATTAGATTAGTATCTCCTTCGAGCCACAACGTAGCCGAGGAACATAGAGGGGAAATGAAATAGACAAGTAGCGTCCTATTCTGGGGATGGCATCCAGATATTCAAGTGATAAGATACATGTGGGTGCATGATGCAGGAAGAGGTACAAAGATCAGACCCGCATGGTGCCATGAGTGGATACAGGAAGGATAGAGAGAGCCATCCATTACCAACCGCAGAGCAAAGCAAGTATTCGTCATCAACTGATACGTTGAGGGGAAGTTGTGTATCTAAATAATGCACATATCTAGCCTTGTAAGGACAACATAGGCTTGTTCGTCGTCAAGCTGATTTGGGGCCGCAAAACGTCACCGGGGGAACGATCGGACCGAGCCAAGCATCTGGTCTCACCCTCTGAGGTCTCTCGTACCAACTTCCGCTTACAGTATTCGCCAAAATGAAAATAAGAGAGATGATATTGTGGCAGAGACTCGACAGAAACCAATCAGTACCGAACTTCGATTAAGAGAAACCCGTGGAGATACGATTACTGAAGCACGAAGTGAATTGAAGAACATAATTGGCAGATATGGTACAAGATACTACCGTAGTAGTAAGTATCAGTTCATGCAATTCCTAAATCAATCCAAAAGAATACTTTCCATAATTAAGCAGCAGAAGCATTTCAGTCAATTCTGTGTGAGATTCGTCTCTAATGTCCATTCCCGTAATTCTCATTTCAATACAAGATAGATCTACACAAGTAAGCACCGATCCGTTGAAGGGTCGAGTATAACCACCTACAGATTTAGCTCCTCTAAATCCCATTATATTCTCATCCTAACTTGCAGGGACAGGAGCAACGGTAGGATCAAAATTCTCCCATTCCGACAACCTGACCACCTGAATCAATCCCGGAAACCTCAAAGTCAAAGGTTCAATCGTCTTCGTAATATAATTTTGTGGAGGAAGTATATTGACTTGAAATGTTGAGTTGACTTTTGCTTTGGCCTCCAACAGGGCTTCGAGAGTGGAAATATCAAAGGATGACATGCCGATATTAAGGCGAATGTCGAATTGGAATGGTGAGACCTTCCCGCTAACAGGTATGAAGCTTTCGACGTTGCATTTCCACAATGTGAGGGTTCGAAGTCGGCGAAAGCCCGTAAATATTAACGCAAAAGACCGTTTCGTCAAAAGTGTATTCTCCAATTTGATGTTAACCAAATATTCCCATAAGCCGTCCGTAGGAGGGAATTGTGGGAGTCGAACATGTGTTTGAGGGTCAGCGGTGAGGAATTGGAGGCGTAAAGTCCGTAATACCTGTGTTCCGAAAATTTCAAAGAATTGAAAAGACCCGGAATCGAATCCACTGAGATGTAGATACAGGAGATTCGGTAAATCCAACTCATTCACAGGAGGCTCAAGGCCATTACCATGCCAGGAAAGGACCTTAAGGCTCCTAGATGAACTAACAGATCTCAGTGGTGCTTCGTCGCTTGCACTGTGACTTGATACTTGCTCCAAACGTAGTAGTGAGGCATCCGTGAACATTGGTTCGACGAGGAATGCATGGTTTGAGAGAATAAGGCGGGTGAGGCGAGGAGCGTCGATCGTGGCAGGATCAGGCCATAAAGTATAAAGATCCATTGATATTTGAAGTAGTTCCAGTGAAGGCATTGACGTAGGCGTCATTTGTGTAGGAGGAAATAGACAGGATGCCAGAGCGTCACCTGTTCGATTCTTCCTGCAATCGATAAGGAGAACGCGGATGCGTTTCGTGTGTTGAGCAAGTAGGTCCGCTAACCGGGTGATGTCGGAACGAAGCTCTGCGGATATGTCGTGATCTCTTCGCTCCACATCAATTGAGAGCTTTGGTAGGATATGAATATCCAGAGGATGGCCACCGGATCGTTTGAGTCTTTCCTGGAGATACTCGAACTGCACGGGCGCGACTGCGCGGTCTCCTTCTAGAACTATATTCGACCACACCCTAGGTGTCTTCATTAAGACATCTCTCCATGTCCTACATACGGCGCAGAGTTGATTGAGCGCAAATAGCGATTCGGAGAGCGAGTATGGCTGGTGGGAATAAGGCAATCTGGCAAGATTCGAGGGTAATAAAGGGAGGGTTTCTACGAGAATTGTCTGTAGAATTTCATATGGAAGTCCTTGAATGGGAGACATAGTGGAATTCAAGTCCTCAGGAGGAGGATAGCTGTTCATCGTGGTCAACGACGAGGGCTTGGCGACTGAGGCAAATCTGAGTGGACACGTGACATACGCCCACAGTCACCCCAATGACGTAACCAACTCTGTTTCTCCATCCCTCGCACTTCACTCATTCTTCTCTTTCCTTGATTCCTTCTATATCATTAAGACCAAACAAAAGACTTTCAGTGCTACTGATCTCCCTGGTTTCTATCTACTTCCTACGTCCTCCGTAAGAACTTTGCCACATCACAGACGTTACTATGCTTCGAAGGCTCGAACCACGATGTAGTTGCAGCTGGTATGTTACTTTTGGAGGATTCGGGCCTCATAAATTTTTAATTTTAGTTGCTCTAAAGAGTTAGAAAGCATATTTCAGATTTGCCCTTGACATGTCGATACTCACCTTTCCTTGGCACCCGCTCTGCATCGCCTCTACGCTCGCACTGGCTAGGTTTCTTCAGCACTGTATCCCAACTAAGTAACGGAAATAGTGTATTGACCAAGCATGGCTTTCAGAGGACCAGTTTGATCCCTCAGTGAGTTTCCTTCTGCCCCACTATATAACGGCGGGTTATTGAGATAGTATTGGAAACTATACGGTGGTCATTCCTGTCGTTGATAACCCTATCTTTATTGGATCACTCATCGTTGACTCGAGTTGGTAAGAGTCCTTGGGTATGTTTTAATCTCTAGTCATCATCGTCACGACATTTCTTTCTGAGCACCTTTGTCGTTGACCTCCGCATCCGTCTTAAGGACTCGAGAATGCACTGGTATGTGTGTGGTGGAGAAATTGGACATTACTGGATTGTTGAGGATTAAGGTCATAGTTACACGTTCGATAACGGCGCTGCTGGCAGTGAGGGATAGACGGCATATAATCTTTTCCGACGTTGGGCAGATGACTTCATGACTCAAGTACTCATCCCTCAATGACGATTCACCTGCCCCAATGCCTCGGAGAATATAGTAGTTCATCCGGCATCTACGCAAAGGTGCTACCGTGCCATTCCTGCGAAAGTCATGGAGGTTTGGTGAAATTTTCGGATTGGCCATGGAATGACCCTGCAATAAATAGTACAGATAATAGAACTAATACTGTGAGAAAGAAGACAAATGGTGGATCCTTTACACGCAAATCTAGATATGCGAACAAGCAAGATGTATAAAGGTGAGCTCTGCCATACGAGAACAAAATCAAAATCAATGTAAAGAATGAAATGGAGCCTCCTTACAAGTCCCCAAAGTACGTCGGGTAGCAAGAGAACCACCGCACTCTTTTAGGTTACGATCCCAGTGCGGTATTGTTGGATCTCCTTTAGTTAGTACGCTTACGGCCTGTCATTTGCTCCCGCTGAAGATCGCTAGCGAGACAAGGGCAATAGTCAAACAATCGTCCTTTGGAGAAACAAGGTTAAAAGCCAAAACAGGATTTAAAGTCCAACACCTTTGTTCTCTTTGCGACTACTTCCCTCCGATGACCCATCTTAACATCTTTGACCGCACTAGGCGTTTTCCTACGCACCTCCCTAAGTCGGAGGAATTACTGAACGTATGTTAGGGGTTCTTCAAGAATCTCTGATTGCGGGCAAGTGTCTTGGCCTAACCTCATCGACCTACCATTGACTGATATTCTTAGGAGAGCCTGGTATGGCGCTATGTACGAAGTATCATTTGGTATAGCTCTGGCTACCTTAGTTGCTGTTCTTCCCCTTGGGGAAGGTGCACCCACATTGGCGTGCAGAGAAATTGTAGGTCGGTAGCTTGTTGTTGAGGAAATATTCGACTATGTTTATACTATTATCGATCAGGATGATGTCGTCGGTGATTGAACGATCTAGAGGCGCATTGCAAGCATGTTCGGCATGTGAAGTGATGATCCATATCACATTCACAGTTCACCTGCCCCAACAGTGCGGCAAACGCTTGATCGTTGAGGAAGTTGGCACCATACATTTAGTATTAGTACCTCTATCACAGCCGAACTGAACGAAAAGGTATTGATCAAAATATATTTGTTGCAGAAAAGTACCACGTGTGTTCTTGGATTCAATATTAGCGCTAATAGAACTAGTGAAGATTCAGTATTCTGAACTGTAGGACGGGAGGGTTGAGCACTGAGTACTAGAGACTATTTATGTGAAAAAATATTCTTTTGCGTAAAACTGTCCTGTCTTAAATTTCTGGCGAAAAGTAGCGATTATGAAACTTCAATAAAATCATCGTTTGCACTTCCAATAAATCGATAGTGCATTTTAGTGTAAACCTTCGATCGTACGTTCGGGCATTTTTTCAGTAAAATGATCTATTGCCCGATCGTTACATTTTGAGATTTTCACTATGCAGCGATCGTGCAAAACGTCCGAGCTGAATGTACTGCCCGCACCAGCGAGATAGATCAGGTTGATGAGATTTGTAAGGTATGGAAGATAGTTGACCTCAGCATAATAACCTGCCACTATCTTCTCAGTGATCCGGGAATTATCCCAGTTAAAATCGCTGAGATTTGTGACAAGTGGCAGAAGACGCATAGAATGGAGCATCCAGAGGGAAATATAGATAGATGTAAAAGAAGGATTATATGGAGCTAAGTACCCCTGAACATTACTGAAGCAAGTCCTTTTGTGCAGTTATGCCACTGGACCTGCAACAACTTGCACATTCCTTATTCAACCTTGACCCTACAACCAATCATCCTTAAAGGCAAATTTACTAACATTATCTTTAATGGAGCTTCTATATGCTTATTAAGTTAAGCCGCCCTTTCAGACCGAATGATAGTCTCAGGCCCTTTCTCTCATCATACTTACAGGCATCCCATCAACTTCGGACTTGTGGGTACAACTATTCTGGAATCACTTTTTCCAACTAAATTCCATATTATTTTATTACGAGGTTTAAGCTATGATATGGACCGATCCTTCATCCAAAGTGGAGAATCCTTGAAGCTAGCTACCACTTGCACTTGAGAGGGCAGATAAGAAGAAATGTACTACTCAAAATTCAATAAATTTAATTAAATTTGTGGAAATTCATGTCTCTTCTCTGCCTGTCCCTTCAACAGGTGAAAGCATAGGATGTGGGCTGTAATAAGCTGCGCAAGCATTTCATCATAGGTATATAATGTACTTCCCTGGGACTCAGACACCATAATCTTATATATATAAGATGATGTACCAATTGAGCCCATTTTACACCTAAGCAAGAATCAGAAACACATACTGTATACTATAAGTGGAAATTCTGGATATATCGAAAACATAGACTCTCACCAAACTTTCTTTTTGAATGAAACTATACCTAGCACAGTGGGCACATCAGGAAAGTTGGCAAATGGCGCTTATTTTTCCGTAGCACTACAGCTTCTAGGAAACATCTACGGAAATAATGCCCAGCTAGCCTCGCTAGCCTCTCGCTAAATCAACTCAGCTGGTTCGAACAGCTCTGAGCACTATTATACTTAGCGTCGTACCACTACCTTCACTCCTCTGCTGTAGCTTCTACCTGCATCATTCCTCAGCAATTCATGGTTTGTTCTACATAGAGTATCTCGAAATCTCACTTACTACTTTGCATCCAGATACTACTACATGGAGAAATGGTGGTAACTGGAGGTGCACTGCACGGTCATCACTGGTGAGTTAGCATGCTATTTTGACAGTCTATTTCTTTGAATGACCGGTCTGAGGGTTCATCCCAATAGACTATTGACTTAGGGCTATTAGAATTGAAGTCTACAGGCTGGTATGTTTAACCCGCCAACACTCCGCATGCTTTGCGCTAAACTACCATCACTGTAGAGAAAGAGAGTAGTAGTCACTTCAAAGTGCCATCCTTCGAAGGATGAACAAGGGTGATGCTCATTGGTGGTTGTTTCTTTATTAGTACCAGACTAGATTAGCTCAGGAAGTCCTCTTGCAGATAACTACAACTACAACAACTATGACTAACATCCACTGCAAGAATCTGTCTGTCAATACAGTGTGTATATCATTTTGGATACTGTACAGTATATTAACTATCTTATACATTCACAGATCACTCTAAATATTAGCTGGCATTAGTAAGATACACCTGCTCCCTGGGCTGAAGTATTCTCGTAGTAGGTCTATACAGCTATGTATTCGGAACAGCACTGATTACCCTCCATCAGAGTCCATTGAAACTACTCAATTCTTCTCTAATACTCATGATTTTTATTTCTTTGAAACCCAATGCTTATTTTATCAGTTCAGTCTCAGAATAGCTTTGTAGTATAGTACTATCTCCCTGACATCCTTGTAATTAGTTCTGGCAATACATATATCAATATTTTATACATTTATTACTATCTATTGGGGGCGAAATTGAATTAAATAATCAATAACAGTTGATAAAATCACTCTATACTGCCCTATGATTTCTAGTATAGCTGTGCATAGTGCCTGCAACCGCTATCCTAGCAGAAAGCTAGGTGATTTTCAGGTGCACTACAGATGCTACCATAGTGTACATAAATTACAGAGGCTATGGTCGCTATAGTTGCTATATAGCCTCTGTAGCATTTTGCCAGGTTTCCTGATGCAATGTGAGGCAGCAGCTGACCCTTTAGTAGTTGTATATATTTTCTGGCGCCACATATGCAAACATTCCTACTGCATCAGAAAATTTGGCAAATGCTATATTTGCCATTATAGCAATAATAGCAACTATAGCACCGCAAGCTCCCACACTTTGTTGACAGCTACGGTACCTTCCATAGCACTACAGTCTACCTTCAGACGCCTCGTTCGAGCATTCCTCCTTATTATAAAAATATATGCGATGCCAATAAATATATTATCGTCCGATAAATTGATATTATCACATAGTATCGAAATTCTCCCCCTGCTGAAGGTCGATATCGTTGTCTACGATGGACGGCTGCCGTGGAAAAATAAGCGCCGTGGTCAGCTTTCCTGATGTGCCAGGCAAATCTCTAGGTCACGTCTGCCTCAGTAACGCAAGCTTAAATTATGCTGCATGGTGTGCTATGTCCCAAGCTAATTATTTATAAAGTATGTATTTATTTCTAAGGGACTAGATGTTAATTTTGCAGCTGTTTCTAGGGGTCATTATCTACACAGTAATTTTAGTCTTCATCAGATGCATACGGTGTAAAGGTGCAAATATGACCGAATGCCCTTTTACTTGAACATTTTTTAGTTCGTTCAAGCAGTGAAGTTGTTTTTCTAATAGAGTTACGAGCGCAAAGTAGTCTAGCTTTGTCTTTGAGTGGCCACATTTGCTTCCAGTGGACATTGAGTTTATCCGGCCCAGGATTTTCGGATTCTGAAGGTAAATGTAGACGCCCTCCAAAGTCTCCCTCACCAAACGTGTAACTTCAATATCTAAAGAGGCCATAGGTAGGTGTTACTCGACTCCAAGTTAGTCCCAAGGTTCACGAACACTCCTTAGTCAGACTTTTCTTAATATTTTGACAAGCATCAGCTATGCATTTCAATAAAGTCTAACGATGTATATATTCACATCAACATTGCAAGAGCTACGAATACAGTGACGGTCCAATCATGAAGAGGGACCTGAAACGAGGAATATTCAATTCAAACAATAAAGATGCTGTGGCATTTTAAAACTCACATAAAAATTAGAAGCCGCAGTTAGAAGCAGGAACCTGAACCGCAGTTACATTAAATTTACCAACTCGCACAGCTTGTCCATCAGTAAGTTTGTCCAAAGCTTCTTGAGCGATGTTAAACCCAACAGCGGCGGTATCGATGGCGGTCACTAAAGCTCTATTGCTTAGAAGCACTTCGAGAGGGAAGTTGATGAAGGAATGCTTACCATAAATAGTGTTGCCACTATAAGTAAGAGACCAACAGCTGCCGCAATTTGTGCTGTTCCAACTCGCCACTGCGTGCGCACCTCCAATGAAAGGGAAGTTGGGAAGAGAATCAAAAGTAGTAAATCCCTTGGTCACTAATCCATTGGCTCCGTTGCTGCAAGCAACGCTATTCAAACTCCCAGTTGGACTATCGTAGGTATTGTCGTAAGTCACGGTAGTAGTAAACGGTGCCGACGGTGGAGCCGCCATGGAAGTGCTAGCGAAAAGTACCAAGATAGTGAAAAGAGAAGTAAAGTGCATGACAACTGTTGTAGATGGATAGTAGTGGCTGGTGAATGCTGGGGATACTATAGCTGGAACTCGGCCCTTTTATACATTAAATTCGAGCGGTTGTCACCATACGGTGCAAACGTATTTGCGGAGGAGGCTCCGACGGGCACCACCAAAGATTACTATTAAAGGTTACTTGGGATGGGAACCGGAATGTTGCTGGAGTACCGGTGACTTGAATACTGAAACACGTTCTCTGACTATAGGAGATGTTGTGAAATCCTAGACTCTCGTGACAGTCAACGGCTCCTACTTGTTGATCCGGAGAGCGCTATAGTCGGAAAGGGGACCAAGCGGGATCGGCTTATGCATTTCAAAAATAACGCAGTCATGAGTAACAGGAGGGCGCGGTACCCTGTTCAGGCCGGTCATCCGAAGAAAGATAAATAAGAGGAGGAAGGCTGTTCAAGTAATCGAGCTCAACGGGGCATATATGGGATCTCACCAAACCGGTCCGGGACAACCCCAGATAATAAAGAAGTTTGTTAGGTGTCGATTCAAGGTATTATTCCTTCCATAAAATAAACCTTCATTTCCTAAATTCATATAGACTTGGATTCACCTTAGATAAATTCGGAACTCTGCCAATGAGGTCTCACAATGAGGATGTCGCAAAAAAGGGCAGAAACAGGGGTGTACGCCATCTGCGACTTCCACAGGTGCCGAAACCAGATACTAATAGGTCTCGAAGCTATGAACACATTAAACGAAGAGAAACCAAAGAAGATTAGGGTGCCTTCCTTACCTGTCCAGACTGCCGCTGCATAGCACTTACAGCCGAAATCTCTCTACTTGTATATAATTATATATATTTCAGAAAGATCTAACAGCTCTTGCTCGTTTGAGCTCATGGAAAGGGTCAGCGGAAAATTTCTGGTACTTACTAGGCTAAGGCTATACTGTGGCATGTGGAGATCGTAAACTGGTGCATTGCCTTCTTTGACATGCAGGATACGTGAAAAGAATCTGTGCAGCTTGCATGGCTTTTACGCAGCCTTGCACCACCATCCGCAGCTGTCCTGGCATGATTTATAAATAGTTTTTCCTAATTTCCACATCGCTGTGCACAAAAAGTATGCACCGCGACGTCCTAGGGGGCCGTGGGGGCTTGTCAAGAATTGGTGATCTCGGAGAAAGCCGAATTGAGGAACTGTATAGCCGCGATGTTTTTTTGTGGTTCCTTACGTGTTTACCTAGACCTAACCGCTACCTGGTCGAATATTCACGCATATTCTCATCGAACTGAGGCCGCTTAATATCCCTGAAGATCATTATTTTGCAACAGGGCTGGACGCGGACGGCGGCAATCAGCGACGAAGGGGTGTTTGCGGGGCGGCTGCAGTGGCGGAAGCACCTCCAGAACGTTGCTATGCACAAAATATGCGCATAGCAGCTTCCTAGAGGTCGATGGTGGGTGGAGGGGCGAACGTCGATGTGGAGGCTGCTGGCGACGCTGGGGTGGATATCGAGGCTTGAGGGGGTGAAGGTGGGTGGATGGGGGGTGGTAGATGTTGCTGTAGAAGTGTAGGGGCCCCAGCGTCGTCCTAGATGGCTGGAGGATGCCAGACATAGTGAGCATGCCCAGGCCAATCTAACTGGTGCTTATTTGATGCTTATTTGGCTTGGCTTGGACATGCAGTGTCAAACTGCATTCTCAGTCTAGAAAAATAATAATAAAACATATAAAAACATATAAACTCAGCGAGAATTTCCAGACATGAAACGAACACATATAGACCAAACTGTGCAACTGAGATGCATTTTTGCACTCATTGCTAAAAATAGTACACCTCATGGCACGAGTGTCAAGCCGTGTTTTCAGGCTAGAAAAATCAGAAAAAATCAGCAGAGATGGAAAGAACGTGGATTGAATGAAATGTGCAACTGACATTTATTTTTACACTCCTTGCTAAGAATAGTACACCTCATGGCATGAAAGAAGCATAACTTTCATATAAGAGGCCATGCACCAAGAAGCTTCTACTTGCTCCTTGTCTCTTACCACCATGTCTAGAACCAACAGTAACAAAACTACCACTACAACTCATAGGCATGTTCCTGCTCTAGAGACTAACATGTGGAGTATGTATTATAAAAGCAATGCAGTTTCATGGTGTTAATTGCAACTATTATTGTTTTAGATGAAATGCCCAACATGAGAAAACCAGTCTTAGAACGAAGTCAACAGACAAGAGCTTTAGATGCAGATATAGACACCCCAATTCTGCATCAAGGTGCTACACAGGACACAGCACCAGTTCAACCCATGATGGAATCTGGAAGCAAAGCAGATGTATGTCCTTACTTGAATGATTTAAGCTCCATTTAATTCTTTTAACAGGAAGGAGCTTGTGCAATTTGCATTGACAGAGAGCACATGTGCATTTGTTCCCAGTGTCATGCAAAGATTTGCTATGCAGAGACAGACACTCAACCTGGTTATATGAAACCAGAAATTGGAGAGGGATATAAAGAAGATCCTGCAAACTTGCTGTGTGTAAAGTGCAGGAGAAATGCCAACATGGACTGGCCTGTGAGTACAATTTCTTGCTGATTGTTTGTTTATGATTCTGATGAATTATTCCAGTGGATTGATGGTCAATGGTCAAAAGAACTTCCACATCCTCATTTTGATATAGATACTCACCCAGTTCTCACCATCATCTTTACTCTTGAAGAGACCCCTCTTGAGGCAAAAATGAATTCAATTGTCTCTCTAATGCAATCAACACTTGAAGCAATTCCAATGATGTTGGATCCTCACAAGGTCAGCTTTCTCATATAATCAACAATCTTTTAATTTTACCAATATCATTCACTAATGTTTTATCATTCAGATGCACACTTGTATTATTTACATGAATGGAACTCAGACTGATGCTGATACATTGGGTCATATTTCTACCTTCATAAACAAAGTTATCCACAATGGTTTACTTGTCAACTTGGTGCTAGACACCCATGCCAATATCAATAGAGGATATGTCTGTGTCAAGCCTGCAAGAGGCAAAACAAAACCACATGCAAGTACACTTCATGCTGTAAGTACTTAACAATCTGCATTCCTGAAAACAGATTACTCATCATATTTCACTTTTTTCATATTGATTAGAAGGTTTCCTTGGTGAGAAAGTCTTGAAGGCCTTTGCAGACCCTAGATGCACTGTTGTCATCTTGATGTCTACATGTGGTCCTTTGATGCTCACTGGATCTCAATGTGCAGAATGTCATGGCCTTATGATTAAGTGTGTTATAGCATTATTATTCTGACAGGGACACATAAGACTAATCTGATCAATTTATTTAAGCACAGCATTGATTATATCATTGGTACTGATTGTGCAAGTCTAGTACCTGCTATGATTGCTACCACTATGGCAAGGGTTTGCAGCTCATATCCTCATTCAAGATGTCACCAAAGGATGCAATTGAAGAAGCATGTGCCCAAAGGATACTATCTATATTATGCTATAATTCAGGTACCCGAATTATTGGACCACTGCTCAGGGAGAAAGGGGGGGAGGGGTATGGCTTAGAAAGATATACATTCCGACTGCTCTGGGTGTATTTTGGGCCTTTAAGGTGTTATTTGGGGTCTATATGACCCTCCTCTTTTTATGTAGCTGAAGTTTGTATGACAAGGAGAACAGGACCACTCAGTTGGAAGAGGCACCACTAAGGCTTAGGTAAGAGTGCATTTGGATAGATAGACATATATAATATAGGATTTGTGACCTCATTCAGAATCACTGCCTGCTCCATTAATATTCTAGCTATTTGATATGTGAGAAGGACCAGGGAGCTGCATAGTGGAGAAGGGGGTGCCTCTCAATCATATAGTAATGTAATCAAACCATATTTTAGTTATATAATATTAAGCATCAGCAATCCAATATGATCTAAACTCCCCCATTCATTTTATATAACTGGATGTCTGATGAGGAGGTGGACATGACCGCTCTGGCTTAGATAACAATATCTGTGGGTAGCCAGAGGTAGATAATCTGGGGAATCTGTTGTAAGGAATAGTTATTGCTTTCTTGATTAATAATTTAGCTATTTGTTATGGGAAGAGGAACAGGGAGCTAAATACTGGGAAGGGGGTGTCTCTCACTTATTTTACAATACAATAAGATATTATTTGGTGTATATTATTGGTTATCTAAGGTCTAAATGTGACAATCATGCTTCCTCAATTTTGTATACCTGGATATTCCATGAGGAGGAGTACAGAGTGGTTCTGGCTGAAGGGGGCTGCTGTAGCTTAGATTAGTGTATATGTGGGTGTCAAGAGGTCTATAATCGGATAAAAAACTGTCAGACATAGTCATTGGCTCATTGAATAATTACCTATAAATTTAATATGGGTGAGGGACAAGGAGCCGGTGCAGTGTGCTTGTTGACAACTAGCACCCAGTAGCACTGATGTGGGCTAGCATGCACTAATGTAACCAGTTTCTTGTTGAGACCTGAATGACTTGCTACATTTCCCATTGATGTGTCCTCTTAGCAATATCTTCAAATAAAATGTGTTTTGTGAATCTTTACCTCCTGAAAGAATAGCACTAAGGGAGTGAAAGTGTTTTCCCAGCTGAAAGGACTTACTGACTGTGTCTCCTCACTACTCCACCAAAGATATTATAATTATGAAATTTATTTCACATACAATTAACATTTTCTCCTGTAGTTAAATCCACATCTGAAGAGATAACACTAAGGTAAGGATATTGAAATAAAAGAATTATTTCCTGTCCTTGTTGCACAGCTATTTCAGAAGAAATGCGAAGTCTGTGGTATTATAATATCCCTCAGCCAGTGTTGACTCCCAAGGGTTAGGAACCCTAACCCTCTTAGGTTAGGATTTATCAATTTTATAGCCAATTGAACATTGCACTCACTACCACCCTCTTTCAGCCCAGTTACAAGCTCAGTCCAGGCTCAGTCTGGGCTACAGCCGCTCAGACCATGCTGGGTGTCCATGGGTCCGTGTCCATGATCACTTGCTTGAGTTACCCTATTGCCATCTTGCAAGCACCTGTACACATTCACTGCAGTACAGAGATACATGCCTGCATCTATATTGGTGCCTGACCTCACAAAGCTTGTGCCCCTTCCCATTCACCACATTGCAGAGGTACATGCTGGCATCTATATTGGTGCCTCACCCATCTTCCAAGTGCCCCTCCTATTCACCATGGTGCAGAGGTACATGCTGACATCTATATTTTACTGTTTTCCTCTGGCATCAATCTGCCTGCAATATACTGAGATTTTGTTGTTGAAAACAAGACTTCTTCAAAATATGTGACCAAATAGTCATGGTGTTCCGATAGCACCAATACTTCAAGCTGGTTTAAGGTTTCAAGAGCCAGCCTTCATATTATACCACCCTCAAGGAGAGCCAATCGACCTCTTGAAGACAAAAGAAACTGATGGTGCCTGTCCAAGTACAATATGTATTCAGTACAAGTTGAATATGATCAATCTTTTTGTAAGCTGCACCTGGAAATTTTGGAATGTATTGATCAAGAGTGGGTTGCAGGGGTCTTTCATAGATAATATGGGCAGATGAGCCTTCATGAATCATTTCCTTGAGAATTTTCAGTAAACTAGATGCTTGCTCAAGGTGAGACCAATGGAAGACTTGTAAGGGATTGTAAGTGGCATTGGATCACTTTTGTGAGGAATTTGATGGAAAAGCTGATAACAAGTATAGGAGTCCTTTGGAGGTTTCATAACAAGTTATAAACATATTCTGATTCCATCCTTGGATCTCCAATCATTCATGCAATCCTTCGAGTGTTTGACAACTAATAAGTGGGGGTAAGGGTATGTTTGAAATGATATATATGACAAATGCTTGGAAATAACCATCCATGGCATGGTTGACAAGGGATTGCCTTTCAGTTAAGATAGATAATGCAGCCCCGATGGATAATTTGTGAAGTTCTACCTGTAAGGAGATGTCCTAGCCTTCAGGATCTAGCTTCAAACTGTAATGATTGAAGCAGACCATGGAAAGATCTTGGGGTGCATATACATAATACTGCAGAAATCCCAGTAATTTGCTGTAGGTACCCAAACCCATTTTGTAATCTTCCTGGGTATCAACACCTCCAATCTCAAAATCAACTGCATCAAAGCTAGTTTCATCATCAGTGTCATCATCAGTGTCTTCATACTCTCATGGCGCTATCTTGCTATATCCCTTGTCGACTTTTACCATGATTGGTGCCAAGCACACCCCAGCATCAGTATTTCCATATTCCTGGTGTGATATTGTGTTACATTCCTCATTGAATTCCGAGCATAGATTCCATTCATTGTCATAACTGTTATAACGTCAAGAGGCTTCAGTGTATAGGTCCCATCTCCATTTAAGTTCACCTCCATTCAATTGAGTTCTGATTCAACTGCCATCTCTAAACTTTAGCCAAGCAAAAACTTTAATACCGAATAGATATGTAGAGTCCCATGCACATTGCATAAGGGTGCATTGCTCTCAAGTTAGATGAGCATTCTGGGAAGCATTGTCTTCAATACTTCTAATGAATTGTCCGTTCACACAAAGAAGTCTTGCCAAGTCTCAGTGACTAGTTAGTGAGAATCCCACTGTGGTATTGAAGGATGACATGTCTGTGCAAAAGACGATGCTGATCTTGTGTAGCACATTAGGATCTCACCAAGATCAGATGTTGGCAGCATGTATAGGTCAATTAAGGAGTATCCCATTCGTTTATGCTTACTGCCTGTCGGACCCCAGCAGTACCACACTGGAATGTTGACTTTGAGCAATTTACATAATATTTTGAAAGATGAGAAATCCTTCACATTGATGAAGGTGCCTTGACAAATTACTGCATCTGAAAAATCCCCAACAAATGTACAAGCTAGATCTTCAACCCAGGCAGTGTGAGCCACAGGCATTGTAACAATGGTCCATCATATGCCGGGTATTGTGGAATTAATGCCAGTTGCGGATATTTAGACACAAACCACTGCCTGTCCTGAAAACCTTTGAGCCAGCATTTTCCCAATATATGAAAATTTTCTTGAGCCGTATTACAGGCAGGTAATTCTGATTTGGGGATGTAAACATAACATTCAAATTGCTGACAAATATCTGAAGTCTATCCTAAGGGAAATGATGAATAACTGAGGAGAATTGAGGCTATCATTATCCAACACATACTTCATTTAACTTTGTTTCTGATTTTCTCATTTAAGATCTTCAATGGCAATGGTAAGTTTGGATGGGCATGCTGGTGAGAAGTTTTCGTCATGCCAGTCACTTTGTAACACTATCACGACTTCTGTGGACCTGCAGAGATACTTTATGACATCTATCATCTCAGAATTTTTGTTGTTGTCTGAGACGATAGACATCATAATGGAGGCTTATGGACATCACTTTGGACTCTTACACTATCCATCAGGGTAGTTTTTGAAGAAGAAGCATCCCTCCCAAACTTGACTGAGAAGAACTTGAGGATTACACACTGAAAGTATGTGACTTAGAATATGGGCCAATTGCGTGCTAAAATGAAAGATTATCCCTATCTATTATATTAGCTAGATGTTCCAGTACACATAAGCTATCTAACAGTAGTAAACTAATATATCAATGTCCTTGCCATTGTGATTAAACACATCTACTATTGTTAACTATTAGCTTGGACCAGGTGGAACAAGAAGAGAAATGGTCATATGTATCAATAGTGCGTACAATCTTCAGCAACACCATTAGAATGGTGAAGCCTGCAGCTGTACCACTGACGATCATGACAAGGCACAAGGATCCAGAAGCGGGTGGCGTTGTCAGGGAATCCTCCCCAGATTCAAAGTCCTCATATTACTCCACTACACTATTCTTGAATGGTACCATTGTGAATGATGAATGTTTAATCACTTTGATTCTCGTTTGGTGACCTCCTTCATCACAGCTATACATGAAGGGACCTAGGGAACAGCTGTTATTGAATGAGGGGCTGGATCGGCATTTGTGCACGTACGCAATGAAACGACGTGTCCCTGTCCATCCTACATCTCAACTCTATTGCTCAAGTTCAGATCATCCTGGATCATCCTGGATATTGTTAGTCATCCCAGAATGTGATTTACTGTCTCAAAAGCTCCAGCAAATGTGGAAGATAAGGACAAGAACTCCATGAAGACAACAGTGTGCATGTCTCCGGCAAGTGCTGCTTTTTCTTCTCATGTACTCCTGTCTTGTCAATATTTCGAAAGTTTGCAGACAAAACCTCCAGCTCGAAGATGGAGATGCCAATTTCCAGCTGACAACAAGGTACTTTAATTGAAGTTGAAGTTGTTCATGTCATTGATCTGCCCATGTTTTATCTAGGCAATTGTTCTCAAGTAAAGGAAGGTGGCTATTCAGAATGCTACAGCGACAGTCCTTTGTTCTGACATCAAGACCTGTGGTCATGGGGTTTCAACATGACCCCATCAGTTTTAAATACTCTTTTCTTCCCAGCATTTTAATTATTCCCTAACTCAGCATCCCAAAGTGCTTTACCTCCAATTCTTGCTGAGATAGGTCAAAGTTGGAGTTTTGACAATATCAAGGATTTGAAGTAGCTATGTTGTTATTAATGGTAAATAATCAATGTTTTGTCATATCTACACAAATTTTATAAAACTGCCTTTAGAAACACTTCGACTTGATCCCCATGAGAGTACTTTTCAGGACAAAAGTCTAATGCAGTGTGGTCATTTCAATTTTCAATGAGTAACAATTGATGATAGTCCAAGATACATGGTTGATTATATCCTTTACTAGTCTCTCTAAAGCTCCCTTAACCTTAGCTGCACAATGGTGGAATCATAATTGTCTCCTCTAGACTGCGAGTATATCTTCTCTCAATATAATTTTTGATAATCCCTCATAAATTTTTCAGTTGCTATGCACTGCTGCAAGGACCTCTGGGACCTAGGGTACTTATACATCAGACCTGAAGTCAATAGGCATGCCTTGATGGGAAACAGATCATGATGCTTGTTAATCGCCATAAGTACCTGATAGTTACTTAGACAATGTAATCTTGTAGTCAATCATATCGTATAATTGCTGAAATAAAAGTGAGAATTATATTCTGATAAATGAAAATTGAGATGTGCAGCGACTCGTAACAAACATAACTCTGTGAGCAAACAGTCTTGTATAGTGAAGCTGCAGTTCAGTTCGAGAACCGAGAACTGAACTGCTGAACTGCTGAACCAAACCATTTTGAACCGAATCATATGAACCAGTTCAGGGTGGTTTGGTAGTGGTTCAGTTCACAGTTCAGAGAACTCCTGAAATTTCCGAACCGGTCCTGAACAAGTCTGAACCAGTTCAAACCATGTGATATTCATGGCTGTATAAATCTCAAAAAATATATTAGAATAGCTAATTTACCCCATGAAAATCATCCTCCCTCACTTGAACTCCTGTGTTAATCCATTTTATAATATATGTGTGATAATTTTAGGTCAGAGAAGCAGTTACTCTTGGCTCAGTTCAGTGCAGAACCAGTTCATGAACCAGTTCTGAACTGCTATATAAAAGAAATATAACAGTTAAGTTCAATTTCAATCAAATAAAAGGGATATGACTCTTCAATGCTTAGCATTAGATTATTCCTTGCTGTTAAAAATATTTTTAGACAAGGTACTTAACATTACTGAGGAAATATGAGGCTGAAGTGTATGAACTGGTTTAGAACCAGTTCTTGGACTGAACCAAACCACTATGAACCGGTTCAAGTGGTTCAGAAGTGGTTCGGTGAACCAAACCAAACCATTTTGACTGGTTCGGTTCGCGGTTCTAAAAATAGGGCGTGAGAACCGAACTGAACCGAATCACAGCGACACTAGTCTTGTAGCTGGGTGTGTCACTGAGAAAATGACTAATAAAGAGCTGGATTTGCCAGGTCATTTTTCAAGTGCATAAAATATCTGAAGATGTAGGATATGTATCACGTTTCTGGTTAGAATAATGTACAGGAAATCAAGGATCTGTCTCCTGTTTGCAGACAAAGATATGTGAGAAATAAGGATGATTCATGAAATACTTGCAGGATTCAAAATGATCATCAAAAGAATTCTCTTGGATGGTTTTGATGGATGTGAAACCAGCATAAAAAGCAGGACTCTTATGACTCTTTCACTGGGAAAAATATTCAATGTTTGTTTATAGAAAACTCTAGCAAATAAGAAAATAATCATATTTCCTGTCCCATTTTGACTGCCCAAATAGATGAAACTCTGGGGCATTTAAGTACATAAAAATGGGCAAGAAAAGCACATTATGTAATGCATTTTCCTAGTGGAAGATTCATGTCAATTGCCAATTTGTCTGACATTTTCTGAATCATCCATTGTGTGGGTAAGCCGAAGAGCCGAATAGATTTTCTGCATTTTCTCTAAACTGAAATATTGTGTTGCCCCCTGTGCAACCTGACCTCTGAACCAACTGTGTGCCCGGAGCTGCTCACTCCCATCTAAGACATAACAACCACTCATAGTAGGGTAGCCAACGAAGTTCCTTGTTTGCCCATTGCTGAAGGATGACTCAGAATGAATATAGTACATCATGAAAGCTGACATAGGCTGTGTAGTGCTATATGTGCTGTATATGCCATCTAGCCTTCATACCATCACCAGTGAGGATGCCATTGTGGAGTGCTCATAGTTGGTGTAGCAAGATGCTTAGCAACATAGGACAATTGCTGAAGCTCACTATGTGGTCCTATGTAGCATGACCTAGCTTGAATATTCTCTGTAGAGTATTGTATTTATTATAGTTATTTCTTTTTCTAGTGGGCAGTTAAAATTGAAATATATTTATTAGATGTGTACTATTTACTAATACATAACTGGAAAACTGCAGGCAATAAAATACAAACTAGTATCTACATATATGAGCAACCATGGCAAGAAAAGCAAAGAGGATGTAGGAATGGAGGACTGAACCATGAAAAAAAGCTGAAATTTTTTGATGTTTGTGAGTCATCATAGAAGTGTGCGGTTGCACAACAGGCACTACTGAACATGGGTATCTGAACTGCCTGCAGATGG
The DNA here is from genome assembly GCA_000827215.1 of Sphaerobolus stellatus SS14. Classification (NCBI taxonomy): domain Eukaryota; kingdom Fungi; phylum Basidiomycota; class Agaricomycetes; order Geastrales; family Sphaerobolaceae; genus Sphaerobolus; species Sphaerobolus stellatus. The sequence goes on along the minus strand of KN837189.1, from coordinate 411,905 downwards.
TGCTTCAAAAGGTGAATGCAGCAGGATCTGTAACTCATCAATATCTATAAGCTGAATAACAATTGAACACTTACCTTGGGCCTGTAAATTCACTGTCCAATTGCAACCATCCCAATCTCCATCTGTTCAGGCTGCAGCAAGGAAGCTAAAGTCACTTCTGGATTATTAGAAGTTGTGGATGCAGTCAAACAGGCCTAGGCCCAGGAATGAGGCAGAGACTAGCAGTGTGTACTTTCCCTATAAATATTCGTCATGTTACCTTTTTCCTTATCTCTTCTTTCTCTTGTTCCCTCGACTTACTTTTACTCCCTCTGTTTCTGTGCTCAGTAAAAGGTACGTTATGTTGAGCTCATGTTATTTATACATTTTGCTGATTAAATTCAACCTTTACTTTGGCATTTGGCATCTGGTGATTAGTGTTCCTACTTCCGTTTCGTCCTACGTATTAGTTATACACGTCTCTATGTCAACATCTCCTTCTATATGTCCTTGGGAACCCATAGATGAGGCCAAATCCTTCGAACGTGTTATGCTTTGGGGTCGGAATGAACTCGCAGCCTATAGTGCTCAATTGGACCCGTCAAATATTGTCTTCGCATACAAAGCTTGTATATGCTGATATACTGTTGGATGATTTTATTAAATATACGGATATGGTTTCTTTTCTGGCATTCGACGTGTTGCTTGGGCTTCTGAGTGACATTTCACCCCCAGCTGAGTTATATTGTTGACTAGCTAAGTTGGACACTTCTTCAGTCATTGTGTGTCTGTTTCAGTGTCGCTACTCTATTGAACTTCTTAATAGTCTTGCCGGCGATGGGGTATGGTCAGAAGCAGTACCTTGCTGGTCAAACAAGTTCCTAGTAGGGAAACTTGTCAAGGTGAATTTCACTTTGTACGCTGAGCGATACAACGAGCCTACCGTCCATGTACGTGCCCATTTGCAGAGCATCTACATATTGCAGTATACTTAAGGAAAAATCTATCTAATGTAACAAACGAAATAACATTCATACATTTACATCTACTGGCTTATGATATTTTTTTTTGATGATCTATCTAACGTAACAAACGAAATAGCATTCATACATTTACATCTGATGGCTTATGATATATTTTTTTGATGAGTAATAAGGGAAACCCGAAACGAGGCGGGGACCGGCGCTCGCGCCGCTACGATCCCATAGCAAGGAATTTCGTATATGGACATTTTTCCCCCCAGTACCATCTCTATGCGGGTCTATGTGCTACCTTCGGCAATCGACCTTGTTCCTATCGGGCCTTCATATACCAGAAAGCCCGGCTACGAAATAGGCGTTTCAAAGCCAAAAAAAAATTCCAACTGAATGCAGTATCGCGGACTGAACCGAATTCGGTAGGTCGATCATTATCACGAGACGCTCCCGCATTTTGACATGGCGAAAAGTTGGGTTAAAAATGGAAATTTAAACCCAGTGGTTCTAAGTGTGAGTCTAAATTAAGCTCACATTGAAAGACGGCATGGACTCGTCAGAAGACACGGAATGCATATGTTACTAGAGGGTAATTCATGGTGGCATGCAGGCACGAATAGGACGCTGCGTTTTCTCCTATGCGTGCTAGTATCCCCTCGATTTCAGACTAGTTGGGCATCATCATCGTGCACCTCTTATGTCATGCCATAATGACAATCTCTCCACCTCTCTGAGTCCGAGTCAGGATGATTCGGTATGATATCATATCCGGTATATCTTCCTTCGAGATCCCCTTTCAGATGAAGCTACAGAGAACTGCCAGAGTCATTGAACCACACTTTGAATATTGAAGAGACGGAATATTGCTCGTGATTTCTAGAATAATGGAGCTATCCGGAGTGAGTCCAAGTTCTTTGCAGGCAAGGAACCCATCTAGTTCATCAACTTCCCGTGTTTTCATTTCTTGAATTCTTTCCCTAAGGACGCTGAGGGATGTATACTAAACCAGCAGCAGGCTTCAGATTTCTGCAAACGAATCTAGACGGTATCATGACTCAATCTTTCCAATCGTTTGGCAGTAGTAGAGCCTTTCCACTTTTGGCAATTTGCAAGAAGTTTCATGGCCGCTAGGCAGTAATATTTCTTCCCGACTGAAAATCCATCTTTCTCTCGATCATACATAATGAAATATTTAGCCCGACACCTGCGACATTGACAGAAGGTAGGATCTCAAACACTAATCCCAAGTTATTTGAACCCACGGGTTGCAGTGCATCGATATCAGCATCTTTGAGTGTGCTTGAACTAGTTGGCATCCGCCTTGAATGCGCATATCCAGTAATGTAAAGTCCAATTTCTGAACATCACCAGCCAGAAAAACGTCTTTTGATTGAGATCCCCTTGCAGTTTCTGTTGGCGTGAAAATCATAGCTCTACACAAAGTTAATATAGGCTGGTTTGTTGCCCGGACTACTGATCCTACAGCCCATTGATCGAACGGATGAATTGCTCCCAACTTCTTCGGTGAAAGTGTATGGAGATTAAATCTCAGCGGGATGTGGACTTCTATTTGATGCTGAGGATACGCGCGGTTGAGAACTAGGGGTGTGATGAGGGCAATGTCACTGATGACGGAGAACTTAACCAGAGTGGAGGATATGGCACGTCGAAGTTTGATGATGGTATAATCGCTTGTAAGGATTCCTGGAGGTCCCGCCCAACTGTTGTCAGCCAGCCAAAAGAGCTCGATCCATTTACGAGGAGCACTGGGCGGAGATTGCAATCTGGAAGTGGCCAAGCGAGCAAGGTACATTGCGGTGACAGGGCCGTGTCCTTGAATAAAGAGCGAGAAGGAATCCTAATGGTCCGCCACTTCGATACGCCCATGGTAAATGCACCATCGTAGGAGAGAGGACGGATTTCTCCAGAAGGACAATTAGAGGACGTCGAATCTCGTCTCTCCATTTATTTCGTAAGATAACTCGTTCCACTTTGACGGAAGCATTTGGATTGTTAAGACGAACTTGGATGCCCTCGATGACTGATTGTATTTCATGGTTCGCGATATTCAGTGCATAATCATCGTCTGTATGGTCCATATCAACCCAAATATGCACACGGTACCGCAGTCTTTAGGCCAGTAAAATTTCAATCCTTGTACCTAAAAACGCAGAGTTAATTATGGATCCAAACAAAGGCTAACAAATTAACCTTGAAAAGGTACCTTCGTGCAATTTCGTGGAAGTGCTTGCATGTGCTTGCCAGCGAACGGATGTCCCACAGCTCAAGTTTGGAGTATACTCCTTCGAATAACTCGAATGGTAGATGTCTAAGACTGAAGTTTGGATCTTTGAGGATTCATTCTGGTATCGGCGAAGATTTTCTTGGAATAAAGGTCAGGAAAGTACATCATAATCAAAGATAATATTGGCATTATTTACCTATTCTCCACCAGCCAATTGGTATCTAATGAAGAGGGCAGATCCTAAACCTTTGAAACTTAATACATACCTCAGTTTTTGACACATTTGGAGTAATGTTTTCGACGATTCTCTGATATTGTTGCAGCGTCGATACTGCAGTAGAAAATCGATTCCATCGGAGTATAACGATTGCCATCTCTGCATAGAACAATCAGGAGCAAGTATGGTGTAAATGGATGAGACTTACCTCTCGATACCTTCCGCAGAAGTCAAGTCTACTCCACATCGTCCACATATCAATGTTAATATGGGAAGACAATCAAACTGTCAATTAACTAAGTAGAAACCTTCAAAGCGTCCAGAGGTGTCTTCTTTCATTATGTGTAATATGTCTATCTCTAGCTTGGATCCCTTCATCTGAAGTAAGCCTCTTTGTGAGTAATGTTAACTCTTTGTCTTACAAGGTTCATGCAAATAGTACATACTAAGCTCCAATACACTTATTATCCCAAATGAGGAGGGTAGATCAAGATATTCGTCTTGAGTCGACATCGGACTCCATCGAGGAGAAAAGGACAGTTCCTACTAAGCATGGGAACGGCGAGAGGAAAAATGGGCGTCCTGACCTAATTATAAGATGGGGCATTACACGGATCAGCCGGCTAGGTGCTACAGAGCTTCTGAGTCAGAGTTTTTCAAAGGGTTTATTCAATCGATCGCTTTGTTCAATTGTCTGCCGTCTTAATAACTTTTGGTGCAACTCAGAAGAAAAATATTTAGAGATATCTTTTACGCTCATACGAATGGAAGAACGTCTAATCAATATACCGTCAAGGGGAGGCAACCGGCAAAATCCGGTACATCGGCTAGGGGTGGGGGGGTCCTCAGCGAGACCTTGTTGAGATTTTTTTAAACCCTAATAAACCCTAAGTTTTACTTAATATCTGTTGTAATATTCCCAAGAGGTCAATTCAGGTGTCTGTAAATGGGGGCTAGCTATTTAATTGATAGAGCGATAATGAAAAGAACTCAAGTGTGGTGTTATTAGTATAATGGAAAAGTTTGTTGTGGTGGTAAGTGGCTGTTAGGCATGGGTTCGAGTTGTGGCACTGCCATTATTTTTTCACCCTTTGGTAAAGGTATTCAATATTTTAACACAGAACAATCTTAAATATTTGGGGTAACTTTTTATTTTATAAAACTAGTCTAACATTAGATTGGTATGTAACATTTCTTAAGTGAGGAATGAGCCTACTGGGGTGAAAGCTAAGTCCTCCCAGGAGTTGGAGGGTTAGGGATGTGACGAATACAAAATAAAATTGCATGATGGTTGAGGCCCATTAGCTACCTCACTGCTATAATTTATAGTGTGATTATTGTATGTTATATATTCAGAATAACAAACCTTGGCCTCCAGGGTCTTTAACAGGTTTAAAACTTCAGTACAGTGTGGAGGGGGGGGGGCTTTAATATTTGTTTAAGGTTGGATCTCACTTAATAGCTTCAAATATATTTATAAAATGTATCTATAAAGTTTCAATAATTTTTAACTGAACAAATATCATTTATTTACTTTGTTTCTACCTCTCTGGTGAATTTCAACAGGCGTGGAAACACTTAGTCATCAAGTGCTTACCTTTGGGCAGCGCTTTTATGATCACCCGGACCCTCCGACATTTTTTCCCTGCAAAAGGCATGGGATTTACCTTCCAAATAAGGCAGTCAGTAGGGGGGGTGGGTAGTCCTCGAGACCTTATTAGAATTTATCAGGTTGGTGTCTGTTATTTTATTTTTTGCCTCCCCTTGTATACTGTTCGATCTTCCCCCGATTTTCATCAGAATTCGTATATCCCGTTTCTGAATAATGTCAAGGTGCTGTCGAAGGCCGCAGATCGTTGACATATAATCCTGCATTGTCCACCTGAGCAACCCACAATTGCCATGCTCGTCCCAGCCTGAAGAAAAAAAGGATTGATTCAATAGACGACGATGGGAATATTTAACCTTACTCACAGTGAGGCACTTTCCATCGTATTGGTGCCATCTTGGGCTTCTCTGGCTGTAAGGCCTGTGGAGCCACCTAGCATTGCGGCTTGGAACTGAATTTTTGCATCTTGAACGGTATAAAATGATCGAAAGACAGCATCTCAAACGGATGCCCCCTTCACGGCCATTCCATGACCCTTCATGAGAACGATCTGCAATCGATGGTGAATAACGATCGATCTTCGAGTAGAAAGGTACCAACAGCACTATCAGACGGAAATGAATGAGCAAGTGCATCTCCGAGCACGGCTGTCCTAATGAGCAGGTCATGTGGCTGGTTTTCGGGGAGAATATTCATGGGTAGTTTCCCTGCATCAAATATCAGGGTTCCCAATGTACCAATGGATCCGCCCTAAAAACCGTTAGTGGTCTTGTAGAAGGTATGATATATTCACTAACCATGTGCATCTGGGCCTTCAATGGAACATTGGCAGCAGCAAAAGGGAGTACATCAGTGGTATGACTATGAACAACACCTTGAACATCAGGAAATGCTTTATAAATCTACATAATAGAATTCAATCACGGTGATAAACAGGTGGTTCAGTAGATGACGTGCCTCCGAATGGATGAAGCATTCTAAAAACCCAGAGAGCTGCTCCTGTACATATGATGTATCACAGACTGGTCATTATCAGGCAGGGATGTATCATACTTGATCACTTATCAGTAGGCATGATATATCATGTACTGGTATTGACCAGATGAAAAAAAATGACCCAACTCTGAAATGAACCCAGGACATCTGCAACTTAGCAGAGTGAGACTGTACACCTTGTACCATTAAGCCACTGACACTTGATACATATTTTTCGAATAATGCTATATAACCTCCACTTCTAAAAATAAAAATATTTGTTATTTGTTATGATAGTTTTTACTATTCTTCATGCCTTTAGGAGTCAGCAACATATTTTCCCATTTGTAAAATTAAAATAAAATAAAATCATATCTGAGAGGGTCTGTGACCATTATGTTTATTCAATTTGCGAAGTTTTTAAATAAAATCTCCACTTTTCCAGCCATAAATCTTTTTCCAGATTGGTCTTGATTTTTTGTTTGATTTTGTTCAAGATTTATAGCAGCTAACAGTGAATTTTTGGCCTGGTGAAAAATTGATAAAAAGGAAAGAAAGAAAGAAAAACAAAAAAAAAACAAAAAACAAAAAACAAAAAAGAAAGAAAGAAAAAGGAGAAAAATAAAAAAAGGGAATGTAACATGGGATTAATTCACAAGCCTAGACACAAATTTAGAAAGGTAACATATATCTGTTTTCCAAATAGCTGTAGAATTATGAGGATATATAGAATTATTTTGGAGGTTTAGGAACAAGTCCTAGTAGTGTAGTGGCATATGCCTGGTTCAAATCTGCTGTAAGGTGTGTAAACTCTTGAGTTCAATTCTGGCTTTGGCCACTCTTTTTGTCTCTCCAATAAGAGATTGAGTTCTGATGGTTCATCAGCTATGATACATCACAGTGGTCTGATGAGCACCATGCATGATGTATCACAGGTACACACACTGGTGACCCAGAAGGAATATTCGGGCCAGTAACGGATGAATTGAAAGTCAGGGCCAACGCTGTAGCGTTATTGATCTTGTAACTGATACAAAAAGCCAGCATGGCAGCATATGATAAGATGCATAGATAGATACGAACGTGATAATTGCCTGAGATGTCGCCAACGCCGGCGCAAGGGAAGCTGACCTATTATGTCTGAATTTAAGGCATATTAGTGAAGTGCAAAAACTCACAAGAAGAACTCGCTCGCATTATCTGGATTACGGACCGATACGTGACCAAAAGCGTCTACAATGCCTAAGAAGTGCAATATATCTTTCTCAAAAACGCATCAGTTATCAAACTATTTAAATGGTTGGAAAGAACTTACGACCTGTATCCAATAGATCTATAGTCGCACTTAGAACCGATGGTGAGACAATTGTAGCCGCTCTGGAAAAGGTGAATGCAGAGGAGAGGACAGCGAGCCAAGTACTACGATGGCGACTAGAGAACATTGCGTCATTCGGGATGTCAAGAAAGAGAGCTGTGATCCTAAAGACACTGTTCCTATCATCTATACCAGAGTATTAAAGAAGACGTTCGCACTTTTAGCCTATGTCAAATCTGTCAGAATGTTCTCAGCGCGAGTCGACGCGTGATCTGCTGAAATGCCTGACCTGCCGTAAGCTTGTAAGCAATAGCAAATGGCAGGTATTGTGTATGAAGAGGGTTCGGTATGCAAGATGTTCCCATTAGAGCCCGGAACGTAGTCCACGTGAGAGTCGTCTCCTGAAAGAGGAGAAGCAGGTCACGCGTGACGCTGAGGAACAACTGCGGTACTTATGGGCGACTGTGGATTTCCGATATCTTCGCTCACACGCGTGCTCAGATACTTAACTTGCTGCATCTCATAGAGCTTTCTCAATACTCGGGACTTACCCAGAAGAATATTCAGTCGCTTATAACAGTGAAAAATTCTTGATTAGCCTCGCCGAAATGCTTAAGCCCTTGTCTTCCCCTGCCTGGGGTTCGTCAGACAGGTCTGCCACGCAGTGCGACGGTGTGAGAACAAACGTAATTTTCGGGCTTTCATGCTGATTGTCCTCATTCAAACAGAAGCGCAACTCCAATTATACCCCTGATCACATCTTGAAGAAGCATATTACTCATTTGATTTATTTGGAATTGGGGCATTGGATGGATAAGTATAGCCTTCATATGTCCGCTGGATGGTCCAAGTATTTTGGATATATCTTAAACGCATATTTATACCTGTTTTCCTTCTGGATGAAGTTATTGCCCCTCCTAGGCTCTCAGGTGAAATCCAGTGTTTAGGGCACGACGTAATTTGTGTAACTTCTCACCTCATCAAGCACTTGGACATGCCGTAGTGATTTCTCCATCGCCTTCTCCTTCTTCCCCTCTCATTTAACGTTTGCGGTTCCTTACGTCTCAGTACCTCACGAGCGGTAAAGTCCATTTACCAAGTTCGCCAGTCATAAGGTTGCTTTGGTCACCAGCACTGCTATCCATTGAATAGCTTAATCCTCCATGGAGTCATTATTGATGAGTTCCGTTAGGGAAAACAAGTTGAAAAACGCTGAATTAATAAATACAAATACCCCCAGATGAACTGCTTAAGTATCGCACAAGTATAATATAGTAAATAACATAAGCTGACACATATAGTACCCGTCCTAATTACAATTGCAAATCTCAAGCCATCTTCCTCAATTGTTAATTCATATGCGTTAGAAACAAAGCCCTCGAAGAATTCGCCCCAATGATCGGCATCCAAGTCAGCATCTTGAATCTATCTGAACGCAGCAAAATTTCCTTCTGCGTTCCAATTGATGGTAACCCAACCACCTTCTGCGATTGTCTTAGCTTGAATATAACGCAGTCGTCTGAGAGACGCGAGACGGCGCAAGATACGCATACCGTCTGCAAACTTCAGGGATATAGAGGCCATGAACCCAGCAAGGTGCATTAGAGAGCCCATTGTCATCAAACTATCTATATGCGTTAGAAGTAAATGATTGAACTACAGCGAAAAACGCATTAATTCATGTGTTAGGGTATATGACAACGGGAAACACTCACATTGTCACCACGATATCTCTCATTCCATTCCACATGGACGGAAAGCCTCTCAAGGAAAGGCAGCGCAAGCGTGAGCTGTGGTAACAAGGTATATTTCATGATGGGAATACAACTACGTAAAGAATGGAATTGGGCAAGTAAAGGCAAGGTTTTCTCGTCGATGGGGCCGTGAAAGTGCCATAGGTTGTCCACTGCAGCCCGCGGGAGCATCTTGAAGAGACGATAAGGAGTTAAATCCTTATTCAATGAACTGGTTACCTGAATAGAGTGGAGGTTTTGCAGGGTACCAGTGTTTTCAATTTGCTTTAGAAAGACAATATCTGTGTGACTAAAGTAAATTCGCTCCATGTAAGCATCTCTGTGCACGAAACCGGCGAATATGTTCCATCTGCCAATATCAGTGACATCATCTGTAAAAAACTGAACATTTTTTGCTGTGAAATTGCCCAGACGACCCCAGTAGGTGTCATCCAAGAAGCCGAAGAGTTGAAGCGAGTCCGTCGGCGAACCCTCCATGTGCAGATCTTGCAGACCGTCACATTCGGAAATTAATAAATCCATGATTGCGAGAGAGAAATTTTGTGTGCGGATTACATCCCATATGATGTGAATGGATACCTTTGTCAAATTATGGAGTTCCGCAAACTAGGCATATGGTATCAGAATCTAGAGAGGTTAGGACAATGATCGGAGAAAGAAAACATACCCCGCACTCGTCCCTTGGCTTTGAATATCCCGAACGCTCCCTACTTCCATAATAAATTTCAGCCTCCTGTAGGTTGGGACATTGTGAGGACAGGGCATTAAAGACCGAGGCCATCCCGACTGCAGACCCACAGTCGTACCAGCATAATCTCACCAGATTCGGCATGTTGTGCAGAGCTTGTGAAAGCTGAGGTAAACAGTCTGAAAGGGAACGTCGCGGTGTATCGGATAGAGTGATACCATCTTGCGAGCCCAACCTCCTCACCTCGAACTGGAGTATGAGCGGGGTTATGGCCCAACTTTTCACCACGAGTTTTAGACGATAGATGTTCGCAGTCTAGACAGGTAGACTTTGGAGCTCTTCCCATAGCCCTATTCTCCATGGGTTGCATCGAGTGACTCGGTATTGGAGGATGTTAGGGATGATATGTGCGCACAAGAATTTGCAAGTCAATGCAATGGATAAAAGATCACTAGGCCCGAAGACATGAATATAACTGATGTTATAATCTCAATAGGTATGATTCCGTCCATCGAGAGGGAGGAAGGAGGGGAAGTGTGGTTGTAGACTGCATTCTATAGCCTGGGGGAGTTACATAACTCAAATGAAAGCATGTGTTTTGGGCTGGTTTTCTATATGTTGTAGCCCTGTTCATTTTGTGAAGATTGAGCCATGTTTGAAGAAAAACGACGGACCGGTTCTTGAGATATAAAATTCGCACATTTATTGCGTTGGGAGGAGAAGACAAAAAAGCGGTATTTGTTTAATACTTATCAAAGTTCAATATGATGCTAATTGAATATGTATAATACTTTGGAGTGATATAGTGGGTGTATAAAGTGTCAATTTCAGATATGAAGAAAGTAGACTGTAGTGATATTATCAGCTAAATTGATTACAATATACTAACTAGACATCTTCACTATCTTCACTCTCAATGTTAAAGTAATCAGACTCTTCTTCACTGTGATCCTGCTCCTTCTCCTGGATGGGATCTCCATTCAACTCTTCACTATTCTCTTCCAAGTGTTCTGGCTGTATTTCTTGATTTTTATTGGCACTGCTCCCCTGGCCCCTTTGGATTTTTTGTGGTGTTTTTCTTTTATTCTTGTGCTTTGTTGAACATCTATCCTGTTTTTGAGCTTGCCAGTTATTACCCTTGATATGTTTAACAGCATGATTGAAAGAGTTATTGAAGTTATCTGCAAGGAGAAGAGCTTCAATCCTTGTGTGGGTTGCTATGGCTCTTGGATGAGGTAGATTGGTATTCTTTTTGGGAGGGCCAATACCATGAATCTTGTAAGCTTTAGCATTGACAATAAAGCTGGGACCTCCTTTCTCAGGATGATACTTCCATGGCTGGCTATTGATACCTGTTTTTTTTTTGTCTGGGAGACATTCAAGGAGTTCAAATGCAGCTTGAAGACCATCTTGAAGACAAAGGATATCATGTTCAGACTTAGTGCTGAGAAAGGTATGATAGTCCTTACAGCGCTTTGCAGTACACAAGGTGCGGCTTGATTGCGCACACATTTAGTGCTGGAATAATTCAAAACATCGATATCTTTGCAAGGCCTCAACCGATTGCTCTGAAATTTGAGGAGGCCCTAGTAGGATAGTTTAATGAGGGCTCCAGATAGTTAGATGGTAATATTGTCCACTATAGGATATCCAGGAGCTGTTCTGTTGATAAATGAAGAGAATCAAGGCATGCTGCAACAGAACAGCTCCTGGATATTTTATAGTGGACCATATTACCATCTAACTATCTGGAGCCCTCACTAAACTATCCCACTAGGGCCTCCTCAAATTTCAGAGCAATTGGTTGAGGCCTTGCAAAGATATCGATGTTCTGAATTATTCCAGCACTAAATGTGTGCACAATCAAGCCACACCTTGTGTACTGCAAAGCACTGTAAGGTGACCTATCCCCTTCAGAATGTGCCATACAGAACTTGTTAAAAAGTCTGCTTCAAGTGGAGGAAAGAAAGATTTGAATCTTTCTCCAAATGAAAGCTGCTTGGGACCATCTGGTAAACCTGTCCAATTCGATTTGTGAGGTAGGAAAGCTGGAGCATGGAATGTGACCTGGATTTGGTTGACAGTCTAAAAGTTAAGAATGACATCCCAATTCTTTGGTTGTGGATAGTTTTCAGGTTCTGTTAAAAAAAATGGGGTTGATAGTGCAAGTATAGTTATGTGTGCATTTGCAAAGGAGTTGAATAACTATATGATGAATCTGACCATTTCCAGATTGCCAAAATTGGAGATTTGAATAAGTATTGACAATGAGAGTAGGATTAGTGTAAAGAATGTCTGTAATCTCATGCCATGATGGATGGGTTTCAAGGGGTACTGCTCAGTTCTTCTAGGATCTTCTTCAATGTCCTTTTGGTGCTTTTTATGTTTTCCATAAGTATTGGTGACATGTTGGATGACAGGATCCTCATCCTGCTCCATTTGATGAACTGCTAGAGTATGACAATGGAGAGTTGGATGAAAGAAGATACCAAAGTGCTGTGAACTGGGTTGGAAGTTGAGATCTTGTAAGACAAATCTTGTAAAACTATCTTCACGAGGGTTGGCAACAATAGACTTAATAAGATACATATGAAGGAGTGTAAGATTGCAAGCATTTGATGGCCTCTGCTTAGTGACTCTTATCTGGAGAAACTTTAGCTCTTGAATATATCTGATCCAGAAGTCAAAGTAGATTCTGAAAGGGATCCAAATGACTGTTTTAGCATTGACATATGCAGCCATCTTTATAAATAATATATTAGTAAGATGTGGTGAATAGGATATTGCAGTCATACCTTTTGCTTTACAGTTGGAAGGAGTGTCTTAACAGTCTGTATTGATGCTTGCAACTCATCCCTGACACCATAACTTGATTGTTTGGCATCTGTGTATAGGTTGATGATCTGATTAATACGAGCATGGAATGTACCATTTGCAGCCTTTGCATCAGAGTTCCCTGGGAATTGGATATTGCCATGAACAATCTCAAATATGAGATTGTATGCCATGTGATATCTCATCTGGATAACTGAAGCATGATCAATGGAATATTCTGCAGATACCGCACCATAATCTGCAAGAGTGCCAACATTAAAGAGGCAAGGAGTGTTCGTGCCAGCTAGGGTTCCCCACCGTACCGTTTATGGGTATGACCGTACACTGTATGGAAAAAATATGGGTCAATCAGTACTGTTTCCGTCCCGTACACTGACCTCCGCATTGCCTGATCGTAATGGATACGTACCGTAAACAGCTGTAAACAGGTGAATACAAATACAGTTTGGTTCATATCCAATTAAAACAGTATATATTCAACATATAAGCTATCTAATCATCTCCTAGAATGTCTGGAACTGCATTACGTGCAAGCTTGAGCTTCTGTTTCACCAGCATCAGCATGCGAATAGTCTCAGGCTTCAGACTAGCTCTCCACAGGGAGATGGTGTCCCTACCACCTGAAAATATGCACTCAACTGCCACCACTGAACCTAGTAAACTACAATTCAGAGAAACAACAAAGTGTTGGAGATGTGAAACATACCAGGAATGGTCATCATGTCCCAGGCAAGCTGACAAAGGTTAGGGAACTGTGCTTGCCGAGCACCCCACCATTTGACTGGGTCACATTCGTCCCAGATTTCAGGAAGCAAGCCTAGGTACTCATCAAGTTCATTACAGTCTGCCAGTGGTTGACGAACAGCATAACGAGCAGTGAAATTAAACTTCTCAGGAGACAGAGGTAAACCACTGCTGGATGTTTGATGGACAGGGGGTGTAGGTATTTGTTAGGATCTGGGGCTGATTGGTTTGTTCAAGACGGATAAACCTAGGGAAAGGATTAACCAATGGTGACCAATCTGTTACTCAACTACTCTTTCTGTTTACTTCAGAGATACTCTGAAGTAAGGTGTTTCAAGCTCCAGCGATCCACTTTTGCTTTGAGGTATGAGAGCTCCAGCGATACACTTTTGCTTCAAAGGGTTAAGCTCCAGTGATACACTTTTGCTTTGAGGTATGAGAGCTCCAGCAATATGCTTTTGCTTCAAGGTGTAGAAAGGTTGGTTAAGTGGTAGATCGGTGTCTTTCCCATATCTCTACTTAGTGTTTATATACAGGAAGGTCACAGGGACTGTGACCTTTGGTTCCTAGTCTAAATTAGCTAAGGAACGAAGCTAATTAGTGATCTTGGCAGGAATGGTAAAATAACACAAAGGAAGAGATAAATGGGGAAGCCAAGGAAAGGCTAAAGGGCAATCGATGCTAAGGAAAGGAGCGATCAATACTAAGGAAAGGAGTGATCGATGCTAAGGAAAGGAGTGATTGATGCTAACATAAAGGAGCAATCAATGCTAGTGGAAATGAGCAATTGATGCCAAGAAAAGGGGGGATTGATACTAAGGAGATTAGGTGGTTATCTTGTTGAAGGAAGCTATAGCTGTCTGGGGTTGTACAACTAGCATATATGCGCATATACATAACAGTATTGGTCTGGAGACAGAGACCTTCCCAGTGTAATAGGCCTTATAATGATCTGCAAGCTCAACCTTGCGTTGTTCAATGGTAGCAAGAAGGTCTGGCTCGTATTTGTGATCAGAAGCAAGGCCCTTGTAATTGATGTGTGGATCCAACACTATAGAACTAATGTTAGATCAGAGTACCAACCATATGAATAGATAGACTCACAGCATGCCCAGATCGGATGAGGTGACTCATCAATCTTGTAGAAATAATCACTCAGCTTAACATGTGATGCCACCAGAGCATCTCGCAGCTGAGTAGGGAATGTCTTCGGCAGGACACGGATGTGCTCAGCAATATGATCTTGAAGTCCTTTGAAGACACCATGGGTAGACGAGAGAGTTGAATGCCTAGTTGCAGACATCTGAGTCATTGTCTCGGAAGGCTCGAAGCCACCTGGTGATCAGTACAATGGCATCCCATTCTGCTGCAGATAGCTCAAATTGCCAGAGCTCTTTGCACTTTGCAACAAAGCTGTCAACCTCATTTCGGTAATCAAGTGCTCGTACTAAGGTGACATCAATCAGCAGACAAATTGATAAAAGAAAGGAGTACTTACTGCACATTTGATGAGTAGATTCCCATCTTGTCTGCACATTGAGAATGAGCATCTTCAGGATTTCTGTTAGCTGTCCAGCAGTATCCCTCCATAGTGTATCAATCTCTTCAAGCCATTGCTTTCGCCGCTGAGGACTTGCCTGTCAGGGGGCGACCCAAATATTTCATTCTCAGAGTCGTCCGGACTCCGCTTCAATATGAGTTTACAAGCTTCCGGAGTCCGAGACCCCTATAGTCACAAGTCCAACACTTGGCCTCCGCGGTACTCGGATGTATATATTGTCGGCCCCTGAAGTGTATCTCAACAGGTTCATTCCATGTTTTCGGAGTCCGATCGTAGGCCCTTGTTGTGGCCGGAGAGTGGGAGGTTAGGATGGATGCAGTGGCAGTCTCGGAGTCCGCATGCAGGGGTGCAGGTTAGAGGGTAGTCAGGGTGGTCCTTATGGTCTTATTCTCATTCCTCGTTCCTGATATACATGTGGTCTCTTTATTGTGTATTTCTTGGCATCGATGGTTCCTGAATTCCTTGTAGTATTTATTGGGCTCATACTAGCAGAGGCAATCCAAGACTTTCTCTTTGGATTTCCCCTCTGCTAGGTGAGATTCCCTTCGCGTGTATTATTCCCTTTATTTAAATACTTTGGATTTCCCCTCTGCTAGTCTGGCGTGATTTCCGTCAGACTCCGAGGGTTGCCCTTACAGCCTGAATAGCTCGGATAATCTTATGAAGCTGAAGGAAGCAGAGATGAGATAGATCAATGAGGACAGCCATTCTCATACCTTTTTGAGAGCAGAAAGTAATGCAGGATCCTTGAAAGGGATCACATCATCTTCATCCTCTTGCAGGACTGCATTGTCATCTTCTTCACAAGATGTTGGTAGAGTAGCTGAGTCTTGATAGTTCTGCTGATCATCGTCTTTGAGATCAGTTGTGGAAATTCCTCCTATTCCTAGGAGGAGCTAGCAGCAATGGTTAGTTAGTTTATACACATCAATAATTGACATACCTTCAAGGCAGCAAGGTGAACAATATGTGGCAGACACCAACCACAAGCAATCAAGGCATCAAATATGATGCCCTTCTCAAAGAAGGTTGACTCGAGCTCTTCCATCATCGTGTCATTGTTGAAGGCATTATCAGCAACAATTGATTGAATCTAGACAGTGGTTAGCCAGGAGAAAAATACTTAAAGTGAAGATACGTACTCAACCCTTTAGTCCCAGTGAGTCAATTGTTTTATACACCACTGCAGCCATATTGCGTCCTGAATGTTTACCAATCAGCTCACGAAAATCAATCAAGACTTCCTCTAGAGCAATGAATGTAAGTTAATATGAGTTATAGTTAAATGCCAACACCATACCAAGAAGCCAGTCCTTTGTCACATAATGCATGACTATACCCATGAAGGCATAGCCATTCTGCGAAGACCAGGCATCCAATGAAAGGCTCACATTCCCTTCGAGATCCTGCAAAGGTACAAAATTAGTATGATGCTTATCTAAAAAGATGCAAACACACCGCAATGAATTTCTTCATGTCTTCTTGCGTCATTTCCCCCATCTTCATCACTTTCCGCCTCATTGTTGATGCAGTTGGTATTTGAAGCTTTGTTGCATGGTGGTGAGTATACTCCAGCAGTGCCTTAAACTCTGGTCACTTGACTTCTTCAAATGGTTGATCACAGGGGATGACCCACTCTGTCAACAAGTTCTCGAATTCTTTCTGGTCCCAAGGCGTCTACAATGAAAATGAAAAGTACCTAAGCTGTAACCATAACTAAGATATGGAATCATTTACCTCACTTTGAGCAGCAGCCCGTTTGAAGGCATTGATGAGTGGGCCTGTCTTTGACTCGAGATTCTTGATGTAGTCAGTAACTTCCCTCGATTCCATAGGGATCTGACTTGAAGCGATGCGAAGTTCATGTACTGTTGGTGGCCGATTGGCTGGACGCCCTTTCATCTCCTCGTAAAGGCGGTACATAGCAGGGAAGTGGGTCCGAAGGTGATTTACAAGACCTATAAGAAAGTATCACCGAAACAATCAATAATTGTTTAACATGAGACCACAGAAGTACTCACCACTCTGACTTGCCTTCATTTTCTTCGTCACTGTAAGAATCTTGTGTTTGCCATGACAGCATCGGTAATGCTTATCACCAACATCGCAGGCTTGCCTTCGGCATTGTTGGGAACAATGTCGTAGAAATAATAGATGGGTGGCCTTTTTCTCATCTCAACAGATTCCTGTGCTATATTGAGCAAGAATAAAGAGCGCTACAAATGGAACTTACCTCTTCAGATTGCACAGATTGACTTGAGGGAGAGGCATCCAAGTCACCAGTCCTGACTTTCTTCTTAGGAGGGGTAGTTGAAGATTGTTGTCCCTTGGGGTTTGTTGACTTTGCTCCTTTGGATTTGGCCTTCAAGCTGGAATTGCGCTTGCACTTCAAGACTTGGAGCTTCTCATTGATGGCCTCAGCCGCATTTTGTGCAGCTTTGCGATGTTTATTCTTCTTCATGGGAGGCTCTGTTTTGCGTTGGAGGAGTGAAGCTATCTGTGCTGGAACATTAGTCAAATGTTATATAGCAAGCAGAGACCACATACCTCCTCATTCCCCACCTCCTCGTCAGCCCCGTCCACCACCTCCTCATCCTCACTCCCATCAGATTCAGATCCCAAGAACTCGCTTTCACTGGCCACATACGGCACGTCACTTTCTGGTTCGACAGAAACATCAACCTCCATGGGGACAACCTCTTCTTTTTCAACTTCAATACCACGCTCATCGAGGTAATAGTAGTGAGGCTTCTTCTTTCTCGGTTCTGATGCTTGTGTTGCCTTTGCTTTCTTGTTTGCTTCACTGATGGATTCACGGAGTATGTGTTGGCGATTGGGTTGGTGAGAGCGCTTGGGATGTGCTGTGGGAATGGTACCACCCAGTAGTAGCACCGGGAAGAATGGATAAAATAAGAATATGAATTTAATAAAAAAAGAAAAGACATACCTGCATCACCAGCTCCAGCCTTCTTAGCAGCATCAGCAAGTGCGTCAATCCACAGCTTCACCAATCCGGCCGAATCCTTGTCAGAGTTCTGGTTGAGCTCCTTCAAAGTCCAACGAATAATGGATATGGTTCCCATCAAACCCTTGCCACGTTCTTGAATCTTGATTCCAACGGCCTTGTCACCAAACGCAGTGTGCATGGCCTTATTGAAGCCTGCCCAGGATCCCTCCTCTTCGACGAACTCTAGATCAAGTTGGGGCGGAAGGGATGAGGATGGCGGCGATTCAGGGAGGGAGGAAGGGAGAGACTTGAATAGTTGGTCGAGTGCATTGCACTCAGCCTCGTAGAACACCATCTGCAAAGTGGGGGACCTGAACGAATAAGGCGCATTTTCGTCGCAAATAAAAACCCCTCTGACTCACCTTGTTTGATTTTCATGCTCCTTTTTTCCACATCGACTGTACAGGTACCTTGTGTTTCGACTAGTTGCCCAAGATGGCCAAGGATGCTGCTAGTGAGAGATAGTGAGATATAGTGAGACAGAGCTACTAGTTGTGGGCCAAGGGACGCGTCACACATGAAATGTAAAAATAGAACCCACCCTAACCAATAGAAATCACTCGACTATCTGAAACTCCGTATAGACCGTTTACACGGCCGTATACGGCCGTATTCCATACGGTCCTATACGGCAGCTAACGGTGCCATACCGTCATACGGCGGGAGCAGAGAAATCATCGTTCGTAACGGATACGGTGCCGTTGTACGGGTGCCGTGAATACGGGTGATACGGATACGGTGGGGAGCCCTAGAAAGCAGAGACGATGGATTACGAAAGCAAAGATGGGTTATGTAAGTGTGGAGGAAAGATTACTTAGCCCAAACAAAACCAAGAACACATATAATTCAACGACGTCGACGGCGGGATGGATTCCAGTCGAAGATTGTGGTTCGTTGAATATTTCCGCGGCCAATCCAACGCAGTACAAGCTCGAAAAGCGACAAAAATTGAAATTGAAAAACAGCACCATAAATACTCATCTCCATCCCGCCCTACCCCCACCTCTCGCAATGCACATCCCTCCCCAGGCCTCAATGGTACATCAGCACACCCGCCAATCCATCTCCATACAATAATTCGTATCTCCCACATCCTCACATCACACCGAACGTCTCTCCCATCCTATCCCCGCCTCCAGCACCCCTCCAACCGTCCCTCATCACCGTCCTCACCGCCCGTGTCACCCCTTGTTCCCATCGCATCGTTCCTATAGCCTTCGGATCCCCGGTGGATCACGACCAGTTGATGACCATATATGGCAGGAGGAGACCCGCTGAGACGGAGAATCGCATCGTAGAATCGGACATCCTCCATTCAGCCTTCCTTTCAACCCCGTGGCCCAATCACCGTCTACCGTGCTATTTATACGCAGCCTGAGTCATGCCTTCAAGTGCCGCTCTTTCATGCGATTGGTCCAGCTACGCCTGTGTCAGGTAACCGACGCCGATTGGTCGGCCGATGCGCATCATGCATTCCGGACGGGCGAAACAAAAATGGTACAACCGGCAATTTGACGCCTTGCGTTTGTCTCTACCACTGCCTTTATAATCCTCTGCACGCCTCCTTGTACCCCCTTACTAAACCTCCTTACACCTTTATAATTGTTATCTTTAATCTTGCACTGAACTCTTTCGCGTTTACACACTATAATCTCCTTCTCTGATATTGGCTTTGGCTTTGGCAAATTGCTCTGGTAGAACGACACCGGACACAACACTCAACAAACATGACAGCGACAACGAATACGAATACGACAACAATGACGACATATCACAGCAGCGGTACCCGTACGGACTCTGGTAGCAACACAGGTGTGGGCTCGGGAGGGATAGGGGGTGGCGAGGAGGATCTAGAGGCTGCGAAGAAAATGGTAGCGACGTTGAGGAAACACGACGGTGGAGAGTGTACGGCGGGTGAGGGTGGGGAAGGTGTAAAGTTATCGAAGAAGCAGGTTATGTGTGTCTCCTAACTGTCTCACTTTGGTGCTGCGTCCTGACGAGCTGGTTCTTGCGCGTGTATGATGTTATAGCTACATCTTCGGTATGCAAGGCATCCGAGCGGGTCTTCTCGATGCTGCAATGAACTTTGGGATTGGTGCGTTTCTTTTCCCTCTTCAACTTTCCCTCGTTACTTATTCTAACGCTATGACTGTACTATGTTGAACAGCATGCGCAATGTATTGAACCAATGGGCGTGGCTAGCAAGATATCAGCTCGGTTTGGCTAAAATTGGCTACGGCTGGCGGCTCAGCC
>KN837189.1:347979-391239 GCA_000827215.1 Sphaerobolus stellatus SS14 | reverse complement strand
TTCAAGGAATGTACCGCCTTCCACAACCCCTCAGTTCTGTGGCTATGAAGCAGCGCTACGGCTTTGGCCCTCCTCAGGGATATATGTACGCCCCTGAGAATCTTGTGAAGGGAGAGCCCATAGATTCCATGGAGGTTCTTTACTAGGTGGTGAGATTGGCTCCATTCGTGATAATATTGACACTTTTTTGACGAACACCTCTAGTCGTGTCAGGTCCCTCATAAAGGTCCGAGCATCGGCTCATGTTCTGCACGGAGGAGTTTATGGCTCCTCCATTTCCTCTCCCCGGCTTCTGCCATCGTCCTCTACTATGATTTATATCGTGCTTTGCGTCCCCGCCATTCTTATCCGCTGATGTAGATTGTCAGTTCGAAACATCTAATGTATTTGTGGTTATCTGCATGTCAGACTTTATCTACGTGATTTTGGTTGATTAGTCAAGTACACGATGAGAATTCCGCCGTCGCCCTGTGCTCCAACTATAGTTTCATGATTGGTTGCATCACCTCTTTCAGGATCGATGTCTCCGTCGTAAGTAACCTACACAATTATCGATATACTACACTTGAAACTCTTCCGACGCCAGAGCCCGAACCCATCTAACCCTTTGGCTCACTACTACCAAAATATCTGCAATGACGGTATCAAGAAGTACATATGAAGGTATGATATAGTACAAAAGAAAAGGAACAAAATAGTGACTCTAATAGCCTCATTTACGAGTCGCGGTTTAACCCGAGGGGAGATTTCGTGCTGAAGGCGGTGGTCCACATCCTTGTCAGTCGGCGCCTGACTCGGCTTGAGTGAAGAGGGAGTGGATGTACTCAACACTATATGACCTCGTGAAGAGATGCTTGGGATCCTCGAGCCACCTCGCGACCTCGTGGAATATGACAGCGGGGTCACGTCCGAGTTCCCTCATCCTCGCAACAGATAAAAGGTAATCCACGCCTTGGTCTTTCATATACTGATAAGCTCCTGCTATGACATAGAGACTCTTGGAGAGCTTTGAGCCTGCCCAATCGGTGAGTAATGGGCTGAAAATGGTAACCGGAGGGTCGGGGGTGCCGTGAGCGGTATGGACGGGTCTGAGTTCGGGATGCTTGGATATGATGTGCCTCCACGGCCTGGCAAACAAGTCTTCTTGGTAGGTCCCAGCATAGTCAGACCCAGTGACGCGCACATGAATGGCATTTTGATCCATGCCCCATACAAGGTTGCGGATGAGGTTGCGCAGCGGTGTGTTGTACTCGAGGCGCTTGCAGTCGTTTGCGTCTTCGAGGTCGACGAAATGTCTATCGTGCGTAGGGCACCGGAAGGAATACGATTGTCGGTATACTGGTTGTGCGTGCCGGCCTTATCTGCTAGCCCACAGCCGTCTTTGGGGCATGAAGCGCGTAAGGGCAGCTTCTCTTTCTTTGGTGACACCATAGGTCCATCAACATCTCTCTCTTCAACGACGGCTTTGACGACAGTGGAGATGGTTGATTGGCTGTTCAAATCACTTTGGAAGCTGTGTGTCCACTGAATGCCACCTGAAAGTGCCCTAAAAGTGTTCATGATCTGGAAATAATCGCCAAGGTACCCCTCCATTGCCCTCGAGAACCGATGGCTTTTCTGGTAGCCGAGAGGTACGTCAATTGCGCCATTATCGGGTGCAGTATCGACGAAATCGAGCGTGATCGATATGTCCATCGCAGGGTGTAATTCAAGCCACGCTTTGGATAAGACGAACGCCAGCGCGAAGCAGATGAGCGTTCCGGCGTGCGGTGAACTGTTTGGCTGGGCACCTATGTGCACCACGATTGGTTTGCGGTCTGCGGCAGGGTCAGTGGGAACGCCAGCGTTCCGCAGTTGAGAACGGAGAAAAGTCTCTTTCGATTGATAATAGTACGCTGCGGCCCCAAGGGGGTGATGTACGACATTGTCGTGCTCCATTGTGGATGCTGATGTGCGACGAGTACCACCTTTGCGGTCTAGTTGCGTAGGGATTGAGGATGATACTCAGCTGAATAAGTGTAGCTCGGTTGTTGAGTACACACGAGGGGGTGCAATTCTGCGAGGGGGAGGAAGGATGGTGTGCGTGTTTAGATAATCCGATTGAAATGAATTCGAGCGGAGATCGAATGTAACTTCCCAAACGGGGGGCAAATCCTGAGACTGAGGCTTTATTTGAGCTAGTAGCTTGGTGCTTCCTGTCCAGGGCCTCTCTATGAGTCCTAGAGGTAGGGATACAAAGGGTGAGTTCCTTATACCTCTTCTCAGAGGCACACTGGCACCTGAGGGGGAGATCTTTGGGGCTGGAAAGCTGGCTTGTCTAGCTACCGGGGCCCGGGCGGGCCTCCTTATATACTAGACTATTTACAACTGTTTACAGGTCCATGCTGGTCTGTGACTCGCTTTGACTCAGCTAGAAAGTCATTTTTGCCAAAATAAGTGAGGGAGTCTAGAAATTTCTATGTGCGGAAATCTAGAGTCGCGGTGCCGATGAGTCATTGTCACTGCGCATCGCGATCGCCGTTCGAAATGGTATGTGAGTCATAGAGCCATTGAACGCTAACCATAAATAGCATTATTCATGAGTCGTGAACTAGTTCGAGAAATTTTGACCAGCCCCGAAAGCGGTTCTACAAGGTCGAAGCGGCCTGGTAGATAAAACAGTTTTGACGAACTCGCTAAATGGTTATCATGTCATCTCGTCATCTGCTCGACTTTAATCAAGAACACTGCCCTCCCGGCAACATTAATTTTACCCTCCCTACGCCTCCTCGCACAGATGCGATCCAGACATTTGGTGGCTGCTCGCGTCTTTAGACTCCCTACATGAAGGGCGGCACACTGCGAACGGGAACAAACTCCAGCTTTGGGACTGTGATGCCAATAATACGAACCAGCTACTCATCGTCGACTCACCCAACCACACTGCCTGTGTTGGCAAGAATAAATGCATTGATCTAATATACGACCCTACTATGGAAGGTACGCCGTATGTGCCTATTTCTTTGGTTCGTCTGAAGCGTATTTGATATTGGAGGTGAGATTTCGGTTTTGGATTGCAACGACTGAACAGCAAATCAGAACTGGGTTGTCTCCGTCCAGGATTGACCGACCTAGTCGTGGATAAGCTACGTTGATGAAATATAATATCTAAAGTTGGTGATGAATGAACTAAGACAATCTATGCTGACGTAGATGGGCCAAGGAACAAGCCTCGCCATAATGTTTTACGCCTGTAGCATTTCCCCAGTCGCGGTGAATGGGACTACGTACAATTTCTAAGTGCGACATATCGAGGGCGAGGGAGCTCTACTGTACTTTTACGATATATATTTGTGTGACGCCATAACGCGCCGCCCTCAAATTAAATTCTGATGTGTTTTTTTATAAGCAAAGGCCTGAATCGGAGACGAAATTTTTCGTAACGCAGGACATCTCACCAATATACGTCGTAATAGTACAGCACTCGAGTATCGCGAACAAATGCGTCACTGCGACCTGGGGGAAACTGCTTTCAAAGCAATGACGGTTGAGCACAAAGTGTTACTTGCGCCGGGATCTATTCGTTAACTGGAAATATAAAAAGATGGAGGTTTCTTCGAGCTAACTAATTATTTACGCAGTTATACTGGTCTCTGGGACATATCAGCTAACTAGATACGGTCCGGTTCTGCTTGCTACAAGACATGCTGAGAATATGAAATGGAGTTGAGTTGAGAGACTGAAGGGTCTGGACGGGTATATGCCGGACTGGGATGGAGCCGTTTTGTGCCACATCTACTCACCGCGTTTCAAGGCTTAAAAACGCGAGTACGCCACATTGTGACTTTGTTAGAGTTATGTTAGAATTTGAACTTCGAAAAATGTGGCTACTAGCTTTATTTAGCGTCGAGTAATAACTCCTGTTATGGGAGGTCTTACGCGCGCTTTTCGGTGATTTTCACTTTCTTTGGGTGTTTCGGCGAGTACTCTTGAAGCTCGCACGCCATGCCACATAATGCCACATGGTGACTAAGTGCTTTCGTTCAGCCCCTTTCCTACCATCGTGACTTTGCATGGGCTTGGGGATTTCTTGGATGTGACGTATGTACTATGCTGTGACCGCCACGTTGACAAAGAAGGAGGTCAAGCCTTCTTTTTTAGAAGACAACCAGCGTGATGTATTTAGTAGGTACTTAGATAAGTCGCCGAAATTTGAGAATAGTGACCGATACCAGCGGGTGCGGGGATTATTTAAAGAATAATAGAAGGAAATGTCTAATTTGGAGCGGTGCCTAACGGCGATTCGAAGGTCGAGCTTATAGAGTTTCGTCATCGCCGCTAAGTCCGAGTGACACCGACCGGCTAAGCTCGCTCGCCTATCAATGTCGGTTGATCCGGTCCCTCTCTTCTCTCGCTTCGACCACTTCTTGTGACAAGAGGCGGGCGAGCACCACCTTCATTTGCCACCTTCTCAGAGACCAACCAACACGGACACTGGTAGGATGTATGTATTGCTCGTATGCCTGCAGTGTGCAAAGAAGCTGTCGTACGGGTGATCACAACGAATTGGAAGAGGTTCTAATGTGAAATGCAAATGAAACGCGCCGGTTACATTCGTTATGAACAGTTCAGCTCCGCCCGCCTATGGTGCGAAAGTGGCATGTCCTCTGCCACGTAACATTGTAAACAATCAGTCGACCAACGGCATTTATGAGGAGGTCGAATAGATATCCTATGCTGTGATTTCCAGACTACAGACACCTCGAATAAGCCTCGCACAAGATGAACCAAGGACGCCCAGCCGGTGAGCAGCACGCGGTGGTGGCAGTGCACCGGGGAACAGCGCCGGATTAGGGGGACGCTCGTGACCATTGTTGACGCCTCTGAGCTTGAAATGGCGTCTTCTGCATACATATTCAAGTTCGGGAAACACCAGTGTCGTGTTGAGGTTTTCTTCTTCCCCGTCGTCGCCCTTCGAAGCCAGGAAAACTCGCGCGCAACCGTCCTACCCGCCCCTCCGTCTTGTCTGAAACAGCAGCAGCAATGGCGACTACGAAAGACGAAGTGTCCTCGGACGATCGCGAGCAGGGTTTTGGTATCAAGGGTACATTTGAGTTGGAGAAGATCGAAGCCCCCGTCACGCTCAAGGGGTATTTTTCTCTGCGCCTTCGCGTCCTTTGGCGGCATTTTCTTCGGATACGATTCTGGTTACATTAATGGTGTTATGGGCTCCAGCGTGTTCATCCAGATTATCGAGGGACCCGGAGTCCAACAGCTTACCGCGCCTCATAACTCGCTCATCGTCTCTATTCTCTCCGCTGGTACTTTCTTCGGTATGTCGAAATTTATTTAAATTCAGCTCGATGGCAATAGTTCGACTTATTACCTGGTTGACCCTTAGGTGCTCTCATTGGTGGTGATTCCGCCGACTTCATCGGTCGCCGTCCCACCATCATTGCCGGTTGCATGATCTACATCATCGGTTGCATCTTCCAGGCCGCTTCGCACGGGCTCGGTCTCCTCGTCGCCGGTCATCTCATTGCTGGTATCGGTGTTGGATTCGTGTCTACGATTATTACCAAAGCTAGGCTTTGATTCCTTAAATTTTGTTTGTACTTGTTTGTTCACTCAACTATGGGGCCCGCAAGGTGTGTTTTCCTGATGTTGTGGGTCCTTGTGGATGCTCCTTCGTTTAAGGTTTGTTTAAACTTGTTTGTTCACTCAACTATGGGGCCCAGGTGCGTTTCCCTGACATTGTGGGTCCTTGTGGATGCTCCTTCCTTAATAGACCATGTTACATGCATATATTGTTCCAACTAAAAATGTCTTATCTCCATCCATAGGTGGCCTATGAATGAACCCTCAACTACAATCTGCTCTATTTACCCAGTGTCTCAGCATAGCTGAGCTGCATAACTATCTCCTTGCATAATGCATTTATGGGTCCCAAGGACTTGTATTCATTTGCAGCTACATGTCAACTTTCTTGCTCACATGTTTGCACATTTTTTGATCACATATACAACCCAAATACTGTCCTTAAGCAGTTTTTCCTCCTCAAGCAGGTCCACAAGCATTTCATAAATTGATGGCCTGCACTGGTAATGTGATCTTGGGATCATTTGCACTTTGGTTTCTGGGTCATTTTGTGGATTGGATTGCAAATGATCCAGATCTCTACATGAAGCAACAGGTTGTCTCTGATATTAACAAATTCTTGTGGCTTGCTGGGTACAGCAAGGTCACCAGCAGACCTAATTCCAGTAAGCAATTGTTTTTGCTACTCTAGAAATATTTTGTAACTGAATCTTCTTATTCTTCATAGCTGGGTACGACAATATCTCACATAATGGTGCTTGCATTCTTGCACCTGAGGATGTACAAACCTATCCTGGTTGTGGTATATGCAATGTACTTTCTTATGAGAAAGGCAGTTCAAAGGTCAGATTATTGTTGTGAAGGGGTCTGTTGTAGGTGTCATCCTACAATTCTATTCTAGTGAGTTGCAGTTCTACAATTTCATTATCTTTCTAACTCAGTTCACAGCAATTTTTACGAATGTCATAATGTGGCATTCTATAGGCTGGGGGAGTTAGCTAGCTCAAATGAGAGCACATATTTTGGGCTAATTTTTTATATGTTGTAGCCCTGATGATTTTGTGAAGATTGAGCTTTATTTGGAGAAAGTTGGCAAACTGGTTCTTGAGATATAAAAATCACAAGTTTATTGTGTTGGGAGGAGAAGACAAAAAAGTGGTATTTTTTTAATACATATCAAAGTTCAATATGATCCTGATTGACTATGGATAATACTTTGCAGGTATTACAGTGGGTGTATAAAATGTAAATTTTAAGTCTGTAGTGATATTATTGGCTGGGATTGATTACAATATACTAACTAGACATCTTCACTATCCTCACTCTCATTGTTAAAGTGATCAGACTCTTCTTCACTGTGATCCTCCTCCTGGATGGCATCTACATGAACCTCTTCTCCATCTTCTTCCAAGTGTTCTGGTTGTATTTCTTGACTTTGATTGGGACTGCTCTCTTGGCTCTTTTAGATTTCTTTTGGTGAATTTCTTTTATTCCAGTGCTTTGCTGAATGTCTATCCTGTTTTTGAGCTTGTTGGTTATTACCCTTGATGTGTTTATGGGCATACACTCATACTGCATTATGCAGAGTAGGTGGTGGCTTGGTGAGTTTTCAATGTGAAGGCCAATTGTGGAAACATAGGTAAGAAATTGATTCAGTTGACTGGCAGGCCATATGAAGGTTGTTCAGTCATGATTTTGGTTGTATGAGGAGGAGGAGGGGGAGACTATAGGGGGTTGTGGGAAGGCAGAGGGAGTCTCGCAATGGTTTGGTTAGAAAGCCACATGCTTAAACCCTAGAGCAAAGCAAAATTGTAATGGGTAAGTCAACCAGTGTACTTTTAGAAAATACTTGAATAAAGTGAATATCTGGAAAATATTCAAAAAAAAAACAGGGAAATTACTGAAAAATTAAAATTAATTGAAAATGATGCAAAGACATTGCTGATTCGGTGCGGAATTTTTTCCAGGTGAGAAATGGTATGGTAGTGTCGAAATGATAGCTTTCTCTAGTTGGTTCCAGGACATGGAGGCTATAGGGGGCTGTGGGAAGGTTGGTGATGATTCCATTAGAAAGGCATGGTTGTGTTTCTAGAAAATATTGAAATAAATGCAAAGATTGGGCAAAAATTTTGGTAAAATTGTAAAGGATGCAGAGACATTCCTGCAGCTGGGCGAAAGTTATTTTGGGATGAAAAAGTGGCTTGTTAGGGCAGAATGGGACTTTTTTGTAAGAGGTTCCAGGACAAAGGAGCCATAGGGGACCGTGGGAAGGTCAGAAAGTCGTGTTCTAAATTGGGTTGGAAAGCTAGACATCAAAAACCTTAGTCAGATTATTTTCCCTAAGGATTTGACTCTGTGGTGAGTGTTCTAATGAGGTTTTGATGGGAATGTCCTGATATGGCAAGACCTTGTGGGTACTTGAGGGTGTCTGAGTTCAAATTTTAATGCCAGCTGCCTCCTGCTTCCTACCACCATCATCCACCTGCCACATTTACTACCACAAACACTTCCAGTTGGCATCCACCTGTCTAAATGATTGTTTTGACATGTGAGAATGGTTCACACTAGTTATTTTGATGTTATTGACTGTTTAAATAAGGTAAGATGTTCTGTTTGTTCTGCTGGTGGGAAGGTGCTGCCTGGGTTGGATAGGGATGTTCAGAGGTTGGGTGGGCTTGGTTATGAGGTGTGTTTGGTATATCTATGATGGATTATGATGGATGAAGTGTTTCTGACCAGTTTTACTGCCCAGGAAGGACTTCTGAAGTGAGTTGACTATGTTTCTATTTGCGATGTTTTCCTTTCCTTTCCCATTTGTCGTTCTTCTATTTGATCTGCTTTTTGTTTAGGGGATGTGGGGAGCACTGGCATGCAGAGGTTTCTGTTGCTAGAAATGTGAGCAATTGTCTGCATGTGCTCTTCCTCTTTCATTCATTCCACTATTTGATCTGTGTTTGTCTGGGGGATGTGGGGAGCACTGGCATGCAGAGGACTCTGTTGCTAGAAATGTGGGCAATCATCTGCATGTGTTCTTCCTCTTTCATTCATTCCACTCTATGATTTGTGTTTGTCAGGGGGATATGGGGGGCACTGGCATGCAGAGGACTCTGTTGCTAGAAGTGTGGGTAATTGTCTGCATGTGCTCTTCCTCCTTCATTCATTCCATTATTATCTGCTCTTGTCTTTGTCTGGAGGTTACAATGAGTCAGATTCTGAATATATATGTGATATATGTTGGTTTAAATTGGTTAGGGATTTTAATATTAGATGATAGATAGCACAATATTAGTCAAATAAGTGAGGTTCTCATGTGTGGGAGAGGATGGAGCTCCTGACTGCACAAATTGCAATGCGGAGAACATGGGTTTATGGGTTTTGAATCAAGATAAATAATTTTACAAAAAAACAATATACTAATTGCAATCAGATACTTAATTTTTCTCAACAGTGAAGTGGGGATTTGTGATATACACTAGCCAAGCTTAACCGAGTTTAACCAGGCTTAAGTGATATTACCTGAGGAGAGAGGTGACATTTTTTAAGATCCCATGTGGGCAAATAAGTGACCGTGTGATCAATCCTAGTGCTCTACCCTAAGTTGATGAGTAACCATGGGAGACCAAAACATAATGCATGGGATTATGAGGACTATCCTAAGGCCTCAGTATAAAGACAGTTCCCCGAACTTTGTTCTTTCTGGAACCATAACATAATTCTCATAATGCATAGCAATTAGGGCCTTCCGGTGTTATGCATTATGAGAAAGTCAACTGTTTTAAACTGCAATAAGCTTACATAACACTGTCTCACAACAACTATGCAAGATCCTTCAAAGGCATTGTGAGTACCACTGGTTAGCAGCCTGGTGAGTCGAGCCAGAAGCACAAAGGGTGCAACCAGTCCAGCCTTGTCCACTGCACTGACCCCACTTGGCAACAGAGCAGCCACTAGGTGGCGAAGAGGTCTGGGTTGGGGGAGAACCACCCTGGGAGGTGGAAACTGGGGTGGATCCAGAAGTATTGAGCTGCACATTAATGAAGGTCAAAGCCTGTTGGCTATATTCGGTGCCATAGCCTTGATGAGTGTTGGTGTCGCTGCTGTTGCAGCAGTAGGGGTCAGTAGCATTGCAGTAAGACTTGACCTTGGCAGCAGATGGGCATTGGAAACCAGCAGGACGAGGGGCAAACTGCAAGGGAAACATTTTTAAGAAGAATGAATCTCAAAGAATATAAGTAACTTATGCCACTGGCATTGCAAGTTTTGACATTGTAGGAGAGGCCAGGGATGTGACATGGGTCACCCATAAAGATGGCAGCCTTGATCATGTTGATGGTGAAAGCCTGGATGGGGATGGCAGTGCTACTGAGACCTTCGTTTGTGTCACCACCACTGCAGAATGCATCATCCATGATTTGGCTACCCTATGTCCTGTGAATATGTCAAATCCTGGATAGAAAGAAGTGGCATACCTGTGAGTAACTGACGAGGACGAGCTGGGTGTTCAGGCACCTCATGTTGAAGGAGTTGACCATGGATGCGACCCCCTGGACACCAGCAATGACTGAGTTGGCGTAGCTGACACCACTGCATTGGGACTGACTGCCACAGGTGGGGTAGTTGATAGCCTCAGCGGTAGAACCTGGGTGAGTGTTCAAGACAAGGTTGGCGACTACACCGGCAGTACCGTATCCAGCAGGAGCAGTGGTCTCACAGGCACCAAACACATGGATGTTGGGGCAGGACTGACACTTGTCAAGTTTGACCTCCTCAGAGGCAATGGTCTTGAGAGCAAAGAGAACAAGGGATACTGTTAAGAGCTTAACCATTTTGGTGAACTACTGCTGTTGCTGGTGAGTTTCTTTCTTTGCTCACTCGTATTTCTTACTTGGGAAGATATATTAGGACATAGTTTGAATACATATGAACACAAAATCTCAAAGAATCTTTCATAGCTGCATAGCAAGGCTCTAATAAGCCTCAGGATTTGGAATGAGAGCTTTTAAATACTCTTTTAATGTTTTTCCTAACTCAAATATATCTAAGTTTGAGTCCTTCATTAGTATGCCCATGTTGCGGCATTTTGACTCCGATTGAGCCCTCTCAAGCCTGAGCCAAATATACATGCTTCCTTAGGATACAATAAGTATGGTAGATTAATATTATATGTATCTATATTATCTATCCCAATTTCTAGCTGCTAATGCACAGTTCCTGCTGAGATACAGGCCAATTTGTCTGTAATTGACGATTTGGGCCCATTTTCGGACTCCGCCATTGGCACCTGAAAAGGCTGTAAGTTAAAAGACCTTGTTGTTTAAAATATCCGTCTTGATGTTGAGGGGCATAGTAGCAGTACCAGAACAAGAGCCGAAGAAGTTAGTTAGTGAGCTATTGCGTAGAGGACCCAGTTCTGGAAATGGGTTTGAAAAGTCACCATCGACATACATCCATATATATTATGTAACTTAACATGCTTCTTCTGCATGAGACACAGCTTGAGACCCGAATACGTTGGAGAGAAGGCTAGTTCCTCGGTTTCTCCTTCATTATGTCCTACATACTAGCTACCTTGCAACATTGCAATATTTCTGGTTGCCGAGAGATGTCCTTTGCAGTGTGCCATTGCACCCTAATTCCCAACTGCAGTCTGTCTCTACAATGTACATCGACATGTACTTTTCAGTTAAAGAAATCTTGACTATGTCTTTGGCTATACGAAATCCCTCAGGACTATCCTGATCTCCATGCCCCAAGGCTGAACATGACCACCTGATAACCTTGCTATGCCTTGCTATACCTCTGCGAAAGAACTCCGCGGGTTCAAACAATTTTGAGCACTGTCTCACTTGCCACCGGACATTGTACTACATTGACCACTGAGGTCTGTCCTCCATTTGGACCTACTACAGGTGAGTTATACAGTTGTAGAATCTGGCACTACTTAATCCTAAAGCCACTTTCGGCACACACTCAGGCTCTCAACTAAGGATGGAGTAGCTTAGTAAGGCAAGTCTTTGGTGCCTATTCTATAAGCTAGCTACTTTGCGTTGATTTCTAGCTTAGCTTTGGTTTCATTCGCCTTCTGCTGAATGGACTGAATGACTTAAGCTATTACAAGAGCTAGTTGGTTTGGATGGATGTGATATTGAAGCCTTGCCGTAAGTTCATGTCTGCAATATGATCAAGATGTAAGCTAATGAGTTGACGGTAAAAGAGCTGGTGTGCGGGACGATTCTAGTGTAAAAGCAAGAGGCGGCGCAGCGACGACAATGTTCAAAGGCAGAAAACTAATTGAATTCAATAGACTTAATTACATAATCGACCGTGTTAGGACTCATAAGCGTCCATATCTGCGAAATTGTCCAGAAAATCGCATTTCCATTACATCCCGGACAGTCGTTATCGGTATATCTGCATCCCCTCAGTATATGTAATGGAAATTATGTGGTATTTATTTGTTTACAGCTGCCATTGACCCCTTTTTTTCGTCAGGATGTGCAGTGAATGGGATGGCTTTTAAATTGTAGGGCCGAAACCTCCATGATCGACGTATCAATACCAATTTTCGGCCTTTAGGATA
Source organism: Sphaerobolus stellatus SS14 (assembly GCA_000827215.1). Taxonomy (NCBI): domain Eukaryota; kingdom Fungi; phylum Basidiomycota; class Agaricomycetes; order Geastrales; family Sphaerobolaceae; genus Sphaerobolus; species Sphaerobolus stellatus. The sequence continues at coordinate 379,082 of KN837189.1, read as the reverse complement.
CATAGTCATGATCAGCATCTCTTTTACTTTCTCCATCTACCAATCCCCATTTTATAACAGTCTTCTCCCAATGACTGTATTCCATACGCACGACAAAGTTGTGACGCTCCGGTGTACATCAGTAAACAGGTTGAGATAGTCCAGCCAGTCCCAACCAGTCCAGGGTGATCTGGGACGCTCCGGGAGTGATCTGGACTGGTTGAGACTGGTTGGACCATCTCAACCGGTTTACTAATGTAGCTGTGTTCCGAGCTTTGTGGGGCATCGCTACTCATAAACCCATAAACTACCCCCGTGACTGCTTCCAAGACTTTGTCGGCATACCAAGTTAATCTTTAGGTTTCAAGCTCTCATTAGAAACGTTTTCTGCAAATTTATGACAGCATGTGATTGGAAGACATTACACCGGTGTACTATAACTACCACTGAAGATTCACGCATAATCTGACACCAGGACTGCACCAATATTTTGGTTCATCCAATCATATGCCTTTTCCCTGCCTCTCTCTCTCATCATTTTCTTTCTCCCTAATATCTGCTCCGTCCACACTCGACATCAACCTACATAAGAGATCATCACCAACGAAGCATACATATAGGTTACTAGGATTAGTCCATTCTATGTTTATGGCATGGTCGAAGACAACCTTGCTAGGCGTTTCTGCATCCTAAGCCCAACGGGCTATAACGCCATACCGAGCCCTCGAACTTTACTTCAAACATGCGCCGCATTCATCTACCCGTTCGACTTCCACGCTCACTATTATGGGCTACCACTCATGGCGGGTGGCTGGCCCCTTAACGGCTAGGGTTTCTATCGCCACCATGAAGTTAAGGCTGGTCGCCACTTTGATTCGATGTCTTTCCATGACGGTTTTCACATAAAGTGGTTGACGAGAAGTAATTGGGTGGCAATAGGTAGCGATAATAGTTCACAATAAGTTTGATGGGGAGAGTTGGTTGAGGCATTTGTTTCAGGGTTATCATGATGCCTTAAGTCAGCCGCAGCGGGTGCTAGCTTCGCTTAAACGCGCTCTTAACGGCAGAGCCCAGAGGACTCGAAGACAAATGCGAACGCAGGTACAAAGCTAGCATTCAAATGGAATGAGCATGCTCAGTCTATTTATTGGAGTAAGGTGCAGTTTTGTGAGAAGGAATATAAGTGAACCTCAACACATAGTGAGTGACATAGTCATCGTTTCAATTTCGAATTGATGAATAAATCAATAAATACAAACTAGATGAGAGCATCGTTTGATATCTTCGATTGCAGACATGCGGTTGCAAATTTGACAGCCAATTGTCTCTGGAATTAAGGCATGAGTATCTGTGCGGCTTATATAATTGCACGGAAGAGTCCCACCTCGCTGAAACAACGGGTTATGCCGTGACCATACTCTCGCTGGGCAAGTTCGAAGGCCAATTATGTTCATCAGATAACCCTGAGTCACTTGACTCATCATCATCATCAGAGGAATGCCCCAGTTCCACTCCGAAATTTTCATCGCCCATTAAATTGCGACGGGTCCATATGCTTCTGAACCTGTCTTCCCCCACAGCATTTTCTTGTGGCACATTCGTAGCTCCGTCATTAAAATTAAACCATTGTCCAACTGTCCCTGTGACCGCTGAGGGATTGCTGTAGGATCGTCGTGACCGGTGAGCAGCTCCACGGAGATCCAGAAATAGGCTGAGGGATTCCTATCATTTTGGAACAAGGAGATATACAGGTGAAGAACTTACTGTGAAACTATTATAGAGGTCATACTGTCCATATATGCCGCATTGGAGTTATAATTAGCCAACGAAATAAAAGACTTTTATTGTGAAAGACCGACTCACACAGACGTTATTTGAGAATTAATATTCCCAGAATAATCCTAAGTATGTTATCAGCTATTGACATAATGACGGCTTATCTGACTTCGCATTTTTACCCTAATCCGTGGAGAATTCCTACCAAAAAAATCCAGGTTGCCCTGACTGCCGAAAACTATAAGTAATAGAGATGCAAAATTGGCCAGGAAAAGAGATCTGTTAAAATAAGGTAAGAAATCTCCTTAACTAATTATAATAGTCTAGACGGATTTACACGAAGTATAGAATTCCTCCTTTCATAAACACCTCCAACAAAGTGTTGCCGCTTGCTGTTGTGCTTGCTTGAAGACCTTTCTTTAATGTGAGGATAAATACTACAATGTCAAAGAAAATCGCGGATATGAATAATGGGATTAGGTCTTAGGGATGGTGGTCAGAAAATAGGCCTTGATTTCAATACATAGACCAGGCTATGATTGTACTTACTGCTGGGACCTAGAGTAAAAGCTTCATTGAATGGCTGGCAAAAAGCTTGTGAAGGTTCTAGAAATATCCCAAGCTGATTATCTTCATTGTCTATTGCACTACGCGACCCTTCAACCATGCTGCACTGCCAGTGAGTCATTAGCTTTCAAGCAAAAATCGGTATGAAACACCTTATGAAGATGGCTACAATTTGACCCAAATACATCACCGCCATAACGCTCTTTATCCATCTATCTAGAGTAATTAGATTATTACCGAAGGAGTAGATTGTGTATCTGTCATACCTTGACCGTATAAAGCAGTTACTCGTAAAACTAAGGTTGCCTGAATCATGCAAATTTCAAAATTACACGCTGTACCACTTACTAAGAATTGCTAGAACCTTGAGTGAGTGGAATAAAAATAGGTGTTATACCATTGAGAACTATACCTCCGGACGCTACAGTAACCACTGGTGGCACGGCTTGTCGCAACCAAGACAGATTGCAATCATTCTGATTTAACCATACGAAGACGTCTTGATCTACTGTAACGTGCTTCAGTATCCTGAAAGATAGCACAAGTCCATGTGCGTATATATAGTAGCAACTTGCCATTTGGGTTAGAATGTAGAGAGTAACTGAACTTGAATGCAACTATAAAGGCAACGAGAGGGCAGGATCAAGTAAATATAGAAAGGAAGGGTCTTGGCTTGTTTCCAAACATACATCCTCTCTCTCTGGATGCGGCTTGAATTTGACAATTAACAGACCACCGAAAAAAGAGAAGTAGTCACCTGGATGTTAAGTAAATAGCTGTATATAAGCACTGTTAATGCTACACAGCTTGAGTATTTGTAGAATTGCCTAAAAGGTTGATTAGATGTTAAGGAAAATATGTTATTGATAGTAATGTAAAAAGCACTTACAAATGCAGCACCGCATTGACAGTAATCACTTCGCTCATACCAAACACTTCCATTGCACCTACTGCTAGGTTAACTTCCACAGATGAGGAGAAAGGTGTTGATTTGGAAATGAGAGAAAATTTCTGGGCTCCTTAGAGAAGTTCAGATTGCAACGCCATTCAAATTTCCTTTTAAAAGGTATGGATAGCAACTGAGCTACTATCTCCTAAGCTGTCATTAATGAAATCTGTCAACTTGATAGCTGCGCTGACCACTGAGCGGCTAAGATAACATCTCAGCTACACTTCTATTTTCAACATCATTCAAATTTCCTTTTAAAAGGCATGTCACAAAAATCCAAAACGCCTGATAAGATATATAAGGAATCTATGAGGTCGATAAAGCTTTACCAGGCATTGCCAGGTCTTTATTTAGTCCTTTAATATATGAATTGTGGAGCATTGTCAGCTCCACGATATCTTTATATAGCTCGCCATCTCAGCTACTATCACCTCACAGGAAGTGGCACGGCCCTCGGGAAGTGGCACACCCTTAAAACTTTGAATGATCATCCCCACCAACTATTTGAAAATTACATAATAAATCAATAAAAAAATCACCCATACTCGAAATAACAAGTATTCAATGCAGTAGGAGTATGTAGGGGTGTGCCACTTCCAAACAGGCGTGCCACTTCCTGTGAGGTGATAGTACACTTCTATTTTCAACGCCATTCAGATTTCCTTTTAAAAGGTATTACAGGATAGCAACTGAGCTACTATCTCCTAAGCTGCCATTAATGAAATCTGTCAATCTGATAGCTGCGCTGACCACTGAGCGGCTAAGATAACATCTCAGCTACATTTCTATTTTCAATTTTCCTAACTTCTACCGATACCATCTTCACTCCCGAAAATCGAACTTATGCAGGAAATGGGCACGAAAGATAGTGATTGGATAATAATTGGAAGGAAGAATAACCTTGCCTCGATTCTATACGCATTCATCGCGGCTTCTCGAATCTGCGGTAGATCAGCTGCAACGCTATAGATGCTCCATGTCTTGATAAATACAAAATGACAAACAGAAGACGTAGGTGACCATTTGCCATGAGAGGGGGAGGATTTCATTGTTATTCGGACATTGAGATGTCCCTTGATATTATAAATGAAGACCACCAGGTTCTTCGTACACGCTACCCATCACATGCGGTCTTGGGTGGACTGATATAACTCGGATAGCGGGTCCGAGATAGGCCGCACTCCAAAATGATATCAGCCGGTATCACATCAACGCCCGGTCTTTAAAAAAGTTCAGTTATGATGCTTTCAAATAATGTCTTCGAGAGTCTTGCACCTCTACCATTACACTGTAAGGGCATAAAAATTCGTTTCATCCTCAATATTGTATCATTGTTGTTAATGTTGACATTTGCTCCAGTGGGGTCGTGCTGTGGAGCCTCCAGTCACCTAGTAGCTGGGGTTCGAGTCTCTTTGAAGGTAAGATGATATATTCGGAACTAGTAGTCTGGTGGATAAGGCTGTACTATCCCCGGACAGGATGTCGATCAGATGTGCCGTTGAAGCATCCACACCCGGAGTTTCTTATTCCTATCAGAATACAATAACCTATAACAATAATATTAAATCTTGAGCTTAGCTTTATTCCAAGTCAGGGTGTGTAGCGTGCCACAGCGTTCCGAACGAAACAGACAGGATGTGGGTCAGATGCTGCGCTTAAGCGGTCACGCCCTGTAACGAATATCAAGCCTGTAAGCGCTGTCACTTTAGGGGCCACGGCAGCTCAACCTATTTTGCCTGATATCAGCTAGATACCTTGGGCCATGTCGGGCATATGGTCCAAGAAGATCTGTGGGTAGTGCCAAGACATTGCCATCCGAGCTTTTGCTGGGCAGTGACGGGCAGTGACGCATTCTTCCCGGCACTCAGTCCATTTACCCGCCCGCTTGCTTCGCCCTCTCCTACCTTCGCATCCATAATAAAAAACAACGCATTGCGTTATATTAGCACTGTATGCTTTCGATTGTGGCCCATTAATCATCAGGCAGGCCGATCGATCCAATGTGATCGACAACATTCAGGGAAATGGGACGAGGACACAGTCAATTGTTACGACTCGGCATCTCGGCTGCCTGCCCGATGTTCGTGATATCATCATGGGTCCATGGGAGATGATTTCCGGTGAATTTCCTCTGCCTCACTGTGACCTGTGACCCAGCAACCCCCGGAGACCTCCTACCTTGTTGGGGCATTGGGTAATGCTATATGTCGAGGAGTGTATGTGGGCTGGTAGTAGGCTGGTGGAGCAGTCAACATCGGTCATATCTTACAAATTTCTAGGTGATTTTTATGGCCAAGTTCTTGTAAGGGTAGATATATGTTAGATAGAATTATATTATAAAGGAAATAGCTAGCTAAGTAATACATGCGTTGTATCAAGTCTAGGCAGAAGGCCCAGCCAAAGACCCGGACAAGTGGCAAATACAACAAAAGGAAAGGAGAAAAAGAATGCAAAAAGAATGGGAGGTTAGCTATAGGAAAGAAAAGGGCATATGGTGGGTGGTAGGAATTGCAGCACCTCGCCAGCCTAGACCAATGCCTTACTGCCTCTTGCAACACTAAAGACTACTTTGCAACTAAAGGTGTGTCAGAAAGCCTGACAGATCACCCAGCTGGCAAAATATGTCTAATAGGTTGCATTTCAGGGAGGGTAATAGCATGGATAGGGATGGATGGGCTGCAGTCAGAATGGATGGCACACGGCGAACTTGCAGTTGCTTATGTAAACATTTCAAACTCCGCCACCCTACTGTCATTGACTGCTTTGCAGGCCATTTCCCTCTATGAAACCTAAGCAATGTATAGAGAAAAATTGTAAATATATTATCCTTCATCCATAAAAAAGTTCCTGAGAGTTTTTGCATAGTCCTTGCCGAGTTGCAGTGTCATCTTGACCTAGCAGGCCTCTTTTGTGATGATAAATTAATTGACACTAATCCAGTCCCTGTCCTGCATAATATTGCTTCAAAATATGGGTATAAAGCAAGTTCAGTAAGTGTGATGTTGAGACTATGGAGAAGGCTGAGAAGGAGAATAAACTCGTCAATGTGGATCTTGAGATAGATAGAGTCTAGAAAGTGTTTAGGTTGTTTCTAATACACCACTACCTGTTGTCTTTAGCTAATATATTTACAAAATAAATATCTTAGCTCAATTATTATTGATATCAATACTTGTGAGACTGTGATGGACTATATGAAGGGGAAGAATTGTAGGTGTTTGGTGTGTTCAGTGGATTGTATGCATTACTCTGGGATGACTGGGGTGGATATAATGTGTTTGGTGGATAGAAAGTATGGCCCTGGGATGATTAATGTGGATACAGTGTATTTGGTAGATAATAACCACAATTTCTATGGTAGAACTCTGTTAAAGAAACTATAAATATTGTTGGTTGTAATACTGGTGCTGTTGAAATGAATATTCTGGATTATATACAATTTCAGATGGATCAGAAGAAGGATAATAAGAGTATGATGTGTTCAGTGGAGGGTAAGCACCGTTCTTGGGAGGTTGAAGGTGGCTTGGGTATTGATATGGCATGGTCTGTGTGTTTAGATATGTGTAGTAGCCTTGCTGTGAGACTGGCAGAACTGTAGTAACAGTATTTTTATACTGAGATTGTGCATTGCTCAGTACAATAGGGAGGGAGCCAGGTGGATATATTTGAGGATAATGGTAACCTGTTGATGCGGTTTGACTTTGAGCTTGAACATAGGCGGGACTCAGATGCTGGCTACTACTTGTGATACTATTTCTGCTAGAAGTAGTAACCTGTAAAAATAAATTATAGTGAGCTATAGAATGAGGCAGGCTACTCCATACTTACTGTCTGGGTGGGATTCATTGGTGGTGATTCTAAGAGCCTGTGGTCAAAGAGTGTCTCAGGATCTTGCATATCAGAGGTGTCAACATTTCCTGTCCCTGATTGTTTAAGCTTGGTGAGTTCAGTGTGGGCAGTCTGGAGCTGGTTGTTAAGGGTTTGGAGTCTCTTGATCTGTCAGACAACTGCCCCTCCTGTCTCTAGGGACCTCTTTACCAAGCCAGAAGAGACTTTAACTGATTCCTGTAATTGGAGCACACCTTGATAAGCCTTTGATTGCCTTATCATGTGTCTGGGCTGTGTGGCTTTGAGCCATAGCTGTAGGGTACAAATTTGAGCTAACAATCTCTGCATTATAGATAATAAATTATACCCGAACGAATTATTGCCCTAGCTGCATGACGAGCATGGACACGACGGAGCATAACAAAGCGGCCATAGTGTACGGATTCCTCGCCCGATACCATTACGGTTTTTTTTCGCATACTCTGCTAAAAAAGACTTCTGGCAGCCTCTCTTACTTGAACGAGATCATTGTTCTAATCTCCGCATTCTATGTCTCGGTGACGTAGAGGTGGCCAATGTGGTCTCGCCCTCCCTCGCCGGCCAGCTCCAGAAGCTCTCAGGGTCTATAGGTTCACGTTCCCTGCGATTTTTTAGAGCATATATCTATGCTCCAGGAATGTATCCTCCACATTTCTGATTCCTTACCAATCAACTTTCTTCTCTCCCTACCTATATCCACTGAACGTCCCTTCGTGAGGATCTACCGTGAATTAGATGACAGTGTACGTCTTTTGAGTATCAATGTCCAGGACGATTGACTAACGTGAAAGTCACTGAAGTTCAACCATTCACCAGTGAGTCTGCTCTATGCATCAACACCAATAGATATCAAACTAACAGCGCACAGTTTGACTATATTCCATATCTCACAGGGCTCCAAAATCTCACTTGTGTCGGTGGTTTCAACTGGGATCCATCATTTATAGCTGAGGAGAAGAAGGTCTTTTTAGCGAAGTTCTCCACAAAGCTAGAGTATATCGGGAGTCGTGGTCAACATTCTCCCGTTATGTGGATTCCTTTGCAGATTTCTAAGGATGAAGGATCTGCCCCGGAAAAGAAGATCTTAAGAGTTAGTCACGTCTTTCCATGGGCCGTTTGACTTTATGTAAGTGGTTAATGATTATTAGTATTGCTATCACAATCTCCTGGACCTACCTGTATCGTCCTTACTTGTTCACCTAAGTAGAAATTCCCCAAACGAAAACGATATGATTTCATTTCTATCATTACTACGCTGACATTGGAGAACGCAAATGAATTCGAAAGGGTATATCAAGTCCATCTCTTGCAGGTACGTAATAAAAATATGACGGGAAGGAGGCGAAAAACGAAAAGTGTTACTTCCACGAAAAAATAATATAAAAACTAAAACCAATCATTATGATACCATCGTCCTCCTTCCCTCCTTCCTTTCTCTGATATGCTATCTAGAAATCGAACTCATCCATCGCCATCGGCATTATAAAAAAGCAAAGCAAGAAGGCTCGCATCATGAAAAAGTAATAAGAGCAAGACAAGCCCTCATAGCCCCGACGGCCGATTATGCGACTTGGACGTATCATAAGCACGAATGAGCCTCGCTTGGTCCTGATGGCCCGCCGTCCCGGTCTGCGAGAAGGCGAAGCCACGCGTGCGGCGGAGACGCTGCACCGCGCGGACTTTCTTGATGGCTTTTTGGAATCTGTGTGGTGCGCCGTGCACGAGTGGCAGCTTCTTCAAGAACCGGAATTACGAGATGGCGACGTCGGCGGAACGCGCGGCTTGGAGGCCCTGTTAATTGGAAGCAGGATTATCAGCGATGGGTGAATGGGGTGAGTGGGTGGTAAGACGTACCTCAACACCAGAGATACCAACGCCGACATGCGCAGCTTGGATCATTGGCAGGTCGTTCGCGCCATCTCCAATACTCAACAATATCGCCTTCGTGTTCTTCTTCACCAGCTTAACGACCAGCGCTTTTTGCAGCGGCGAGACACGACCTACCCATCAATCAGCGGCCATTATACATAGCTAAGGAAAGAGAAAGCAAACTTACAACAAACAACCGCCTTACCCATAATCGCCAGCTCCACAAACTGCTTCGACAGACTCTTCTCGAGCGCAAAGCCGAGGCTCTTCCCATCAATAATCAACGCTAGGTCCTCCACATCGCCAGACTTCCGCTGGTTCTTGAGTGCCGTGAGACGCTTCGTGATGAACTCTTCCGTGTCGTGTGCGTTTTGTTCATTTATGATCACTTGTGCAGGCAGCACATCCACATCAGCAAGCGTCACAAAGCCAAAGCAAAGGAAGAAAGAAAGAAATAGCACACCCACCATATTCATACTCTCCGAAATCAGCCGGCAACTCAACCCAATATTAATCGCCGTCTCCTGCCTATCCCCGGTTAAGACCCAAATCTTAATCCCTGCACTCTGCATCGTATGTATCGCGTCGGAGTACGGGTACCCCACCCATGACGCTTATTAGGTACTAGCCACGGAACCGAAGTCGCGCATTTGCTATATTTCACTGCCGCAGGCTGCAACTTCTGAATAACAGGGGTCAAATCTTTGAATATAGGTGGCGGAGTTAGTATGGAAACTCTTGCTAGTGTATCAGTGCGTGGTCTGTATGGAGGCTGGATGCCGCTGAGTTGCGAGGATTTGAACCAGTAGTTGCGCACGTTCCGGCAGGCCCGGCGGTCACACTCCTGTCACATCAAGCACAGGACAATGGAAAACATCTGTAAAGGCACTAAGGACAAGCATAATATATTCTGTAAACATTGTTAAAAATGAATTAAGCATCTAGAAGCTGTGGATCAATTGGAAAATTAAAATTCTCGGTGCTCTCTTGAACACCAGAGGCTTCGCTGTCCAAACCTCTCTCATTCTCCTCCTCACTATCACTATCCTCATTTTCCGGATAGGCCAATATTATTTCCTTTCCCTTTCCTTTGTTCATACCTTTAAATCCTTTAAATAAACCTTTGAAACGATCCTCTTGTGCAAGGCCTGGATTGGCTTGCATGTGTGCATAAATGCGATCCTTGAGTTCCTTATTCTTTCCGGTTGTGTGATCCAGTCCCATGGCAAAACAGATGTCCTTGAGCTCATCCTTTTCTTGTATGCATTGAGGGTATGTGTATATATCTTTGTATCCGAGTTTCTGAAACGCTCCACCTCACGGGCATGAGCAGCTGTCAATTTTTGCTGTTTCTTTGTCTGGGCCTCATGTTCCTTCACCAACCGTTCCTCTCTCAACCATTGACTTTCTGCCTGGCTTTCTTCAGCAGTTAGGCGTGCAGCCACGACGCTGCGGCCTTTTGGCTTCGTTCAGCTCATCAGTAATATCCCTGAGCTGTGAGGTTTGAATTGAGCAGTGGGCTTCAGCTGCATGTTGTGCTGCTTCAGCGGCTTTGCGATGATAATACTCTTGCATAGCCAGTGCAGACATTCTTTGAAGCTGAAAACGAAGCTCCTAATTTTCTCTCCGGATCGCTTCATCTGATGCACGGAGCATTGGGAAACTGGGCTGTTCGCAAATTGAACTAGTTCGCGACATTCCACGCTGGGACCGGGTGAAATATGGACTTGTTGAGGAGTCTCGGAATTCATCCAAATTTTGCTCTGGATTCGGTGGGAATGACAGGTTTGAAAAAATGGGGGTGAAGGAGGCTGTTGAAGGTCTCCCCTGAGGAGCTGGAGTATGAGGATGAGTGTTGTGGGTTTCTGATTCTCGTTTATCATTGCTGTCTTCAATATCCAAAGCATCGCTCTCTTGCCATTCTGTATCAATTGAATCACTAGTTGCTTCATCACCTGTGTATTTAGCAGATAGTGGGGATGTTGGAATGTGAGGACATCCCTCAGGGATGATGGTGGAGTAGGTGGAGTTCTTGAGAAAAGGGAGACTTGGTGCGAAGTCGGTGTCAGTGAATATATTTCGATTTATTGGCCACAAGCCAGATCAACGAAAGGCTGACAAAATTGATGCCTTTGTCACAGAATCACTGCGAACCTGAAAATAGCGAAGAAACCAAAGAACATTCAATTAATCTGGGCACATGCAAAGTCGTATTAATTCTCTCACCTTCATATATTCTGGAACAACAGTATCGTGAGTAATGTTTCTTCGACGAATTCCCAAATACTCGCAATGTTTAATCCAGGAGCACTGCAGGAGGCCAAAGACACCCACATCTAAAGGCTGTAATTTGTGGGTTGTGTGCGCTGGCAAATTTAAAAGCTCAACACCATGTGCAGCAGCATAATTCACCATCTCTATGGTTTCATGTGAGCCATGCCTGTCCAAAATAAGGAGAATCTTTTTCATTTGGTCACCATGACCTTTGGCAAAGGGTAAGAATACTTTGCTGAACCATTGGTGGCATATTGAATCATTTGTCCATCCACTATCAGTGACTGTCACTCTGAGTTAAAAAAAATTAGCAAATTACTAATGAGTGAGATAAAAACTTACGTTCCAACACCCTCCCAATTCCACCACTCTGGTAAATCACCTTTTGGAAGAATGAAAGCTGGCGGCAGTGGTGTACCATCAGCACAGGCTGCTTCAATGATGGTGAAGAGAATAAGGAAGTCGGATTTCCGAATGTAATTATTCCGATCTTCTTTGTCGAAGAAATACAAGGTACTGGAGTTCTTATGGCCTCCACCAAGTTGTACACCCTTTTCATTGAAGTTGTAAATATTCTCTTGTGGAATTTGATGGGTGCGAACAATATCTTCAAGCAGATCGAAATAGTTGAAGACATTCGGCCTGTTGAATGCCCGGGCACGCTTAGAATCAAGGCCTCTGGCTTTCGATGGTTGAATATCTGGGTAGGCCTTGATTAATTTCCAGACATATTTATCACTGACTGACTTGTTTGTCATCTCAAAGATCTTTTGCTTGATGTTTGTGCGGCACCAAGGCTCTGCTCGCCGTCCCATGAAACGGACCCATTGAGCCAAAACATATTTAGCCTCATCAGTTAGGATTTTCTCCTTTGCATGAGCTAGCTTCCTAGACAACCGGCCTTTCAGACGACCTCGGAGAGTGCTTTCGGGGAGATTGAAAGCTCGTGCTGCAGCTCTCTGACTCATTTCACGGCCTCTCTATATATTTCACTCGTTGATTTTGCTACAGAGACTATGTCTAAAATTCTACTGTGTCGTTGGGAAATTGAGGTGCATGACTATGGTTCCGTGGCTAGTACATGGGAACCCAGCAATCGGCTCTGGCCTATTAGGCCTTCTGATCGGTGGTCCTCCTCAGGAAGACCTCCTATATACGCCATCTGAATGATCGTTAGCCAAAATTAGCTTGAACGATCCGCATCAGACACCTCAGGAGCTCCTCTCGCCGCCAACTGAGCTCCTGGCCCCTCGGCGTAGTCCTCTGAAGCTCCTTTCAGCCACTCACACTATGTGGACCTCCACAGGACCTCCCCAACCACCCATTTCGATACTGCACTGTCTGTGGACCTCCCAAGGAACTCCCCACTGCTTTGCTGTAGCCGACCGTAAGGCACCCACACCTGGTGCATGAAATATTTCTCTCCCTTGGTGTTGCCTGTATGCTGTAGCAACCAAATTTCGGGTCTTCGAGCTAATAAAATATATCTCAGTCAGTATGCTGTAGCAGCGAGAAGTTAATAATAGTAATAATATATTCCAGCTCATATGCCGTAGCATCCCATACTAAACCAAATGATACTCAACCAATATGATATATTCCAGGCCCAGGTGCGCCTATATTCCTGTAGCAGATTACAGGATCACCAGGCAGCAAGGGCACAACCAGTTTCCGCCTCACCTGTATGCTGTATCAGGCTAACAATATATATCCACCGTCCTAAATTAATAATATATACATTGCTCTGTAAAGTATTCTTGTTAGCTACGTAGACAATGCAATGAATACGACACACCTGTTAAGAACTTGGGCAAGAACGTCGCAATGTTATACTTGCTCGTGCTAACATAATTCGAGCAATACCCCTCCGCCAAATTCACATGTTCATCATTCAATGCAATAACCCTCTCCCCCGTCTTCTCCTGCTCCTTCTGCCACGGCAACTTAAACTTCTTCCTCAGCGGTTTCTGCTTCTTAGTCATCTGTGCACGCGGATCATTCGCACCCGGGAATGCTGTTGTGCCTTCGTACGTCGGCAGCACTAGTTCGGTGTCGTCAAAGTTCCAGCCCTGCAGTACGCCGTGGCCTGCAGGCGGCGCAGTGTGCTTGGAGAGCGGCAGGCCGCTCTCTGTGCTGTGCATCGCCTTGTAGTTGGATGCGAACGCAGAGTCGGGCGGGAGGTCCGTACCGAGGAGGTCGTCTTTGTGCGTGTTGTAGCCACCATTGCCGTGTGGTGGCGCAGGCGAGGTCATCTCGAGGTCATTGTCGTCGTCAAAGAAGGGATCCAGCCCTTGGTTGGCGGTGGTCGGTGTAGCGGCGGAGGGCGAGTAGGCGGGTCGGTATTGAGAGGACGAGGCGGGGTTCGACTGCGAAACGAGGCGGTGGAAGTCGTCGGCCATTAAGAGGCGGACTGCGAGTCGTTACAGTCGTCGTAGTCATCGTAAGTAGTGCACAATGGAGACAGTACTTTTGGACTTGCAAAACAGACTTGTGCCTGCCAAAAATGGACTTGCGTGGACTTGTGCGGACTTTTGGCAGGGCAAGTCCAAGTCCCACAAGTCTCTTAGCAGACTTGTGACAGACTTGCAATAGACTTGTCTTCTCGCTGTAACTGACTTGCATGGGACTTGCAGCTTTGGGAAGGGACTTGTCTCAGACTTGTACAGTGCCCTTGTATGTATCAGTCTATCTCACATATTTTGCTTTAGGAGTGGCTTATCTAGCACTTTCAGGACAGTACATTATAGGACAATAAACTGTGTTGCTCTAAACCTGTTTGAATCACCTATACTGTTTGAAATAAATAGGTTTTTTTATTACTTGGAGGGACTTGTGATACTTTGGGTACCTACTTATACAGAGTGCTGTGTTGTACAGAAATACCATATTTACTCTGTTCCCTTTTTAGATACTTGACTTCCAGCACATTTCAAAGGAATATGTTTAGGCTTAATAACTTGGGTAAATAAAAGGATTTGGATGGGTAGCATGGATTCAAGTCCATTGCAAGTCCATTGCATGTCCACCTCAAGTCATTGGAAGTCCACCGCAAGTCCATTGCATGTCCACCTCAAGCCAATTGCAAGTCCACCACAAGTCCATTGCAAGTCCATTGCATGTCCACCTCAAGTCAATCGCAAGTCCACCGCAAGTCCACCGCAAGTCCACCGCAAGTCCACCGCAAGTCCACCGCAAGTCCACCGCAACTCCACCGCAACTCCACCGCAACTCCATCGCAACTCCATCGCAACTCCATCGCAACTCCATCGCAACTCCATCGCAACTCCATCACAAGTCCACTGCAAGTCCACTGCAAGTCCACCACAAGTCCATTGCAAGTCCACCACAAATCCACCGCAAGTCCACTGCAAATCCACTGCAAGTCCATCACAAGTCCACTGTAAGTCCATCACAAGTCCACTGCAAGTCCACCACAAGTCCATCACAAGTCCATCACAAGTCCATCACAGGTCCATCACAAGTCCATCACAAGTCCACTGCAAGTCCATCACCAGTCCACTGCAAGTCCATTGCAAGTCCACCTCATCAAGTCCATTGCAAGTCCCCCACAAGTCCATTGCAAGTCCACCACAAGTTCATTGCAAGTTCACTGCAAGTCCATTGCAAGTCCACTGCAAGTCCACTGCAAGTCCACCACAAGTCCATTGCAAGTCCAAAATAACTTGGGTGAATAAAAGGATTTGGATGGGTAGCATGGATTCATAAAGAGTTCAGGAAGCACTGAGGACTCATGTGCCTTGCATGGGACTTGTGTGGGACTTGTGTGGGACTTGCATGGGACTTGCACAGGATTCTTAGCAACTACAACTCTGATTATCACAGTAGCTGGCTTATTTGAGAGCTACAAGCTAGCTGCATTCTTTGAGAACTATTAGATCCATGGTATGTCAAATCCTCCACATGATTTGGACTTGCGGTGGACTTACAGTGGACTTGCAGTGGACTTGCAATGGACTTGCCTCCCCTCAGTGAAGGATTTACATGGGACTTGCGGACTTGAATGGGTTTCATATCAGCCTTGCTGTATAAAAAGTTAAATAGCCTGTATTTACCTTTAAAAGTAGCATATATAATGCCTCATCAGTAATACATGGTAAGTATGAGGTATACTTCGCTCATGGGATGGATCACATTGTGTCAAAGGCTTTGTGAGACTTGCAAGGGACTTGCACAAGCTTTTCAAGTATGTTATATTATTATATTATTATCTAGGTACATGCATTGACTATTATGTCTTATGTGTTCAATACTTAGTGACCTAGAATAATATCCTATCTACATAACATTTTCACAATAGGCTATATCTACACTGGTAAAGAAGTTAAAGTATAGTGTATTGTGTGCAGAACATTTACTGCTAGATTTACTGTGGACTTGTGCTAGACTATTTGTGCTAGATTCAATGAGCATGACTTCTTCAAAGTAAAACAATCCAACCATTTAAGGAGACTTGCAAAGAAATTTCATACCTGCAGACACTTTTGGGAGATTTGCAGAGGATTTGCTGAGGCTTTTCACAGGACTTGTGAGGAACTCTTTAAGGATTTCGAGAAGACTCATAAAGGACTTGCAGACAAATGCAGTATTTCACTTATAGAGGTTGTTATTTGTTTATTTTTCATAGTTAATTAATCATAGATGTCCTACATAAGAAGTGTGTCTCATAAAAAAAGTTGGGCAGACCCATAGGTATCGGATACTTGTTCTGAGCTTTTTTTTTAGCATTAATGAATGTCATACTTCAATTTGAAACTCAGGAATATCAAAGTATCCTACTTGTATCTGAATAAATGGACTAATTGGGCTTCATTAGTAATATGACAGTGAGCACCAGTAGTCAGATACTGAGAGTAATGTTTAATTTGAGTAATAGACACCAGGTAGAGAGAGACTTGCTAAAGTTATCTTCATCATTATCTTAGCTTAGATGTTGTTAGAAGACCTGGTATACATTGATGCAATCTAGTATAAATAAACTGGCAGATGCAAGTCCATTTCACCCACAAGTCCAATCAGCCAAGTCCGGCAAATCCCTCCTACTAAATTTGGCGGGTGCAAGTCCACACAAGTCCAACAAGTCTAATGCCCAAGTCTCATTATATTTCCTCGTGCACAATGGCTTAGCCTGAGAATCCACCCTAAGCGCTCGGAGGTGGCGGCAGTGCTTCCGCAGGCGCAGCGGCCCAAGTCTCATTGCTTCCGTCCACTGTGCAGGAATGGTTCTTAGGATGGACATTAGAACGCATGTACTGACGAAATGATCCAATAATATCTATAGTATTTTTTGAGGTGTGTAGGAATTATTTCTTTATCACTTAGTGAACACCTCGCCATCGCAGCGCAGCCAGCTGAGTTCACATTTTAACAGCGCTTCCGGAATCCCTGGCTATGATGCAATGAACCTGATTCATATTGCGACGTATTTATCTCGTCGAAGACTGCGCTGCATCTCTTTTCCGGACCGAGAAATTAATCATTTTTAAACAAGTGGTGGATATTCTAGAACGCCGATCTTCTAATAGTTCTATGTATTATTCACTCGATAATTATTAACCGTTGACTAGCATCATCCATGGCAGTGACTTAGCAAGGCTTTTGCAGGATCAAGGAAGACAACCCTGAAGAAGATCGAGAACTCCTGAGCGTCGGTGTGTTTTGTCCTTTGTCCATATTCATTATTTCATCTCCATGACGACACCTTCGACGATATAATAATATAGAATGAATGACGAAAGGTGTGAATAAAAATATGTAGGGACAGCTTTTTGCTTTTACTATTTCTACAACCATGGACCCTTACTAAGTACCTCAATACTTGAAATAGATTCTTCTGTAAACCGAACACCCATCGCTTCAGCCTTTGACATCCATTTCGCGTTCTCCATATGCAGTTCTTGTTCTCTCTCCCAGTCTCGAAGATCCTCAATTTCTTCTTCGACATAAACCTCGTACTCCTCAGCGTTCTCTATACTTCTCGAATGAGATGCTTTGGAATCCCAAATAGATACAATCATAGGTAGCCCACAGATCATTGTTTCACTTCTGTGAGGTACAATATCAAGCCTTCGATTGACCAACCCGTCTTCCACAGCGTGATCCGTTCCAGTGAAGCTAGGATCGTACCACTCCCAAGGAGACTTTGAAAAGAGGTTGGGAGGAGAGTGCCGTCCAGAAAATCGAGACACTGTAAATTCTTGAAGGATGCCAAGACGAAACCTAGCTGATCTGCACACTTGAAGCTAAACGAATGAAACCGCAAAGCTTTCAACTTGGGAAAATTGCAACGTACAAAGTTGTCAGTTATTTCTGGAATGAGTGGATCCCAAGGCAACCATGGGTAACCTAATTTAAGGGATAAGGTGTGTAGTTCTGGCATGGTCATTTGTGTAAGGAGACTACAAAGGACCAGTTGCGCGGATATAAACAATTCTTCAAGATTCGGAAATGCAAATGTTGCAGTAAGGTTTTTGAACCCGCAAACTAGGAGGAAAGCCAAAATGTTCAACGATAATCGACGGATATTAGGGAGACATTGATTGAGCATGGTAAGGTGCTGTGGATCGAGGATATCGGTAAACAAAGACCGCAGACAATCGAGTCGATGATATCGTTTCACTTCACAGATATCTCCTGGCCAGGACGTAATGAGTTGTTCCACTGTGGAGAGGTCGAGGTTGGCAATTGCTTGAGATGTACCACGGGTGTAGAGAGATTTGAGAGAGCGTAGAGGAATTTCTTGTCCGGGTGGGAGCGATGATAAAATCTCGGTGATTGGGGACCATAAGAGCGTAAGTCGGACGACCTGAGGAAGATATGGCACGAGTAAATCCGCTGTTTCCTTCGCGTCCTTGTCTCGACATCGTCCCGAGATGTAGACATCCAACAATCCAGCCTTGCTCAATTGCAGGGAACGTTGCGTGATATGCAGAGGGACTCCAGAGTCAACGATGATCGATGTCCAGGCAGCAGGACACTCACAAACTACACGTTTCCAGCGACGGCAGACGCGTAAAAGATGGAGCCTCGCTAAGTACAGAGACTCAATGTCGACGTCATCAGGTACATCCACCCTTCTGATCCTATGCTGGGGATCGTCCCACTTGAATACGTCCGGAATAACTAGGAGCAGGATCTTTCCCAGGATCTCGTCTGGTAGGCGTCGAATTGGAGCAGGCAGTCTCGTTGCCTCGTAGTGGTACTCCTCAAGGTTCTTCTTCTCCAGCTGAAGATCATGCAGTTTTTCTTGTGCTATCTCGATCTTCGTCTTCCCTTCGTCCGCCAATTGGTTGATGGAATTGATATTGACAGCAGACGCGACGAACTCACTGGAACGTGGTTCGATGGTGCCCAGCTCGAGCGCCATCTACATCTAAGAGTCAACCGAGGTGCCATAAACTATGTGTTAACTTACTGTAACGGTCGCAAGGACGTAGAGGAGTTTTTACGTCGTTTGATTGGCGTGGCAGACTCGTATTTGGTTGACCCTGTTTGGCGCGTTCGGATCTTGCCGGATAGAGGAGCATTTGAACGAAGGCAAAATAAATCATAGAGGAATATGGATGGAGTCGATTTTACGGTGGCTGGATAAAGGAGAAAGGCAGGAGGAAGAAGGGCGATACTATAATGATTTTTTAAAATTTAGTTGATATTTATTCTTTCATGGGATTTCGCTTTCTAGAATTTCTTTTCCTTACCATCATGTTTTTATTACGTACATGTAAGAGATAGACTTGATATATCCTTGTGAGTTCATTCATTATTTCCCAATTTCAGCGAAGTAATGATAGAAATGCAGTTACATCATTCTCGTCTGGGGATTCTACTCAAGTAAACAAATAGGGAGCATACAGGTCCACGAGATTGCGATAGCACTACTGCTAATGAATCATTAACCACTTGCATCCCATGAAATATCCCATGGAAAAACTTGATTATGCGCTAAGTGCTTCTTTTCCGGGGCAAAACCTCCATCCTTCAACTTCTGCAAAGGAAACCACATGAACGGTAAACGTGTACCCTCAATCCCAATGTACTCTAGCTTTGTGAGCGCGGAGAGATGTAGAAAGTTATACTTCTCCTCAGCCATAGAAGATTGGGTCCAGTTGAAACCACCGACATGGGTGAGGTTATGGAACCTTGTGAGATATTTAATGTATTCTAACTGTGTGCTGTTAGTTTGATATCTGTTCACATTGATGCATAAGGCAGACTAACTGAAACCGTGTGCTGTCACCTTTTTGTTAGTCAATCGTCCTGGATATCGATATTCAAAAGACGTACATGGAGGGCAGGATGAATCGTCACAACGAGACGCTTTATGGATATGGGTAAGGAACGAACAAAGGATATCGGTAAGTAATCAGTAACATGAAGGACGGATTTTGGGAGCATAGACATGTGCTCTAAAAGTGGCAAAGACCATCGACCTATGTACCTTGAGAGTTTCTGGAGCTGGCCAGCGAGGGAGGAGAACGTTTCGGTAAGCTCAGGCTGTGGGCCAATGCATAGAACGCGAATATCAGGACAATGATTACGTTCAAGGGAGAGAGGCTGCCAGAAGTCCCCGGAAAAAGAGAGCACGACCAAACTCTCTAACTGTGGGTGTCGGGCGAGGAATCCGTACCCCATATCTGCCTTGGCCTTATCCGTCATGTCCCGAGAATAGACATTTGAGTGAACTGTAAGCGTGAATTCACGAAGTTGAGGTAATGTTGCGGAAGATCCAGGCTTGCCAGGATTTATGTATATTCTGAGCAAGCGCAATGCCTTCAACTTTGCGAAGCGACCAAAAGAGAAAATTTCGAAGCAAGGTACCATATTGTCGTTTTTGATGTGGGTGAAATCCACGATCAACGATTAAAGGGAAGGGAAGCTAGCCAGACCCGACTGCAGCGATACGTGAATAAGTAACATCAAGATTAATCTAGACTTAGGACTTACTTGTATCTCTGGTGGAGTTATATTTGAAGGTGATATATCCCCTATTTGGTGTAAAATGACCTCTTGTATTAGGGGACACGACGTCGATAACGTCCGCAATATTTGTGATGTAGGGATCCACTGCCATGCCGTATAGTTAAACTTGACAAGGCCGGTAAACCGTGAAACTGCATCACGAAGGAGATGGCGTATTTTCGGAAACGTTCCCGTCCTTGCAAGATATGCTTCTCCTTCCTGTACTAGTATGGAAGGATAAAAATCGCCTTGTTCATTAGGCTTGTTGTGAGCGACGTGGACTGTGCGGAAACAACTTGCTAACCGTGGCTTGACAATAATCCCGTATCACAATGTCAACGGAGTTTTACTGATGTTGAGGCTGAGTTTGCGAAATGGAGGTGAAATGGGACAATGATGTCGTGGAGAGTTCTGCATGTTAAGGCTAGGTTAAGGAGATCGGCTGGTGAATCAATGTCAGCCGCGATGGGCTCAATAATTTCGGGTGGTAACGATTGTAAAAGAGATGTAGAATACTGCTCTTTGCAGATGGACATGGTTGAAGTTAACGGGAACGTCCAGAGTGCCCAATGAGTCAGCATAAGCGCCCGATCTTTCTTTAGACTGCTGGCTTGACGGTACAGGATTTGGACTAAAGCATATATAATAATTACTTATCTATCGTTCACAAGAGAGTTCCCAATAAATCAAGTGACTGAGCTCGGGTCGTGACAACGACTTCTATTTACCCTAAGACAGCGACAAGTATTCATATTAATATTTTCTCGGAACAGCTCTCCCCGATTATACTGAGAGTTTCGACTCCGATAAACGTGATATACCCTTTCAAATTCTTTTATGTTTTATACTGTTTGTAAAGTAGACAGAACATCTTCCTTATGGAAACGGGTTTGCCTGGACTTATGTTCGAGTTATCATGTAAATAAAATGCAGGGAGTTTTGAGGATGGCATTGTGTTAGCACTATCAATAATGTATCATTAACTACTTGCATCAAGTCAAATACTGGGAATAGCCCATGAGAAAACGTGTCGAAGCTTTAATCCATTTTCCATAGCAGATTCATCCTTTAATGTCTGCGAAGCAATCCACCCAAACGGTGAATTTGACCCCAACCCCCAATATACTCTAGCTTGGTGAGGACGGACAGCTTCTCTAAAATGGCTTTCTTCTCACCCGCTATAGAGGTCATATCCCAGCTGAAACCACCGACATGGGTGAGGTTATGCAGTCTTATAAGATGTGGAATGCAGTCAAACAGTGTGTTAGAGTTGGTAAGTCGTTGGCCATTAAGAGGCGGGCTGCGGGTCGTCGTAGTGCGCGATGGGTAAGCGTGAGAATATACTCTAAGCGCTCGGGGTCGCTGCAGTGCTTCTGCAGCAGCCGCCCAAGTTTCATTGGTTCCGGCCTGCATCGGTTGTGCACGAATATTTCTTTGAGTGGATATTAGACCGTATTTACCGGCGAAATGCTTATTAATGTTTCCCGTGTTACTTGAGATGTGTAAGAATTATTTCTTTATCGCTTAGTGAGCACCTCGCCATCACAGCGCAGCCAGCTGAGTTCACATTTCAACAGTGCTTCCAGCATCCCTGGCTATGATGCAATTGATGTCCGTACCGACCTGATTCGTATTGCGACGTTGTTATCTCGTCGAAGACTGCGCTGCATCTCTTTTCCGGGCCGAGAAATTAATTATTTTTAACCAAGTGGTGGATATTCTAGGACGCCAATCTTCTAATTGTTCTATCTGTTATTCGCTCGATAATTATTAAACCGTTGGCTAGCATCCGTCCATGGCAGTGACTTAGCAAGGCTTTTGTAAGATCAAGGAAGACAACCCTGAAGAAAACCGAGAGCTCCTGAGCATCGTTGTGTTTTATCTTTTCTCTGTCTGTTCCACTCATATTCATTATTTCATCTCCATGACGACACCTTCGACGATATAATAATATAGAATGCATGACGAAAGGTGTGAATAAATCGGTCGGGATAAATCCTTCAAAGAGACGCGCGTTATTATTGTAGGTAATAGCACATAATAGGTAACTCGTACTCTAAAGAACGCGATAGCAACATGTTAGTTTTTAACGGCGAATAATATGTATCCCAGTGTATTTAATTCGAATATCGTTACTGATCACTTCATGTTCCATAGCCTTGAGAAACTTCCCGCTCGTCTGGATAGCCGCAGTCACCGCATGATGACAGGATCCAACCATAGATAGTATTCAAGAAGCCTCTTTATTTGTTCCTTCATCTTCTCAGAGCGATTTATTGCTATGTTGTTTTGAAAGCAGATCTATATGGTTGAAGGTAAGTACTTATGATACTTTCTAAATCCTAAATACACGAAGCGAAGTGCAGGATCTGATTTATTTATAACATCGTAGCAACCGCAAGTCTATACTTTAATGGTCGAAATAGTCTCTGTGGTAAACCGAACACCCATCGCCTCAGCTTTTGATATCCATTTCGCGTTCTTCATATCCAGTCCTTGCTCTCTCTCCCAGTCTCGATGGCCCTCAATTTCTTCGGCAGAAACCTCGTGCTCCTCAGCGTTCTCTATACTTCTCGAATGAGACGCTTTGGAATCCTGAATGGATACAACCATAGGTAGCCCACAGACCATTGTTTCACTTAGGGCAGTACGGCGCGCTGTGAGGTACAATATCAAGCCTTCGATAGACCAATCCGTTTTCCACAGTGTGATCCGTTCCAATGAGTCCAGGATCGTACTACTCCCAAGGAGACCTTGAAATGAAGTTGAAGGGAGAGTGCAGTCCAGAAAATCGAGACACTGTAATATCTTGAAGGACGCCAAGACGAAACTCAGATGATCTGCAAACTCGAAGCTGAACGAATGAAACCGCAAAGCTTTCAACTTGGGAAAATCGCAACGGGTAAAGTTGTCAGTTATCTCTGGAGCGAGTGCATCGCGAGGCAGCCGTGAGTAATCTAATTTAAGGGATAAGGTGTGTAGTTCTGGCATGGTGATGCGTGTAAGGAGACTACAAAGGACGGGCTGTGCGGATATAAACAATTCTTCAAGCTTCGGAAATGTAAATGTTGCGGCAAGGTTTCTGAACCTGTAAGCTGGAGGGAAAGACAAAACGTTCAACGATAATCGACGAATATTAGGGAAACATTGATTGAACAAGCTGAGGTGTTGTTCATCGAGGATGCCAGTGAAAAAATCATGCAGACAATCGAGTCGATGGTATTGTGTCACTTTATAGATATCTCCCGGCCAGGGAGTAATCAGTTGTTCCGCTGTGGAGATGTCGAGGTTGTCAATTGCTTGAGATGTTCTCCGGATGTAAAGGGATTTAAGAGAGCGTAGAGGATGTTCTTGCCCGGTTGAGAGCGATGATAGAATCGCGGCCATTAGGGGCCACAGAAGCGCAAGTCGGACGACCTAAGGAAGATATAGCACGAGTAAATCCGCTGTTTCCTTCGCGTCTTTGTCTCCACATCGTCCAGATATGTAGACATCCAATCATTTAGCTTTGCTCATTGTAGGGAATGTTGCGTATTGTGCAGAGGGACTTCAGAGTCAACGATGATCGATGTCCAGGCAGCAGGACACTCATAAACTGCGCGTTTCCAGCGATGGCAGACGCGTAAAAGATGGAGCCTCGCTAAGTACAGAGATTCAATGTCGACGTCCTCCAGTAAATCCACCGTTCCGATCCTATGTTGAGGATCGTTCCACTTGAATACGTCCGGTATAACGAAGAGCAGAACCCTTGCCAGGATCTCGTGTGGTAGGCGTCGAATTGGAGCACGTAGTCTCGTTGCCTCGTAGTGGTGCTCCTCGAGGTTTTTCTTCTTCAGCTGAAGGTTATGCAGTTTTGCTTGTGCTTCCTCTATCTTCGTCTTCTCTTTGTTCACCAATCGGTTGATGGAGCTGATATTAACAGCAGTTGCGACGAGCACGCTGGAACGTGGTCCGATGGTACACAACTCAAACACCATCTGCATCTAAGAGTCAACCAAAATGCCATAAACCATGTGTTAACTTACTGCAATGGTTGCAAGGAAGTAGAGAAGTTTTCAGGTCGTTTGATTGGCGTGGAAGAGTCGCATTTGGTTGACCTTGTTCGGAGGCTCGACGAATCTCATATTTTTGTGGAGTTATTTTCAGACTCATAAGTTACAGATACTGAAAATATTTCTCAGACGCAGCAAAGAGAGGCTCGACGAGACTCACATTTTTATGGGAATTATTTCCACACTCATAAGTTGCAAACACTTTAAATAATTTAGATACAGCAAGAGAGTGGCTCGACGAGCCTCGCGTTTTTATCGGAATTATTCCCACAGTAATTTGTCAGAAATACTGAGAATATTCCAGACGCAGCAAAGGAGAGACTCGACGAGCCTCGCATTTTGTTGGAATTATTTCCAGTCATTTGTTAGGAATACTGGAAATATTTTAGATGCAGCAAACGAGGGACTTGACGAGCCTTGCATTTCTGTGGGAATTATTTTCCGACTCATAAGTTATAAATACTGAAAATATTTTAGATACAGCAAGAGAGAGGCCCGACGACCCTCGTTTTTGTGGAAATTATTTCCAGTTATTTGTCAGTAATACTGAAGAAATTTCAGACGCAGTAAAAGTGAGGCTCGACGAGCCTCGCATTTTTGTGGGAATTGTTTCCACAGTCATTTGTTAGAAATGCTGAGAATATTTAAGACGCAGCAAACAAGATGCTCGCCGAGCCTCACATATTTGTGGGAATTATTTTCCGTCTCATAAATTACAAATACTGTAAATATTTCAGATGCAGCAAAGGTGAGGCTCGACGAGCCTCGCATTTTTTGTGGGAATTATTTCCACAGTCATTTGTTAGAAATACTGAAAATATTTAAGACGCAGCAAACGAGGTGCTCAACGAGCCTCACATATTTTTGGGAGTTATTTTCCGACTCATAAATTAGAAATACAAAAGATATTTTAGATGGAGCAACCAAGAGGCTCGACGAGCCTCACATTTTTGTGGGAGTTATTTTCAAACTCATAAGTTACAGAGACTGAAAATATTTGTGATACAGCAAAAGAGAGGCTTGACGATCCTCGCATTTTTGTGGGAATTATTTTCACAGTAGTTTGCCAGAAATACTGAGAATATTTCAGATCCAGTAAAGGAGAGGCTCGACGATCCTCGCATTTCTGTGGAAATTACTTCCACAGTCATTTGTTAGAAATACCGAAAATATTTAAGATGGACCAAAGGAGAGGCTCGACGAGCCTAACATAGTTTTAGGAATTATTTTCTGACTCATAAGTTACAAATACGTAAATATTTTAGCTACAGCAAGAGAGAGGCTCAACGAGCCTTACATATCTGTGGGAATTTATTTCCCACTCATAAGTTACAAATACTGTAAATATTTTAGGGATAGCAAAAGAGAGGCTCAACGAGCCTCACATTTTTGTGGGAATTATTTTCCAACTCATAAGTTACAAATACATAAATATTTTAAATGCAGCAAACGAGAGGCTTGACAAACCTCACATTTATGTGGGAATTTATTTCCCACTCATAAGTTACAGATACTGAAAATATTTTAGATATGGCAAGAAAGAGGCTTGATGAGCCTCACAAACATTATAGCTGCATTACTAAACAACCTACCAATCCTATCTTCCCCTTCTTCCAATTCTACCTACCAATCCTACCCTCTAATCCTACTTTTTCAGCTTACATTCCAGTTCTGCTTCCAAATCCTACCCCCAGTTCTACCTCCCCAGTCCTGCCCACCAACACTACCTGCAATCCTACCGATCCTAGACCCTAGGGTCAACCCTAGGATTCCAAAAACAAAACCCCCCCTAACCCTAAAAGACTCTGAGTTGCAACACAGAGTCGTATTGGCCCTGATATTGTTCAAAGCAGCGGAGTTGATGAATTTCAGAGTAGCGAGCCGAGCGAGGGCTAGCGACTCTTCATTTTCATCGCAACTTGCTAGCTCTCTGCAGGCCGTGCTACGAGAATAGCGAGAATAGCGAGGGCTAGCGACTCTTTAGCGGCATAGTAGTTAATCCCGTCTGTAGGAAGCGTGGGACGCTATGGAAAAATCAAGCGCCGTTGGCAGATTTCGTGATGTATCCATGTTGCTATATCATTTGATGTCAACCTTGCGATCGGAAATGTTGTATCCCGTCCCGTGCTTCCTCATTGAGGATTCAGGCACGTCTTCGGCGGAAATGTTGTATCCCGTCCCATGCTTCCTCATTGAGGATTCAGGCACGTCTTCGCAGGCTTACATTCTGCCCTTGAATTCATCCTGTAGCTCACTTTGCTGCAACAGATTATCTTATTTCGTGTATAACAATTCCTAGGTATATATCCCCAATCATAGTTAGATAATATGTCCATAGTATGATGCTTATAGAATCATATTATCGGAAATGTGATTATATGGAGCAAGAGATAATGGTGGATAATCCACCAGTTTTTGATGGAAAACCCATCATAAATTGGAGGATACTCCGGTAAATTCCCATGGGAAACCTATTATAAACCTGGCGGTTACACCATGATAAAATATAACGGAATCCAGCTGTAATCTGGTGGAAAATCCATGATTAATTAATGGGAAATCCGTGAGAATCTGGTGGACAATCCATGAAAAATACAAGCGGATTGTCATCGTTTTCCACCTTTTTTTGGGAGGAGTCCCGCTTACATATTCTGAGGGGTTCTTCACCAGAATACAGACAATACTGAGGGTATATCCACCAGATTCTGGCAGATTATTTTTCCACAATGCCTTTTAATTACACTCTTCCGAAGCGAAGCGCAGGACCTGACTTGTTTTTATTGTATTTTATTCGAACAATCTCCGCGATCGACTGTTCTACATTTACATAAGTGTACAATCCCCAACGACTCTATAAATTATGAGATATCGGCAGTAGTAATCATTATACGCTCTTAGTGTTTTCGTGCAATTATGGCTCTTGTGGGGCACAGGTACTATCCTCTGCATCAACATCCGCAACAATTCTTATAATACGGTCTTCCTCTCTGATTAAGAATAAGCTAGCACCGGTAAGGACGATAGCCTAATTAGTTCGAAAGTTATTAGTCATGGTCAAGTTCACGCAATAGAGATATAAATAGTCACTTACACTATGTACGTAGAACATTGTCATGGGCGCTGTATTGATTATCCTACAAAGACGCTTAGTGTCACGAAAAGCTTCTTCAGTGAAAAAAATAAGGATACGTACGACGCAAATATACTTCCGAGAACGACGGGGGACAATATACCACCTGCTGAAAAGACTCCTTTAATTGCTGATAAAGCTTCGCCTGGATTTTCTTCAGTTACGCCGTCTACTTAAAAATCAAATTGACATCTACCATGGAGAATAGATTCTACGCTAGAGGCTGCCAGACTCTTGAACGCAGGTGTGCGCGGCGAAGAAAGTGCCCATAGACCCAGTGCTTGAAGCAAGATTAGCCTGTTATGAGAAGGAAATGGTAAAGGAGAACACTCACAAAGATGCACTCCTGTTTTTTTTTTAGATATTCCAACGCAAAGCATAGCGATGGCCCCTATAACCCATGAAGCAAATGCAAGGTGAATGTCTAACTTTGTAGAAGACTTCTGCGAAGGTGAGGTCGTCGATTGGGCCTAGAAGACACCTATGCCCAGTTTCTAGACGTACATCCCCCCGCCCTTAGCGTCTTGGTGGTATACGCCTCACAGCCTGGACAACATTGCAAGCACAGCTCTTGACCTGGTGATCAACTTCATGGGCCATTTCTTTCATGTCCTCTACAATGTGCTCCATTTTTTCTTTGACTTTAGCTGTTGCTGGTTTTACTTGCTCATAGCTTTTAAGGAGAACAAAGAGGCCTTGGACCAAGTAGGCTACCACATCCTCGGTTGCATCTCCGTCTAATTCTCCAAGTTTGCCTATGCCTGTCAATGTGGGTTTTGGTATGTTATGAACATTTTTGCCTTCCTTGACCTCCTACATGTTGAATTCATCAATACATTTGATAATATCATTGTCCCTTAGCAAACTGCAAATCTCACAAGATCTTTAGGAAATCACATAATGACAAGACGTAGATAAATATAGCACATAAGGAACATAAGTAACAATGGGGTAGTGGTGAATGACTGGAGATACAGCTTCAGTGAGGTAGTGTAAAAGAGAGCAGTCTTGATTTGAAGCAGGATAATACATTTTGAGTTATTTTATTTGAGATCTTGTGGTTTAATGTTATTTAAGGTGATGTTCTACGTGTCTCTGTCCAAATCATTATCATACTCAAGTTCTTCCCCGAGGTTTCCAATAAATTTAATTGATAACGTTGTTGCTTGGGAAATTTCTATAAGAAATTGTCAAGATTTATGTTGATATATAGTGTAGTGTTGAAGACGTACGAGATCCGTGAACTGTCAAATTAACACCTCTCAAATTGAGGACCAGTCGAGAAACCATGACGGAGGTTATAATCTGGCTGAAGCTAAATTAAAGCAGGAAAATCAATTATTAAACTTGAGTGAGATTAGAATGC
Source organism: Sphaerobolus stellatus SS14 (assembly GCA_000827215.1). NCBI lineage: Eukaryota > Fungi > Basidiomycota > Agaricomycetes > Geastrales > Sphaerobolaceae > Sphaerobolus > Sphaerobolus stellatus. The sequence continues at coordinate 350,277 of KN837189.1, read as the reverse complement.
TAAGGCACCTTGCACCCAAGACCTTCAGATCGTCCGTTGCATGCTACAGCGCCAACGTTCTTCAGGTGAGGAGGAGATTATAAATAGATCAAATACTAGATATAAAATAGTGTTTAAGAGGTTGGCGCTGAAAATACAAAGGAAGTACGTGACTCCATCTCGTCTAAATCTCTGAGTTATCCTGATCAGAAAGGTGACATATTACCACTTTCTGTAGATGCAGAAGAGATGGAAAGATGCTCTTACGGCATACTGGAGGGTCGGAGTGTTTCCAACCCTATTTTCCATAATGTCAACAGGAAGACCACGGTATCAGATATTAGAGGAGTGATCCACTCAAACCCTGCGGAGATATTTTTTCAACAAAAAAAAAAAAAAAGAAAGAGAACCCGATCTCCTTACCCGGCAATGGGCCTGATCCCGTAGGAATGCAACCTATATAAAACAACTCAGTATTTATGGTCTGAAAAATTAATATACTTGCCAGGGAATCCGGGAGGCAATTGAAGTCCTGTATAAGATTATTTGGTGTCAGAAGAAGATCACGACTTTAGTAAAGAGAATTACGTTGTGCCTGCGTCATTCCGATTCCTGAGAGGACTACTTGTAGAAGCCATAAGGCTACAAAAAGAGTCATAATATAACGGTTCATCCCCCATAGTGCATATACCCGAAGCATAGCAATTACTGTCAAGGTTGCAATGTCATCTACGGGGACTCAAATTTGCATAGGGCCCATAACTCACTTTCGCAAACTGAAATTACATCAGTTTGAGCGCATATTTTGAGATCTACCACTTACTTGCAACTATGATCACGGTTGAGCCTCCGTCAAACCGATAATAATGGTCGCAAGCGGTTCTGTTTATGGCAGTTATGAATCATGGGTAAAAAGGAGTTGAAATACAGTACGAACTTCTGGGGAATGTCTTTAATTCATGGTAAACTAGGAGATGTCAGAAATGAGTTTCATACATTGTTGGACGATGCAGATGAAAAGAAGGAAGTCACAATGACGATGAAGTGCAAGGGCGTTATGTAGCGGTTCACAAGAAATAGGATACTGGCGCCGCTCATAGGCCTTTTCCATATGCGTTGCATCTGTAGTGGAGTTTGAAATAGTAGTTTGTTATAGAGCAGAGTGTCTTGCCTCCTCATCAAAAGTTATCACTGGGGAGAGATTAATCTCCCAATATTTTTATGCAAATAGAAAACACAGTACCGTGATCATATATGAGCATCGTGAACGATGCAAGTTGGAAATACTCAGAAGCTAATCTGAGTAATCAGGTTAAATAAGCTGTCCACATAAAGGAAATTCTCACTACAAGTGGAGCACCCCTTGTGCGAGAGCCTCTGGGGATGGAGTGGGACTTGGAGATGGATTCAACATCATGTCAGAACCTAGGGGACAGAATCTCCCTGTGGGATAGTTATACTGGCGGAATATGGGAGTTACTTCCTATTCTCGGCAATCCACAATCTATCTGATCGAGATCCCAATCAGAGTCTGAGTTCTAGCTTCGGGACGGTCAAATATGTAGGCTCAACGAGAAAAAAAAAGAATATGATCGGGGTTATTCCCATGAGTTAAAGGAGCTGAGGCAAGAACTCCGTTTATCTACATAAAGGTGTCAGGTGTCAGGCGAACCGCGCGAGTGAGCTGAGATAGATGGGCTATCGGGTGGCGCCGATCCAATAAAGGAAGCATTGGCAAGTCGTTCAGGGCCATCAGGCAGTGGCCGCCTGGGAAGCTGCATTGCATCTGTGCTAAATCTGTTACAGTAGACCATATTTGTAACGATCAAGTCGATCAACTCCACAGTCGATTAGTACCACTCGGCATGTTCGGCATGCTTGACGGTTCCTGCTACATGTTCGCACCTCAATCTGCGGATTTTTGACCTCCCGAAAATCCACTGGTATGGCCGTGGAAGACCGATGGTTATCACCTTTACGGATCTCCAGTGTGCGGGTTCACTCCCACACCGGGTGTATAACCAACCAGGGCCTTCGTTCAAAATACTCCCGTGTTGTACAATTATCGTTTTAAAACATATTATTCATAATAACTCGTATCTTAAGCTCTCTACCAACCTGATGTTTCTTCCATGATGTTAAACCCTCCCCTTTATATAGCCTATCTGTGAGTCATTCATATGTCACATCTGCCTAGATAAATGTACTGAGTCATGAATAATTTTGGCAAATGACTTGCACTGACTAGACATTTTGTGCATAACGGTTTTGAACCGCAAGTCATAATATCTACTAGACGTTGACGGGACCGAATGACTA
>KN837189.1:326836-342249 GCA_000827215.1 Sphaerobolus stellatus SS14 | reverse complement strand
GCAAGCTTCTTTGAAGGTCTCGTAGTCCGAAAGTATTGAGCTTTGACGAAAACATAGTCGCCAATAGAAATCTCGGGGCCCGATAATCTGCGACGATCAGTAGGGCCTTGATAACGCTCTTGAGCTTCCTTCATACTAGTCTTGAGATACTGATGTAAATCATCAAGGTTAACAACATATTCACGGGCACGAGCTGAGGCCAGATCGTGCTCCGGATGAATAGTAATGTTAGGATGATAACCTTTGTTAGCAAAGAACGGAGGTACGTTGGTAGTAGCATTAGGAGCATTATTGTATGCAAACTCAGCTAATGGTAGTAACTCCGACCAGTTATCTTGTTGATAGTTGCAATATATACGGAGATATTGCTCCAAGGTTTGGTTAACACGTTCAGTTTGTCCATCGCCCTCCGGATGATACCCAGAAGTGAAATGCAAACGCATATCAAGGGCTTGTCCTAGGAATCTAAAGAAGTGAGAGACAAACTCGGAGCCCCGATCAGATGTGACGTGAGACGGAACTCCGTGTTTAGAGAAAACGTGCATAACGAATAGACTTGCCAATTGTGCAGAGGTAATGTTGACCGTTGTAGGTATAAATATACTCTGCTTGGATAACCTGTCAACGACTACAAGTATTGAGTTGTAGCCATCGGAGTCCGGTAATTATTCAATAAAGTCCATAGATATGGAATTCCAAGGGAGCTCTGGTACAGGTAATTGCCTAAGGAACCCGTATGGCTTATGTCGTTGCGATTTCGACCGCATACAAGTAACACAGGACTTGCAAAACTCCTGGACAAAGGAACAGAGTCCGGGCCAGACATAATCGCGTCGAATGAGCTTGATAGTCTTGTTCTGCCCGAAGTGTCCAGAGAGGATATGGTCATGCTTGTACTGCAAGACCTTGAGTCGGAGTCCGTCCACATCTGGAACATAGATTCTGTTATCTAGGCGTAGGAGTCTGTCTTCACCTAGTTTCCATCTTGAGTCATTTCCATCGTTGATGTGTATTGACGCAACAGAGTCCGAGGATAGTGCGTCTTTGATGTCATTGTGAAGCTTGTGAACGTCCACAACAACGGAGCTCCGAAGAGCAGGCACAATAAGGGATGTAGCTCTAAGGGAGGCCGTCAACTGATCCTGAGTAAAGATCGGTCTAAGGTTCTGGGGATTAATGCTAGCATAATCGTTACCGCCCTCTTTTAGGTAGACGTCCCATCGTCTAGTTAGTGCGTTCGGTTTAGCGCCAAGGCGTCCGGGGCGAAAACGTATTACCATGTTGAATTGAGATAAGAATTCGGACCACCGAGCTTGATGGCGAGTAAGCAATTTTGTAGTTGCAAAGTATTCCAAATTCTTATGATCAGTAACAACGTCAACTGCGGGGGCCGCACCTTCCAGGTAATGACGCCATTTTTTGAAAGCCTCGAAAATGGCCAACAATTCTTTATCATGAATGTCATAATTACATTCAGCTTGATTGAATGTTCTTGAGTGAAATGCAATAGGATGAAGTTCACCATCTATCCAAAGAGATATAATGGCAGCTAAAGCATAATCTGAAGCGTCGGTCTCCACCACAATAGGTACATTGGGAACCCAATGGGTGAGGACGGGGGCCGACATGAAAGCCTGTTTAATAGAGTCGAAGGCAACTCGACATTCTTCAGTAAAGGACCATAGGGCCCCTTTCTTGGTAAGACACGTCAAGGGGACCGTGAGGTCCGAATAATTGTATATGAAGTGTCTATAAAAATTAGCAAAACCTAGAAATGATTGTATATCCTTGACTTTGTGGGGCTCCGGCCATTCCAATATAGTTTTGACCTTGTCGGGAGACATTCGGAGTCCGTGTTCAGATATAATATAACCTAAGAATTCAACTTCACTTTTATGGAACTCGCATTTATCATGACGAGCATATAGACCATTAGCGCAAAGACGTCGGAGCACCTCTTTGACATGTTTGCGGTGTTCATCAAGGTTATCTGAATAGATTAGAATGCCGTCCAAATAGGCCAATACAGAGACATCCAATAGGTCGTCGAAAATGTCATTGATAAATCTCTGGAAGGAGGCCGGTGCGTTAGTTAAACCAAAAGGCATTACTAACCACTCGAAGGAGCCATAGCAAGTTCGGAACACGGTTTTGTATTCATCACCTTCAGCGATGCGTACAAGGTGATAAGCGTGTCGGAGGTTGATTTTGGAATAAATCCTAGATCGTTTTGGAGCGTCCAATAGGTCAGTTATAAGTGGTAACGGATACCGATCCTTTTTAGTAACTCTATTGAGACCCCTGAAGTCTACACATAACCTCAGGGACCCGTCCTTCTTGCGTACAAATAGGACTGGTGCACCATGCGGAGACCGAGTAGGTCGAATATAACCCATGCGAAGATGTTCATCCAAAAACTCTTGGAGAGCGATAAGCTCAGTTGCAGAGAGCGAGTAAATGGGGCCCGGAGGTACGGTGGCACCATCCTCAAGATTAATATTGAGGTCATAAGGTCTATGTGGAGCTAGAGTATCAGCTTTCGACTTTGAAAAGACGTCAGCAAATTTTTGATATTCTTTTGGCACACCGTTTAACACATCGGGGTCCGGATTCGTAGAAGTTGCCCTTGCACGGAGTTCCGGATTTTCAAGGTTAATGGTAAAGCATTGCGAACCTTCCATCTTCGCTGCCCGCATATAAGCAGCAGCGTTGACAAAAGATATTGAAGGCTTGACAGGATTTGACGACACGGAGGCCGTTGCTTGAGGAGTAGGCATCGCGGAGGCCGCAAACGCAGGAGTTACAGGGGTTTGTCCAAGAGGTTGCTTGATTGAGGCGGAAGCCGCGTGAACGTTGGATGACGAGGCCTTTGACAACCCAATTGTCGGAGTCCGGAACGAGATACTGCCCAATACCCAATCAATCAACGGATTGTCACGGGTGAGCCAGTTGTGTCCCAAGACTGCAACGCATGAGGAGTCCAGAGTAGTAACATAGAATGTCATAGATGTGGTTTCCCCAGTGGGAAACGTAATTTCGAGGTTTGCTGCTTCTGTAATAACAGAGTTAATTGAACCATCGAACAGAGATAACAGAAGAGGGTCAATAGAATAAGTAGGAATAGAATGGGCCTTTACAAATTTCGAATCAACAAAACAATGTGAGGAGCCCGAGTCAACAAGAGTATATACAGGAGCTGGAATGGATTCAAAAGAAAGCATAATCGTGAGAGAATTAGAGTTAGAAAGAGCAGAAGCGTTGAGTCTAAGGTTGATAACTGGGCGGGTTTGGGGATCAACGCAGTCCGACCGCCCGGAGTCCGACGGACTGGTCACTAGTTTTTTGACCCAGACGCGGAGTCCTTGACCTTAGCCTTGTCATCCGTGTTGGGCTTCTCCTCAGTGTTGGAGGCGCGTGCCTTAGGCGCAGGGCGATTGTTGGAACCGGAGCCCGAAGCTTGGTTGTTGTTCCACCTAGCTTTATTGCAATCCTTTGCAATATGCCCCTTAAGTCCACAAACAATACATAAGCCCGCATCAATGCGGCGCTTTCGCTCAGTGTCCATGAGTCGACCATCAGGTCCCAAATGAGTGTTCTGTGGAGCACTTGTATTGGTGACCGTTACTGTAGTGGTCTTGCTCTTCGAATTATTCGGAGCCCGAGACTTGTTGCTTTTAGAGCCACTATTGTTGCTACTATTAGCGTTATTGTTAGAGGTAGACGTACTTGTAGTCATCGGTCCCCGACGAGCTTTGTGTCTAGCCTCTTCATGGCGTGTTTGCCAATAACGCTGATCAATCTGTATCACAGCTTGACGCAGCGACTCATAAGTCCTAGGTTTTGGCCAAATCTTAGCCAAATCGTCCAGAATACGATTGGGGAGCGCATTCTTGACCATGCGGTAATACCCCCTATCGTTGTATTGTGTCTTTGCCTTATACTTGGCAAAGGAAATGAAGTACTTGGTCGCCCGATGGTTAGTGCCCATCTGGAGGTCTTCCAAGTCTTCTTCGGCATCCTCCTCCATGTCTACTGGTCCAAAGTGTTCTTGGAGTTCATAGACAAACTCCTCCCAATACAATAAGTATAAGGGAGTCGCTTCCCGAGAAGGATAGTCAGCCATTACAGCTGGTTCGAAATTTTCGAGGGCGGTGCCCCGAAGATAAGAGAGAGCATAATAGATCTTAGTTCTATTACCCTTAAATGTTCTTGGCTTTGATTTGAACATTAGTGCGCATTGGAACAAAAAATTGGAAAGCTTCTCTGGATTGGATCCATCGAATGTGTCCGGGTCCCGAAGTTTGGTGCCCTTCTTGATTCTGTCCTCATCAGAGTCAGAATCATCATCGGTGTCCGAGTGATGGCGATGTTTACACTTCTTGCGCTTCTTTCTACGCCTATCATCATCACTAGAACTTGGGTCAGAGTCGTCGCCCGAATCATCGCTGTCCGAAACACTAGGTTTCTTCTTGCGAGATTTCTTCTTCTTCTTCTTTTTCTTGGCCTTTTCGGTGTCCGAAGAAGAGTCGTCACTGCTAGGGTCACTACTGTTCGGGTCCCTCATAAGGTCACAGGCAGGTACTGCACGTTGCTTGCCTTTATCACCGGAAGGACCTGCTACTGGCGTCGGTGTCCGAGATTCAAGTTGTTCATTATCAAGTTCTTCTTGAATATGTTCTTCTTCACTTGTATTGACTTCATGGACCGTGGCCATAGTGATAGTTGATGAAATTGTTGAATCTTCTACTTGCGGAGTCCGTTTCTTGCGAGGTTCTTTATCCAAAGGCTCGACTAGCTTACCTCTTGATTTCTCGTAACGGTCTCTGCGATCCCTAGCGGTTACTTTGGGTGGTGGTGTGGAGGAATATCTGAAAGGAACAGGTTTTCCTGGCATGCGATTAAGAGTTCAGTCAGAAATACTGTTACGTCCTGATATCTAGGTGTCACTTCAGACTCCGGATATAATAGAACGAGTGAGTAATTCGGAGTCCGGATGATATGAACTGAAAGGACTTGGCTTCAACTTATGTGTTGCGCCCTTAACCGTATGCATTGTCCTTATTTCAGAATGAAGTTCGGGGAATAAAGGTTCGGAGTCCAACGGTTGTCACAGACAAGTCGGTATAAGATAACTCGGAGACCGAGTGTAGTAGAACGGATAAGAAGTAGACAGACAGACGGAGGCCGGAATGAGTTAGCAGAATAACGAAGTGGATTTCTGACTACCGAACCATAATACAATTGGGACTATTTATACTAAATGGAGTCTGAAGATAAATGGGGAAATAGTCAGGGTCACGGAGATGGAACAGATAAGGAGAAATACAAATGAGTGTGGTTGGCTGGCAATAACATAAAGCAGAGGCCGATGAGAATGTAACGTAAAAGTCATGTGGAACATAAACACGTGAAATCATAAATGATGCGTGGCATCGATGAGAAATAAGCGAGATAAGAAAAACAGAGATCCGAAGATAAGGAATGAATGATAAGAATGAAAGTAAGCCGGAGGTCCGACAACAAATAGAATATGAACAGAAACATGATACGAAGACTGAAATCAAAGATGAATAACATAACGGAGTCCGAGAGAAATCAAAAGATGAATAATATATATCGGAGTCCGAGGTGGATATCGGGATCAGGTCTTGACAGCCTACTGAGTCCTATGATGATATGGGACCTATTGGAGAGGACTCCCGTTGGGAAACCTTTGGTTGACTGCATGACTATCTGTTCAAAGCTTTTCCGCTCACATGAGGATGCCTAAAGTTTCACAGAAATTAAATTGCTGAATATAGAATAGCCATGCTAATCTCACATTATCGAAGGTCAACACCTATGGACTGGTCTACGATTGGCAAGGTAGTGATTCGGATCTCAAGCCCCTCCTACTTGCCGCACATCAAGGTGAGATATTTCAGTGCTCGGAGATCATTTATACTGAAGTATGCACGTACAAGCCTGGGAGAGCAAACATACCAATTGCAGCATCCACACGCTGATGCGTCAGCTTCACTAGATTATGCTGGCAATCATGATCTTGAACCTGCACACTGGGCCGAAGACTTTGGTGGAGGCCTTGAGGTAGATGTGAGAATGGGGACAGATAATACACCTATCATGGTTAGTGTCCGTGCCGCATTGCTAGAAGAAACCTTGGAAGGAAAGTCACCATCATTACATCACATATGGGTGCTGTGAAACTATCTTTACAAACTCAACGACGTACTTTGGATAAATGAAGCAAATGAGCCACATCATTCACCCTCTATATTACTACATGAGACATCTTAAAAGACAAAAAATGTTATTTGCGATATTCTAAGTTTAGTATACAGGCATCGCTTCTCGATTAGAAAACCTACAAGCTACTAGTAGGAGCGATGGACCAACTCACACATACACTAGCTTGCAGGACTTAATCGCTGGGTGCCTCCCATTCCTCGAGCCTCTTTAGCAATCTTCCCCATCTGCCATTACTCCACTGCTCCACGCCTCGATTCTTCCATTCTTCCGGGGATACACATTTTATCCACATCAAATTGGATGCAATGTAAAAGTCAGCAAAGGAAGGATTCGCACCCCCAGCAATGAAATCAATGTTGGCTCCATTCTTGTATATATAATAAGTGTAGCGCGTACGCACTCACACAGGCACGCGTGCACTCGCACGCTCGCGCGTTACTCCTACTCCCACTATTATTGTATATACCCGGCATGCATCCTACACGGTCAAACCTCGTTTGGCTGGAATCCACCCAGCGTCTAAATTTGATGGAACTCGACCGTCGATGTGGTGGAATCCAGTCTTTTCTGAGGCGTCTATTTTTCTGCTTGCAAACACAGGGTCCCATCGATCGTCCGTTGTATCCAATCCACTCGACGTTGGAAACCACAACTCAGCCCTTCACATGATCGGTTCCAAACAGCAACGATGTCAAAGCCACGACTCAGTTTCGGGTTTCAAGTTGTGGGTACAGCACTGTACATACTTGTTTTGTACCTGTAAAGCCATAGTTATATAATTTTCATATGAATGATTGCTTATTATTTAGTATGTTAATGTCACTGTGCATCACAAATTCCATTGCAGCAAGTGACTTCAGTGACTTCGCGTTGGGTCGATCATGTGAGTGTGACGATGTGTGTCAATCGACACTTTGCTTTTGTTCGACATCCAAATCCGCTGCTTGTCGTTCCTTCCAGCCCTCCAATCCTACGCTCGTTACGCCAAACGCTCACTATCATCTATTCCACTACCTCTACTATCCTCTTTATCACAAAATGAACAGCCAACAGCACCCGACCCATTCCCTGTCGACACCACGCCATAACCCGTATCCAAGGCTCAGCGACGTTACCAATCGCCATGTTGGAAACCAAGGTACGTTCAGATTATTGAATGATGAGAATAGACCAGGCTTCCATCCTGGAAGCCCATGGTCCACTCATCCTTCGGTTCCGCACACGTCCAAGACCAACGAGCCAGTTCATTGGACTCCTCTCAATCCACTTCACCGGACTAGCTCTGGCTATTTGGCAGAGCTTTACTCACCTAGTCCTCGTATTGAATCATGCAGAGAAATCGAAGTTAGAGCTGTCGAAGTGAATGCTGGCATCCCACAAGAAGCATCTTTTATCGAAGAAATTGCAAACACCGAAGGTCTCAATGCTGTCCAGCCATCACTGCTTGTGACGTTATTGGGCAAGTCATGATAGTGCTGATGAATGCTCCTCAAAAAATGATGGATACCGAAGTACCTGCTCAACCTGGTGTCTCAGACATTCCATACATACAGCCTGCACAGCCTGCGCCGGAACCCAAGCCTTTCCCTTCTGCCACAGCAAGCCTTGGACAACCCAATAGCTTAGGGTTACTTTATGGACCCATGATAACAAACCAACTTCCTCATTATTCAAAAATTTTATTCATCGCCGTATTTGAAAACCAGATGTGTTGCATTCTCCGCTGTTGATACCCATGGCTACAAACCCTCTAAAATCAGTGGATATGTATGACTAGATATCACTCATTGCATGTATATAGCTTTATTATTAAATTTCACAGCATTTGTCTATTCCAAAAACGAGAAAAAACATATTCAATTATTGAGCGTCTAAGCAATATTTTGTATTACTGGATTCCACGCTGTGTGCCTAGCTCAATCGTGATTTCAGAAAAGACTCTGACCCACCAAAATCCTGACTGGATTCCACGCAGGGTCCAGGTGTGGATTCCAGCCAAACGAGGTTTGACCATATAGGTGGCCAAGACGGCTGTGAAAATACCGCCACTGATTGGCGCTGCCATCCAGCAAACTATATAAGAATAGTTTCAAGCGCTAAAAGTTGTGCGATCTTGCATGAACTATTAATATTTTCAATCCCAGCTATGGTCAGGTGATATGTTGGCTGCGTCGTGTCTTATCACGTGATATACATTATATCTCGCTTCGCTTTCCACACATGCCTCATCTGCCTCAGCCTTTTCTCCCAGCCCCTTTTCTCTTCATACCGAAGCCTTAAGCTGTTCTTTGGCTTTAGCTATTCGTTGGTCCCATTTTGCGTCATTGGGAACAAGCAGCAATCAACTATTCAAACCAAAGTTACTATTTTTCAGGCAGGCTTGCAGTTTGCCTCTGATCTTATTATTCTCCAGTACATCCGTTTCGATCTGTCGCCTGCATGAATGCCTATTCTATACTGTCTTTGCCACAAATAACCTATCCCCACTGCCCTGCAATGGAAGTTTAATACCAAGCTTAAAATATGCTGGTTTATCCATCCGTTGACTCCTTTCACCTGAGTGCCTTCATATCTACCTTATTATACTATTTTTTAATTTTAACTAGCCCTTAATGGCCAGAACAGAACCATCGCCACTATACTGTGCCCCTTGCAAGCCGCAATGTAAAGGTCAGCACATCGCCAGGTCTATAGTGGGGGTTGTTACTGCAATTTACTTACTCTCCTGAACAGATAACTTGTGGTCTAAAATTATTGAGCTGCACTTCGTCAGGTGGGTTTTAACATATAAATTGTAAGGCCATTCACCGTTGATGGCATAATATGCGACGGTAAGTACTGCTTAAGTTTCTATCAACAACCGCTCCGGTGGTGACATTTTCACTTGGATAAAGGTGAGTATGATAAAGGTGAGTCGCTCAACAGTGAGCAGCTCCCTCTGTGTTATTTTCCTTTGGTAAATCCCTCATATACCTGGCTAGACCTACAGCCAGGAATATGGGTCGTTTACCAAAGGGAGAGAGAATAGAGCCGAGTCACACCACTCACACACATTAACCTGTCATGGTGAGCCTTGAAGGCTGCATGAGTTTGTAGCAGTGAGTATTATATAGAGGTGAGCCTATCAACAGTAAGTGGATATATGTTCACTCTCTATTCGGTAAATTCCTCATTTTTCCCGACTAGACCTCTAGTCAGGATGACGGGACTTTGCTCATTCGTGTAAGTTTCAAGCCAACCTACTCCTTCATCGAGCCCTGAACACTGCTGCTGAGGTGAGTATTATAAAGGTAAGTCATTCAACGGTGAGCGACTCTCTTGCTCCTTTATCTATACTGTGGGTAATGCCTTATCTCCCCGGCTAGACCTTCAGCCAGGAGGATGAGGCATTGCTCACTTCTCTAACATGCAGGCTAAAGCACCTCATTGTGCACTGTGTGTGTTAATTGCAGTGAGTGTTATAAAGATGAATTATCAATGGTGAGCATATATATCTTCTCTCTCTCCTTTGGGAAATGTGTCATCTCCCCAGCTAGACCTGCAGCCACTGGCAGGAGGGTGGGTCATGTTACAAAAGGAGAGATAATAGAGCTAAGTTACCTAATCACACCCATTAACCGGGCATGATGAGCCTTGAGGCCTGCATTAGTTTGTAGCAGTGAATGTTACAGATGTAATAATCTCAACGGTGAGCATTTTTCAATATTCTCTCTCCATTCGGTAAATTATTCATTCCTGGCTAAACCTCCAGCCAGTATGATTGTCGACTATAGAGTTTTGAGCTCTGCATGGGTTTATAGGAGGATGGGGCACTATTCATTCATCTAAGTTTGAGTGACAGCCACCGCTTCAGGGTGCTTTAACATATCGCAGTACGTCTTGTAAATACTATTCTTGCAATGCCTAGCTAAACCTAGTGTTGCCGTAGTTTTGGCCCGGCTTCAGCTAAACCCACAGACATAAGATATTTATCCTGAAAAACCTCCATAACAGTTGGGGCGAAGTGAATTATAGGTCAATGTGTGTGCAGGCAGAATGTGTATGAGGAGAGATGAAAAACCAAGTGTCGGAGATAGAAATGTGATGTAATTCCAATATCGTGTTCGTAGAAGCTAACATTATTTCATCGTTAACTCAATATATTAGCATTTAAACAAATACCTATAGTTTAAACAACTCCATAGTGCATGCACCTGCCTAAATAACAAGAATGTAATATACCCACTGGCATAAACCGCCAACATCCAAGCCCTTGGCTGACGTTCCCCAGGCAACACCAATGCATGACCACTATGGGGAATCCCCCTCACCCTGCCTTATCTCCCAACGGGTCAGTATATCAACACCCGAGAAGATATATTATACCCAGGTGGAGATTAAATCCTCAAAGGTGATGCTCATTGCACCAACCCTGTCATACTCCCGCCAACCCAAGTCAGTCACCGCCACCATGAGATATAAACAACAAATCCAGTCGCATGTAACTAGCGCCAAGGTCGAATGTGCCCCAATGGCAGATTATCCCCCTGTCTGCTACAACCGGGCCTGCACTTATACTCCTGTGGCTGGCGATCACAGACTGGTGGAAAACTCGGATATGTGCCAGGATATACCAGGGTCTGGACAATTTACTGATGTATGGCAGACGTCGTTCCCATGGATCCTAGGACAGTTGACCAATGGGTTCATCCACCTTACTTGGGATATTTCGAGACGATAAGAGTGGACTAATTTCAATCATGTACGTGGGTTAATATCTACCGTAATGGGCGGAATTCATGTTTTCCAGGTCTACCGTTGAAACACTCCTGGAAAAAGGCTTTAAGCCTAAGTGAAGTGTCGTTCTTGCCTTGGGTTTCGATGAGGAAGCCAGTGGGCCCTTTGTGCGCCTAATTATATTTATTCATGAATTCCAGATGGATTAAAACATTTTAATTGTATTCAGGGAGCTCATAATATCAACAAGCATTTACTCGCTAACTATGGAGAGAATGGATTCACTATGCTCATTGACGAGGGAGGTAAGTTCTAAATATTGTTATCCCGCCGAAGGCAATTTTAATGAGTCATTTCGTTTCAGTGGTAATGCAGGAAAATTTTGGTGCCATCATCGCAGCTCCTGCAGTCGGCAAAAAGATATTTTCAACCATTGACTTCACTGCGTCACCAGCTGAATTCTTGTGTACTATCAAATAAATATATTTAGTTTGCATTTGAGAGACCCAATAGAGTTAACTTTGGGCGCTTAAATTCATCTCAAGTTGCACAAAATTAAGCACCCAATGAAAGAGGACTCTGGCATCTACCAGTTCATGCTGATTAGCATGAACTGGTGGATGAATGAAAATCCATAGCTCTGCCAATAACTGTGGTCAGCTGATATGTTAGATTTAAACCACAGTCCCACTTTTTTCTCATCACCACATATGGCTCCATTGTTAAGTGCCACAGGCAGCAGCCTATTGAGTCTAATGTACCCTTTTGACAGTTTTAATTTAATTACTATTCACATTTAGAATAGGTCAATATGTACTATCAAATAAATATATTTAATTTGCTTTTGAGTCCATTGATGTGGTGGACTGTTAAAAATAGTCACGAAGCGCCCATAAGCTGTGTTGCATATCCAAGGCAGAGTTTGCTAGCATAGCAACTGCTCACACACCCACATTCTTGCCAGTGAACCACCACCTGCTCAACATTCTATGCATATTCAGATGCATCCACTTGCATCCATCCTTATTCTCTACTACCTGGGGCAAAGATGGACTATTGCCCTAGCCTCAGACTGTAACTCTACATGGCTCGGATGGGCTTCGGCCCTAGCCTTTATGTGGCTTGGATGGGTTAATTCCTTGGTCACTGAAAAACCTATGGGGCTCAGATGGGCTTTTGCCTTAGCCTCCGAATCATTACACACAGCTATTGCTGCTATGAAATTAAACATCATCTGCTACCTTCTGAAGCTAGATTATTATATATTAAATAAATTCAGACTACCTCTAGTACATCAGAAGTCTATTCAGCTAATTCAATGCCAATGCAAATGTATTAAGTACATATTGTGCTCTATTACTAGTATAGTGTTTCATCTTCTAGCCATGTTTTCGCCTCCTGCTGTATTGCCAGAGTCCAACATTAGTACTGTCAGCTTCTTGCCTTGTGTTCAGAATTGTTCTTGTGCACATATTAACTATGACACAATCAACTCAGTGTATGTGGTAAATATTATGCACAACAAGGCCAAGCTTGTTTTACCAGAATCTGATGAAAATATTAAACCTAGTATTGATTTAATGTTGAGCTTTGAACTAAATTTCCAAGATAATGAGAATAGTACTGCAGTGTCTAGTATAAAATATGACATAAATCCTCTGATGTTTTACCTTCCACTATGGAGATACTGCAAAGATCAACCTAGCTGTTCTCCATTATTATCACTATTCCTATCCATTTATAAGTTTCACCCAAATAAGTTATGGAATTGGACTGTGATGGTGCTACTAAGATGCTTCAAGATAGTAATGCTAATCTGTGAGGTTCGGCTGGACTTTATATTCAAACTTAGCTATGACTGGTGGCTAATACAATGTCAGGAACAATATCTGAAATTGCGTAGGTCAAATGTAATTTTGACAAAGCTTAATATTTACAGATCTAATTTATGGAGAAGTCAATATGAGTTCTTTTGCAGGCAAATATATACTAAATTCCATGCCCATGTTGGAGCACAGCCTAATTATACCTCTCAAGTGGCTGTAAATCTCTTGCATTGGATCATAGCATTTTCAGAGAAGCATTTGAGGATAATCATTAATTTACTATTTCAGACAGATATATTACTGAAGCTTGGTAGCTTATGTATATTCTTCTATATCTGGACTTCCAATACCAGATTATATTTTATTATCTGTTCATATGTATGTTTAACATATTCACTACATCAATTATTATCCACTGCAAAAACACAAAAAAATTATTATCTGATTGGATTCACCAATTACAGAGTAGAACAGTCAAATCTTACATGACAACAATGAAAGGGAAATTCTTTTCCATGATTATATTTCTCTGTACTATGAACCAACTGTTACCTTATTCTATTGAGCAGTCTAGAAGTCTAGGACCACATTCATTATTATGTGGAGGTAGTCAGCTTGTAACATCATCAACTAGACTTGACACAGTCTCAAAGGCATGTAACAAATTTTCTGGCCATGAAATACTGTGTTATGATATCATTGGTTCAGTACCACCTGACACATTAAATTACATCTTTGAGATTGAAGGATATAGTAACAGCAATTATTTACAGAATATACCTCCATCAGCCATTAATGACTATATCATTGCTAAACTTCCAATATTAGACTTAGCTAACAGACTACCCATAAATAAACTATCTAATATGGTTACAGTGCATGGGATGAAAAGTAGCATATGTCGCAAGAAAGCAAATGAAATGAGAGACATAGTTGCTGAACATAGTACATTTGATTGTGAAGCTTGTTCTACTTATGTTTGTATTTTCCATAAAAAGCAACAATGTACAAATGCTCAATGTAAGAGAGAGGTGCAGACAACCTATCAAAAAAAGCTCACTACACATCAGGGGCAAAAAGAGCCAGCATTTGTTTGCAAACCTGCTACTGTTAGCTTTCCCCCTCCTCCTTTGAAGCAAAAAGAGCTTGCTAGCATTGTCTCTCAGTTTTGTAAAGCAATAGCTCCAAATAAATTTGAAGAAGTTGGATGTGCTGTATGTGGTATGTTAACTCAGAGGAGACTTGCACTCCATAAGGATAAGGTTAAGTTTGACTGGTCATTACTAAATACAGTCACTGGAAATGTTGCAAAGTTAGAGTGTAACTCTGATATAGACATAAATGACTATACTGGACCAGTTATTGATATAAAATGTAAGCATGTCTGTATTGAATGTAGCAATTTATTATTAAAAAGAAAGATTCCTTTATTATCTCTCTGTAATGGAAACTGGATTGGAGACATTCCTGAACAGTTGCAGGGACTTAGCTATGCAGAAAAATTACTTATAGCAATGGTTTGCCCTAATTACTGTATGATCAGAGTTAAAGCAGGGATGAAGAAACTAATTGCAAATGCAGTTTTAATTCCAAATCCAGTACCTAAGATATATAATATGTTGCCTCCTCATCGTAATGAGCTTGATCAATTTTAGCATTTGTTTATACTGGACCACTTCCTCCTACAAAGGAGGATTTGAAGAGGACACCATTTATTGTCAGAAGATATAAAGTAACTGCTGCACTCAGCTGGTTTAAGCTAAATCATTCTGACTATACAAATATTGAAATATCTGAGGAGAATGCACAATCATATGAAGATTGTGAACCACCTGTTACTATTGAATATCATAAGCGAGATACAAATAAACATCCAATTGCAGTAGGTATGGATGATGTAGAGGGTGGTGAATTAGGCACCAGTAGTGATGATTGTTCATTCATTGTACATGGATTAACCAGTGACAATATAGATATTCATGATAGAGATAAATTAATTGCTCAAGCAATAGAACATATGGAGACAGGTGGTAAATCACTTGGAATTGGTACATCAAGTAAATTAGTATCATTATATAATAATCCTCAGTTATACCCCAAAGCATTTCCCTGGCATTTTCCATATGGATTGGGAGGTATTGGAAATGAGCATGGATTTGTAAAAGTTCCTGAAACTCATCGAAAGCATCAATTACTTCTATACCATGATGAAAGGTTCCAACTAGATAGTACATTTGTACTCATGGCATTCAATCATAGTCAGATTAAGACTGCTACAACAGGTGGTTTTCTTCTGACTAAGAAGTCAAACTTTGATGAAATTGCAAACCGATTATTAACTGTCAATCAGACTATCTTATTAAAGTTAGCTAATAGGATGAGAATGGGAGAGAAGGTAAAACCAGAATCTGAGGAAGAGAAGAAATGCTATCAGATTATTAAGGATTTGGAGCATGTATCTGGTAATGTTGAAGGCTCAGGTACTGGTAGAAAGTTTATGAATAATGAAGTATGGGCATTGCTTTCATACCTTGGAGCTCCCACTTGGTATATTACCTTTGCACCAGCTGATGAACAACATCCAATGGCACTCTATTTTGCAAATAATAACATAAAGTTTAG
>KN837189.1:287298-320999 GCA_000827215.1 Sphaerobolus stellatus SS14 | reverse complement strand
AGGAAGGCAGTGTATATACGAAGGCAGTTTTACGAACCTTTCACCTCAGGATTTATGGATAAAAGATAACAAAAAGGCTGTTACAGTAATATATTATAAAACCACTTAATACTCAGTTTCTCCAGATTGCAGTAAACCTACGGAACCGTACATGCCGTGCACTGCAACGGCCCATTAGGTTTATACATTTGTTGATCGAACGAGAGTGCGTTTCACTGGGCTATTATTCTGACGAATTGTAACTAACCTGCTGGATAGTGCCTTCTGCAACGGGACGAGTAAGGTGTTGCGCCCAAGAAAACACTCAGCTATCACCTCTCGCATTATTCTATGAGTACAAGATAGAATCAGGCCCATGTAAGATCCATTGTCAGCGCATGCGGCCGTAGTGCTTCACCTGTGTGGCATCGTAGCCGTCGCTCAACACATCAGCTCAATAGACCAGGATAAGACTAGGCATTTAATCTTCCTGCATTACGATGTTTTATTCAGTCATTTATGTGCTCTATTTTTCAGAATATCCGCGAAGATTAGACCTCGATAAAGGCGCTTATCTCCCGAAGCTACATCCTACCTACAAGCCCATGGCCTGCACATATCCTCGAAGCTGCTACGGGTCGTCATTTACCCATGTTTGATGGAGCGTATACGCCCGGACGGATACCCCAACTGCTGCTGGCTCTCGAGATAGCGGTACTGATGCAACTGGCCATGCCCGTGCGTCTGGAGCTTCATTACGTCTCTAATGGTATGTAGACCCCCGTTACTCCTCATTAACTTGATCTCATGCATAGGCTATAGCTTTAGCGCTCCTTATAGACCGTCTCTGGGTCGTTTTGTATCTCCAAGCTCACCAGGTCAAGGTGGCCGTGAGCTTGCGTATGCCGGCTGACGCAAACGCGCTGCAAGCTGTCAACTTCTAAGGAACCTATTGAACGCCATTGTCATACTACATAGCGTGCAATGCACTCGCTTTTGACGCGTCTTTGGAATTCGAGACTGCGAACGACGGGAGCTTCAGTGCGATCTGCTGCAGGACAGACATGAGGAATCCGATGATGTCGTTGGAACGGGATTTCATGATAATTACTGAGGTATCTATCCTTATGACATGGCTAAAGACAACGTATACTGAGGAGACGTTATCTGCAGGATGGTGGTACTGCGGCGCGGGATGCGATGGGCCGAGGAGGCAAACTAGGTCACATTAGAAGTGCAACTGCTTGGCAGACATTGGATCACCGTTAATGCATATATATTAAGGGGCGATATATGGGTAGAAACATGAAGAATCCGCCGCAAGATAGGACTTCGACGGCGATGAGCAGAGTTGGTATCATCAACGGAATAGAGACTACCTCGATTCCTAGCGGACTTCTAGTTTGCAGCCTCGTCATAATCCCGCTTTGAATGCTTATTGTTCGCCATACGACTTGTGCGAGCCATACATCTATCCTTGTTCCGCCACCCACTGGGCGCCTATTCACTAACCTTACATCCCGTCCCACACGTTTACCACGGCGCGATCTACCTAACGTTGCTACCGCTCAAGATACCTATTCATAGCCTTAGCCATCGCGCTAGGTCGAGTAGTATACCCGGCCATGCTTGGATAGCTAGAGCTTCGTTCTGGAGTTTGATGGTGAGTATATTGCCGTTTCTTATGTTTACGAAGGTTCTAATAAGATAAACCATCCTCAGCGTGCGTTTGGGGCTGTTCCCATGTTCTTAATCGGCGTATCTCTGCCGTCGTGCCAGCCATAGGCCCCTTTGACCAAAGTCGACAACCCGCCTCGCACGTGCATCCCTGCATAATCTGTCTGAAGCTGCCGCCGCTTTCCATGTTGATATAGGACCTACAGCTGCTGCGCCTCGGTGGGTGCAGCTTAGTCTGCTAGTCATCGATCTAGGTCGATATGGTCGCCAACGCCGTTAGACGCAAACACTCTGCAGCTCAGCCAATCTCGAAGGAGTGTACCATACGATTATTCAGTCACATAGTGTGTATTTCGATCATTCTGACCCGCCTTTGGAAACGGCCGCGCTTCGGTGTGTTCTCCATCCAGAGCCAAGAGACCCGCTGCTGTCGTTGGGACGGGATTTTATGATCGCTAGAAAGCCCGGATAACGTATTTTCTTCATTCATACAGTTATAAGTGACGTGTGCTCAAGGAGATATTTTCTGCAGGCTGTTGGCACTGACATGCAGGGCACTGCAAGACGCCGAGGACCACGGTGGCGTCGATGCTGGATTACTTTGGAAAGGCAACTTCATCGCAGGCATTAGATTAGCCTGGGTCTATATATATCAAGCAATGTGTCGGTAGAAGGATGAAGAATCAATAACAGGAGGATTTCGAAGTCGGTGAGCAGCCTTAGCACCATTCACGGAATAGACGCTAACGCAGTCTCTAGGGGATATAGGAGCCATACTCAAGCTTCGGTCCCCATTCAGAGACATCACCGGGTCACAAGATTTCTGAGTGCCAGACACCGACACTCGTCTCGCCACCAACAGGCCCTTATTCACCAAACCTTCCATCCATACGGGCATATTCTCATCTCCTACTTGCTTCCTCGACCCGGCTAAACTACCGTGACCTTGCCTATGGCTTCTGACAAAGTGGCAAAGCCATCGTACAACGTAGCAAGTCCGAAAAACTCAGGAGCGTGCCGGGATGTAGCTGGTTCGAGGATACAGAGTCTACGAGGCCTTGAGCAGGCACCTTATGTGCCACAATGTTTATCAATGCTGTGTCTATTTATTAAGGCTTAGAGTTGCACGGGCCTCGGACCTGATACTCTGCAGCCAAATATCCTCTCCGATTAGCCGCATATATGAGCGAGGTGACTTACATTACGGCTTTCTGGTGATTCTCAACTGGTTAGCGCTGCATGTCACTCAATCAAATTTGTACCTGGTGCCATTAACACACCCATCCTTCCGACCATAGCCCCGACGCATTACGCATTTATATCACATTCTCACCTATCTGGCTGTAAAACTGCCATGTCCTTCCCCATGAAGCTGCTGTACTCTGTAGCATGGAGGGCATTGATGATTTATGTTTGTTACAAGGCTTATCCAAGGTTATGCATCGAAAACTAGTTCAATCTCTCAGCATCGCGTACGATCTGCCCAATCTCGGTATTCAGCGAGAGCGACTTAGTGGGACAGCCGTTGTCTGCGGCGGAAGGTGTGTTTCTAGTCTTTAATTGAGCTGACTTCCGCGTCGACAAATTACTTATACAGTACTCTTACTAGTATCTCGGGCCTTTTAATTGCGCGAATCTGCTCAGACCACTTTGAGAATGTCACTATAATCGAACCCGAAGAGTGGCTTTTAACTGAAGAAAGACTCAATCCTAACCCTGATCAGATCTTCATTATGAAAACGATTTCGAATCCACGTGCAAGGATCCCGCAGTGGCCGGCGGCGCAAGGCTTCGACGCTAGCTTGACCCTTGTATTGGAGAAACTATTTGGACCTGAAGAGGTGAAGAACGAAGTCACTGAGGCCGGCACAAAGTGCGTTACACGACACGTTTTTAGCTTCTATATATTATACTGACATCTCAGGCCAGGATGGGAACTTGGGACGCTGTACTTCTCCGAGGAAGCAAGGTGTTGCCCTATATCCGCGACTCGGCTGTAAAGATGATTCCTCTGACGAGACAGTCACTCGAGGCCGTCGTTTAGGAGGTTGGTTCTGAAGACCAAAAATATTCAGCAGCTTTCGGGCAAGGGTGACGGTTTAGTAGCGCAAAATGGAGCACTTACAGGTGTGAAGAGAAGAACGGCCAATGGAAAGGAAGAAATCGTCCCTGCGACTTTGGTAGTCGGTAAGTAATTCATGTAGTAAACTCCGGACTCCTTCCTTATTGAACTGGCTCAGATTTCACTGGCGTAGCTCTCGGCGGCTTTCGTTGGCTTCAGGAGCTCCTTGGATCGACGTCCGCCGCTGCAAAACAGCTCGCCTCGCTAAAAGAGACATTCAATAATAAATACCAGGCCGTTTCGTGCTTCTTCAAACTCTCGGATGCGGTAATTGATGAAATGGATCAAGCAGGGATTCCAGGAATCAAGGACAATGGTCTCCAACATATCTTCTTGCCAAACCTGAACGCAGACACAAGGTCACTTGTATTGTCCTCGTCAGAGAAGAATATCCGTACGTCCACCGTCTATTTATCGTCGTGACAGAGATTAATTATATTGGTGTTATTCAGTTTCAATTTCCTGTTGTGAATACGATATGCAGGAGGAAATTGAGCGTATGGATAATATCAGGGAATACTATCATAATTTGGTGATGGAAGTTCCGCTGCCAAAATACATATACACAATACTGGACATCCTTGAGAAGCATCGGGTTCCGTTTTCCAAGTATGCTATTCGCACCCGTGAGTCTCATTCCATGCATTTCATTTTTCGATGGTAAGCAGCTAAGTATATTATAGCATACCCAGTATACATTCAGTACGCTAAGGCAAAAGGCCTTCCTTCGAATTTTATAGCCATAGGCGATTCGGTTATGCAGCTCAATCCAATAAAGGGGTTCGTCTTGATCCACACAACAGCACTGATTATACTCTGAATATATATTATTAGACAGGGGGCTTCGAAAGCTTGTGCCGAAGTTGTCAGTCTGAATAAATTACTCTTGGACGTAAAGGGCAATACTCTTCCTAGTGACTTCGGACAGAACTTCTTCAAGCTGCAGGCAACTCGAACGGGAGGATTGTGGTCTGTCTGCCCCACAACTCTTGCACACGAAGCAGTGCTGAAAATCTGACTTCCTAGGAAAACATAAGGCTGACGATTACGCTGTCCCGACGACCGTTCCTGTTACAGGTGAAGATCCAACAAAGATCGGTGCCGGGTTAAGGTGGTATATGGACTATTTGTGGCCAATGGCTCTTGAGGTACGGTTTGATTTCAATACTTGACGGCGATTGTCTTTACTTAGTATGATTGACAGGATCCTGAAGTCGCAACGACCTTGGTGCATGTTATGAGCTGGACTCAGCCGGCAACAGATATGTTTTCCCTGAGTGTGGTATGGAAGATTTTTTGGCATCAATTGAGGACTATGCTTTCAGAACGAGCTTCGAGGTATCGTTAGTTGTCCCATTTGGGGAATAATTGAGAGATTATGCTATAATATTGCAATATTGCAGGTACAGAAAATACATGGGTGGGATTATACCGTTTATACCCAAAGATACAATATTAGAATGAACACAACCGAAGAGTCTCTGTAACTCTCTGGATATCGTCCATCTCATGGACTTGAGGCTCGGAAAAATCAATATCCCCATCATCAACTTCCTCTATTGGATCCAAATCATCTTCCTCCCAATCACTACCTATATGAACTATCTCCGAGTCTAGGTCTTCTGCGGTTTCTTCTGACAGGATTGATCGTGTATCTGCGCACCGAAATTGGCGATGAAGATCCAATACGGGTTCGGGCCCTGGTGAAACCTCTTCTTCTTTGTCCTGTCGCCGCGGTAGCTTCCACCACCGATTGCTTTTTGAGCTGGCTAAAAGGTTTTCTTCATGAGGTTCTTGAATATATTCCAACGGCACAGGAGACACAAAGGACGACATGGAAGCTGCCCCGCGAGATAGGCCGTATGTGAAGGATGTTTTGCCTCCTAACCTTTCTGGAGAGATAGTGCCATCGTTGAGGGTAATTTGAGATTCTTGAGGAGACATTATGCTTCCATTAGAGCTGGATGAGAAGAATGGAGAGAATGGAGAGACAGGTGACAGACTTGATGTGGAACGTGCTAAGGTAGAGCTGCTGGCAGCAGACGGCCCACTGGCAAAGGATAATACGCTCCGCGAGGAGCTTGGAGTGGATATAACTAACCTATGCCATGACCTCTTCCCCTTTGATGGCTTTATTTTTTTCTGTTTGTCTGTTTTTCGTACCACATTCCCTGTTCCACCCCTCCCAGTTGCACACTGCAGAATTACGGATATTCGTGTGACAATAAAATATTTACACAGTTGTCTAGCATACCTTCGCAGTACTTCTTGCTTCTTTCGCCTTTTGCTTCACAGACTCTTCGTATGTATCATCAGGATCAAGCATAAAGTCATAGGGTGTATCTCGTTGTTTTGCGGCAGCATGAATATTACCGGTCCCCGCTCGACCAACGTAATTAATCTATGAAAAAATGAAAAGAAAGAAATTACTAAAAATCTAATGTTTGTACCAGTTATGACATACCTGAGCCTTTACGACCATTGACCCATCCATGAGTCGCTTCTGTGCGGTTTTAAAATCATCTTCAAACTCGCTTTTCAGCTTTGACGGTTTAACTAGGTTGCCTGAGCCGCCCCGTCCAGACGACTGTAAGACACAAATTAGAAAGAGACACAAATCGCCAATCCGTGGGTTGCCACTCACCACCTTTCGAGCCTTTGGAGAAGTGGAAGATGGAGCGACCAATGTAGATGACGCTGAAGAAGATATTGATGTTGCCGCACTCCGCAGCGAAGGTGTGGGGTTCGAACCAGTTTCCATCATAACATTAGTGCGGGTGTCAATAGGTCGGATGCTGGATGTTTCCTCGCGGTTCTTATAATATGTTCCTTCATTGACAGGTATGGCACCTACTCCAAGCGTCCTATTACGGCGAAGATCCGGATCCGGTGCAAGAATCCTGCATTGACTTATGGCAGTTATCTACGCAAACACTCTCAGGCGACCACAAGCTCCACGGCTGTGCTCAGCGTTAACTAGGCGAGAAGGGTTCTGAAGACATGTCATGCATACCTCGATCTTTCTCTACGTTCCGGCGGAAGACGTAAAAAAAATATTCTCACATTCTGCCTCCCATATCCTTTTCGCTTCACTATGTTTGCTAAGAGTCTCGTGAAAAGGAGTTCTTCTGCCGTGTGCCATCCTCCATTCCTCGACACAGGAATCCATTATGAAACTCAGTTTATTCCTTCTATCCCTGTCTCCTGGATCGTGGGAAGGACTTATCGAACGCCGTACTTGAGATTGCAGTTTTAGACATCGATTCTACCATAATATGAAGATGCACTTCTCCCATCATTGGTCATTGAGCCGCAAGAGCATCCGTCCTTTTGGCAAGCACGGCCCTCCTAGAAATTAGGCAGAATTAAATATCCTTTCAGCCTCCTTGATGCGTCCCGGAGAAGTTGTTTTGTAGAGTGCGCTGTAAGTGTATATGCTTTTCGTGCCCCTAACAAACTCTGATTGAACTCTGATGTCCTTTCCACCGAGAAGAAATGTTAGAGGTCTTTTCGCTGCAAGCCTGTATCCCTCCCCCTTGGTCGGACCCCCATTTCTTCTCATTAAATTGATCTCAAACATATGCCATAGCTTCAGCGCTCATAGACCGTTCTCGTCGGACGGTTTACATCTTCAAGTCCGCTAGGTCAAGCTGGCCGTGTGCGTCGTCAGACGCAAACGCGCTGTTGTCAAGATATTAAGTGCGGGATAGAACTGACGGGGAGATAAAGAGCTGATCGATGATGTGCGCGACGACGAGGTAGAGTAAAACCCTATTAAGATTTAACGCTTGGGTACCTACTATATAAGGTAACTGCACGTGACCGTAGTCACCGTTACGGCTCCGGAAGGAGGAACGACTGACGGTGGAACCGTCCTTTCACACCCAACATGATTAAGCCCTCCCCCTAGTCCTAGATAATGCTGACTCATCCATAGCTTTTCATTCTCACGAATAAATTTACCCTTCCTTTCAGTCTGATTTTACGGTTCCGGAAGGAGGTACGACTGAATGGTGAAACCGTCCTTTCGATATCGACGCCCGTTTTCGTGCTGGATTGTCCCACGGTTTGATTTGGGCGATGTCTGAAGTCCCACGGTTTGATTTGGGCTATGTCTGAACATTCCCACAGTCACAATCTGAACATGCAAACTCCTGCACAGTCTCTAGCGTCCTTCCTCACACCCCTAATCACTATCGATCTTCCGTGGGAGATAGATATCATACAAAAGAATATACTTAAATACTTATAGTAATTTAGGGTAAGCCTTTCATTTACTATCTCTTTACTTTTCCTAACTTGGCTGTTCCCGTGAATCCCAACATCACTCGGCATCGACAATGCACGTCACCTTCCTTACCTTACGACCATAACCACGACCTCCATTCCGTTCTTATATTGTTCTACATTGCATACTGTAAGTGTCGACCGTTTCTGTGTAGAATGCAAGACCGCGAACACGAGGATAAGAATAGAATAAAGGATAGATTGGAGAGTGGAGAGTAGAGCAATAAGCGAGAGACTCGAAATTCACACTAGAAAATAGAGGGAAAACAAGTCAATGGTATTTGAGAACGAACATACATGGGTTTTATAGAGTTTGAAAAGACCAAATTAAGAAATAAACAGAAAAGCCAGAGCTCAAAGTCTACAAAGGAATCAAATATAACGAGATGGAAGAGATAATGACAATTCATCGAGAAATAAGGAGATAGAGACATAAAGGAATCAAGGAGAAAGAGACATCACAGAGGCATACAAAGGAGAAACAGAGGCATGTGTGTGTGAACGAAGCGGAAGCAATATGAAAATGGCATATCTTATCTTCTAAATATAGAATCGCAGTGCAGGGAGCTTGTCTCCCTTAAAATACACTCATGTGTTTTCAGTCCAGACATCTTTTATGTGCATTACCTCTAGCTGATAACCCAACCTGTAGCCTTTCCATCAGTGATCGGGCTTGTTATCACTTATAAGTCAGTCTCATTATGGTTCCGAAAGGAGGTACAACTGATTGAACCATCCTTTCGAAACCAGCACATATTTTCATGCTGGATCCTCCCACAATTAGTTTTGCTATAACCTTCAATGTTCCCACAGTCACAGCCTACAGCTTCAAACCCTTACAGTGGCTATAGCGCAAACTGCATATCTAATGGTTTTCTGTGCAGTAAATATAGTACCTAAATGAATAAATTACAGGTAGGCGGATATTTTCCTAGTGATTTCATTTTCCCTGTGCAGCTATGCCTGCAGATCTCAGCATTGCTTGGCATTGATGATGCGTGTCACCTCCAACAAAACTTCTGTTGCATCCATGCCACTCAAAACCTCCCGGATCATAGATGAGCTCCTAGGCATTATGATATATGTGGTAAGTTAACGATACTTCTGCAATACCTTCATATTCACTTCCATATGGTTCCAGGCTGGTCTTGTGGCAAGTAAGATGGTGTCAACTTGTGGAGTAGGAACTGTGGACTTGGGGTATGACCATGGACGATTAGGTATATGTGCATATTCATGAGGTTAATGTTATGCTTATTATGACCTATACCAGAGTATGGGAGGTGGTAGCGCTGTCTAAGCTGTTTAGGCCTCTGTTGCTGCCAGTGCACATTATGTGAACAAAAAATCATTATGATTGCAGATCCACAGTGCACATGTCTCTTATTCCATCTTTCTACACAAAATATGCTCATTTATTTTAAGATTCAAAAGAATACGTTATGGCGTAATCAGTCCCTTGGCTTTTACTGAAAACCTTGCTCCATCAACCATTGAAGTAATTAAATTTCATTAATAATCACATTTTCATTGCCTCCTGAACCCCTCCAACGAAGTAATTAGATTTTGTTCATACTATGCTTTCATTCTCTCACATATGTCCATAGAACTACCCACCTTCAACAATGTACCACATTGCTCAGCACTCATTGCCCTTCATCCTCAAGATCACACACTCATCAACGAACATTCATTTTATTTTCGTATGGGATATCCGAAGGACTGTGATTCAATAAGGAATAAAGGATAAACAGTTTCTGCTAAATTATGAAAGAATGGGAAGGAGCGGCAGGCACTGGTGTCTATTAGGATGTGTGCAAAGGGTACAATTCCTACATTGTTCTACATTGTGTATGCTCACCTGTTGTGGATCCAGGCATCAGTCATGCACATTGCCTTTGGCTGATAATACAACTTGTAGCCTCTCCATCAACAGTCGGGCCTGTTATCACTCATAAGTCAGTCTCATTGCCATATGGACATTTATTCATCCTTTTGTTCCATAGATCCCCACAATCTGCCACCAACTTGATACACATCCATGGTCTATTATCCCAGCAAGATGATAATTTCATATGAGATGGTCGGTATCCAAAGAGCAAAACAATGATATTTACAATCATAATGGAAGGGCAAGAGAGGAGCGGCACATTGTCACTGCTAGGGTGTCAAGTGTGCAAAGAGTTTTGTGAGGTATGTCTTTATGTTCCCTCTTTCGCTAAGAACTTATTATCAGGTAAATTATTTATCTAGCTTGCTAGGTACTGGGTGATGCTCTGTTTATGGTTAATCAAATGACAGCACTGAATGATGTATTGTTGCTGGAAGTGTCTGTTGCATAAAGGGTATCACCAGGTATGTTCTGTGTTCTCTCATTTCCAGTTGCTGCTAAAAAAAATCGAACATCATATTCAGTGGGGAGGCCATCATTTTGCATTTGTTATGGTTCTGGAAAGAGGTATGACTGATGGTGAAACAATCCTTTTGATATTGACACCCATTTTCATGCTGGATTGTCCCACAGTTTGATTTGGGCTATGTCTGAACATTCCCATGGTCACAATCTGAACATGCAAACTCCTGCACAGTCTCTAGCATCCTCCTCACACCCCTAATCACTATCAATCTTCTGTGGAAGATAGATATCATACAAAAGAATATACTTAAATATTTATAGTAATTTAGGGTAAGCCTTTCATTTACTATATCTTTACTTTTCCTAATTCAGCCGCTCCCGCATATCCTGGCATCACTCGGCATTGATGATATGTATCGCCTTCCTTACCTTACAACCATGACCATGACCTCAATATCTCAATCCTCTGTGGTTGCAAACCAAAGATGCACATTCCATTCTGTGCACATTTGGAGTGTTTTTTTACCCATGATCAGACATATTCTACAGTTGATATTGGGTGCTTAAATTCATGCCAATTGACATGAATTTAAGCGCCCATTTACAGTTTCCAAAGAAGGCACAACTGATAGTTAAACTGTCCTTTCGAAGCCAATGTGCATTTTGGATAAATCCACAGAACCGTATATGCCGGGCACTGCCACGGCCCATTAGGATATTCTAATTCACATGGTAGGGCAGCTCCCATCAGCGCTTACCAGATGAGCTTGGATACTGCATTCACTAAGGTGTGCACCCTTTGAACCTTTGTGGAGGTCTGGTACTCATGGTCTTTTTTCCAAGGTAGAATTTAGATAACATCTGCAATGTGCCCTAATATTTATACTATTTGTCTACTAGCAATCAGGTCAGAATCCTGCCTTCTCAAGACCGGCTACAGGATTTGCCAAAATCAGCACTTATGATGGCTCTCCTTGTCCGTCTACCATCCTCGACAAGCCAGCATCCACTGTTGCAGCCTTACTCATGCATCAAATTATACTTAGGTGTGTAGTGATGATACTATGCCTCAACTGATATGACTTTCAGCTAATGTAGAACCCATCTATGATATCCAAAACAGGACCTTTCAGGTGAGCTGTCTCATTTACCTTGCATTCAATCTCAATTCCCCATCTTCGGTGCTCTCAATCACTCATTTTTTGTATATCTTGACAAATTCTTTCTCTCTCTTTGGCTCATCTGAGTCATTTGGATTCCCATCAATATAATGGCCAGCAATGTCTATGGAATGCATGCATTATTAAACTGACTAATAAAATCCATGCTTTCAGAGAGTATCCTGGGATCATGTCCCTCTTGTTTATACAAGATTTTCAAAAGGAACCATACTTGCTGTGCATGTGATGGCCCATTCAGTTGATAACTAAGATGAACCAAGAGTGGACAAGTGCCCAAATCAATACACTGTCTACCTTCTGGGACAAACAGTAAGGTCATTTTGAGGACTCATGTCCCCTCTATTCAGCACCATATTCAAATTGCTTGCAGGGTGTTGGTAGAAGGTGAGTAAATTATTTATTTCTTTTACAGTTCCAGAAGGAGGAATGACTGAAGAATCATTCAATCTACCAAGTACATTTGCTTCTGGCATATCAGCATGCTACCCTGCACACAGTCAGCATTTACTTTAACACAATCAGACATTCATAAGCTCCTCATTAGCCCCCTAGTTCACATGATCAATGCTTGTTGAGCAGGATACAGTGGCTCAAAAAACTGTCCACATGTTCAGTTGTTTTGTAAAGATACACAAATAGCAGGTGAATAGTAGAGAATCATGCTGGGTGCCAAGCATGAGAAATGTAGCCTTGTATCCTGGCTCCCAATCCATTAAGGAATCACATGATTTGGTGCAGAATTAATAGAGATATAAGTAAGTTAGTTTGAGAGGTCATGTGGACAGTTTTTTTTACCACAGATTTTGTAAGGGGACAACTTCATTTCTCCTAATTATTCCTCATTTTTTCATTATTTTCCTATTGCCACTTCACTTCCTCGGTTCCTTTCCTACTATATTCAGCTCTTTAGATAAAGTACTGCTCCCTTGCTGACTATTGTCAGGCACAGATGAGTATACTCTTTCATTCCCTCTCATGGTTCCTTTGCATTCCAATTCTTGTCCTACCCCTTCCTTTCCTCCTCTCCTTGTATAATTATCAGAACTCCTTTTCATATTGAGTATGGGTGGCTATATTTCCTTTATTGATAGCACCTCTCCTTTATTGTCATTTAGGTCCCAACACTGCATCCCTCCTTTCTTAGTTATCTTCCTAGTTCCCTGGAAGATTATTCCCTTCATTGATCCTACTCTTGTTGATTGCTTTGCTTGTTCATCCTAGTGATGTTTATTTGTTATCCTTCATTTCTAGTCTCTCCTTCATTTTAGTATGATTTTATTACATTTATTCCCTTATATTTGAGGACACTCTTCATTCATTATTTGTCAATATCATTTGATTCTCATGGTTCATACATTATTCTCCTTCACTATCATATGCATCCTATTTTTCTCTATTTTTCCATATTTTCTCCTTTGACATTATTTGGTGGTTTCATGCCTTATAGTTGTTTTGGGGATTATTGGTTATGAGTGTAGGAGCTGAGTTTGAATCTGTTGACATATGGTGATGTGGCATCTGGTAGGGGTTTCCTTAGACTTTCATCTTTGGATTTCCTCTATCAGGTATGTCTCCTCTTGTATTTAAGATGTGTAGTTGTTTATATATCTTTGGATTTCCTCTATCAGGCCCTGGGCTTGTTGTATGCCCAGCTCCTTAGAGTTGCCCTTACAGGTTTTTTGCACTGATATCATGGGATCTGGGGGCTTTATCCACTATGACATCACTCCAAAAATGGTGTGGAGCTTTAGTGAAGCTCTGATGACACTTTTGGGGCTGTACCAACATATAGATTGACCAGTATGAGCCTCTACACCCTGCAATCCATCATGATACCTTTATCTGCTGCTAAACACAACCAAGTCCTTTCTCTCCTCTCTTCTGGTCTTTCCAGCAGGGACATTAAGCATCAAAATGGTGTTAGCAAGTCTACAGTGTCTGAGGTTGCCAGAGAGTATGAGCCTGACAAAGAGAATCACCCAGGGGGACATCCTCAAAAACTGACCCCCATGGATAAGAGGGCTGTCCTCTCTTTTCTACTGCAGTGGAAGCTGCCAAACATATCAATTCCATTGTCCAGAAATTTGTTACAGTGCAGAATATCAGGAATGTACTCAAGGATGACAACATAAAGACCTATCCCAAGAAGAAAAGGCCCTATCTCTCTCCCAAGCACAGGAAGGCAAGATTAACATTTGCTCTCAAGTGTGAAAACTGGATTTTGGAGCACTGGAAATGTGCTCTTTGGTTAGATGAGATCAAGATTAATTGGTTTGGGTCAGATGGGCACAAATATGTGTGGAAGAACAAGGGTGGTCCACTTCAGGAGAAGGATGTGGAATCAACAGTAAAATTTGGAGGAGGTCATATCATGGTTTGGGGCTGCATGGAGTGGAATGGAGTTAGGATTTTTTGTGATGTTGAAGGAAAGATGGATGCTAACCTGTATGTGAGCATTTTGGAGGAGTACATGCTTGAAAGCATCAAGGAACTGCAAATTCCTGAGGAGAAGGTGATCTTCCAGCAGGACAATGGCCCCAAATGCACCTCGAAATTGGCTTCAAATTGGTTTTAAAACCATGGGGTCCTATTGCTAGACTGGCCTGCACAGTCCCCAGATTTTGGGCCCATGGAGCATTTGTGGAATCTTCTCACAAGGAGAATTTTAGCCTATGAGATACCAACATCAGGACTTTGGGAATTATGGGACAGAGCACAAAATGAATGGAGGAAGATTGGAAAGGAAGAGTGTCAGGTGATAAAAAGTATGTCCAGATGATTACAAGCTGCTATTCAGGCTAAAGGAGGTCATACTAGATATTAAATGTTTGATTTCTATATTGAAAATGATAGCTAAAAAAACTGTTCACATGACCTCTCAAACTAAAATATTTATATCTCTCCTAATTCTGCACCGAATCACATGATTATTTTATGGATTGAAAGCCTGGATACTATACTACAATTCGCATAATTAGTGCCAAGCCTAGTTTTTCACTCTTCATCTACTATTTGTACATTTTTACAAAACAGTTGAACATGTGGACAGTTTTTTGAGCTACTGTATGTTTGGCTACCTTCACATATCTTTGCATATGTTCACATAGCCTTCAGGTTTGGTTTTGTGTAACACTGTGACTCGCTTCCTCGGCTGTAATATGCTCGCATTTGGTCAAGTAATAAAATAATGTGAAAATTGTTGTTTTCTGGGATGGTTGGCCCTCTAATCTAACCAAAATCTGTATTAATTGTTGTTGTGGGTTTTGAATGATATAATTTCTTTTAATCCCTCCTGCTGTCACAGGCTGTCACTTGTTGGCTCACATCATAATCTGACTGAGCAGCATGTTTGATTGGAACCTTTATTGTAATTCTAGGCCCATGGTTTGTCACAAAAATCCAAACTGGCATGTCAGGCATGGTCAAGCCTGGCCAGGTCATCAGAGAGTTCACAGTCAATTGTTACTCTCCACATCTCGGTGAATTGCATCATATTGTAAGTTCTTGCTGTCTCTAAAAGAGAATGGCATTGATACTGTATAGGGATTGAATATAAAGTGAAGAGAGAGAGAAAGTGAGGTCATGAGTGAGTGAGGAAAAGTAGAGTAGTAAGATATGATAATATTGAGTCTGTAACATTTGAGTTTATATACAAATAAAGGTTCACATAAAAGAAAAATTCTAAGAAAATATTTAAAAAAAAAAAAAGAAAGGAATAAAGGTGTGTATGTGGAGTATATAAGGGGGTAATTGTGACACAAGTCTTGGCAGTGGGCAAGAACAAGGGAATAAAGGGGATAATAAGGGCAAGAAACATAGGGATCAAAGCATAAAAAGCATAGAATTATATCATAAAGAAATGAAAAGATAAGACTAAGAAAATGTAAAGGAAACAATAAAACAATAAAACAAGGTTTCACAGGGTTTTTCCAACACTTTTTTAGGAAAAAACATTGAAAGAATGGTGAAATAATTTTGCTTACAGCTGTTTGCATTACGTAAGGCATGCACTCGTTTTGTTCACACAAGCGTGCAAACTTGCGAACACAATATCTCCACAATGGCTTGTCCTTTTCCCTTCAAATTTAGTGTTCTGATTATTTGAAATGTATACTAGTGCACTGTATATTAAATATTTAGAATATCCTGGTAATTACAAATGTGCTCCTCCCAAGTAAAACTGCTCCAGCATGGTCAATTGGCCAAAAATGTTGAATATTGTTATGGATTGGGACTTGTAATAACCTATATTAGTGCATGGTAAATCATCCATACTATAGCTATTGCTATTAGGCTTGTTATGGGAAGTCCGCAGTAGGGAGTGTCTGCAGCACCTGAATTTTCAAGTATCTGGGCAGAATTTTGATGATGTGTCATTTCCATGCACTAATTCCATCCTAAAGAAACCTTATAATGATCAGACAATGGCTGAAAATGGTATAGTTGAAGCAGGATTGTGTTCACAGAGTTTGGAAGACACTTTTTCCCTGGGCTGTATTTCTGCAAAATAAGTTAATGGTGCACTAATATACATTTCAAATAGTAAGATTATGAAGTTTGAAAGAAAATGGCGAAGTGGTTGTGGAGATATCATGTTCGCAAGTTTGCACACTTGTGTGAACAAAACGAGCGCGCGCCTTACATAATGCAAACAGCTGTAAACATAAAGCTGCTCTCAACATTTCATCACACTTTTTCACAGTTTCTCTCCATGAAATTCTTGAAAAAAGCTGAACAAAACAAAACATTGGGAAAACTTTCAAGGGTTTTCAGCCTTTCCACTCCATTTTTTCACCATTTTACCCTGTTGAAAAGTCTGATAAAACATTAAAAAACTGTATTCAAATTCTAAAGCTTTTACAACATTTTCAAACAGTTTTCTTCCTGTTTTTTTTCCCAGCCAAAATTGTAGCAAGAAATATGAAAAGACCCTGGCAAAACAGATGCTCCTT
This sequence comes from Sphaerobolus stellatus SS14, assembly GCA_000827215.1. Taxonomy (NCBI): domain Eukaryota; kingdom Fungi; phylum Basidiomycota; class Agaricomycetes; order Geastrales; family Sphaerobolaceae; genus Sphaerobolus; species Sphaerobolus stellatus. The sequence goes on along the minus strand of KN837189.1, from coordinate 304,445 downwards.
TCAACATTCTCATTGGGGAAAAGCATAAGTCAGCCATGAGAAAAAATGCTGTGGAAGCACCCTGTACCATGAAGATTCATCTGACCCAATGTACACTAGCAATGTCTAGCTTCAACTTTGGTTGACCAAGTCGGTTGTTCAAGTTGACATCACACTGCCATCCAATTTCCACACTTTGATTGCGGTATTTTCAACAAAGGATGGCATCAAAGACTTTAATATGCTGCAGAGTTCTGGTATTATTCCCAAAGAAAATACCTACACCCCGCTGCAATTTCAAAACTTCCTAAAATTGTTGAAGCATCCCAACTAAGATTATTCCTCCAGCCATTGATCAATGGCACCAGAAGATTACACATGGGTAATAGAATTGACATGCAAAATGTTCATAGGTGCATGGAACTCTAGAAATAAGGAGAATTAACTCGGTGGGGCAAGGGTTGTCCCATTAGGCGGAAATAAGGCCTATTGACAGCACAGACTTCTCCGTTCTCAGGCAGCTAGACAATTCCAATTAATTCTAAATGAACCCAAAGAGAACCTTCGCAAGACATACCTCTCCAGTGAGTAGATACCTCTGAATCATCCCTAGTGTACAGTCCGAATTCTCAGCTGAGGGTGTATGCTGGGTATAGCATGATGCCAAATTAAGCAAACAAGCAAAGAATTGATTTTTGCACGTACACCGAACCCATCCTGTTCTAACAAGCGAGCGAAAGGGCCCAAGGCAGCAGCGATCTTCCTTGCGTTGGAGATGGGCGTTCTTGGATCAGCCTAGCGAAAACAAATCGTTATTGGAGTTATACTTAAAGAGTTGCAATAGAATAGCAATACCTTATTTCCAATGATTATAATTGGATTCGCCAACGTGGAGTTGAATGGGCCTGTGAACCGTTCAACCGCGCGGACGGGAAAGCGGTGACAGTTGGAGAAGAACTAAAAAAAAGTCTTAAGATAGATCTGGTATGACAAGTAGAGATGGCAGTACCAGTATTCCTACAATTGCTTCACCGACTAGGACAAGTTAGGTAGGCAAATCTGAAATGAAATGGTACGTACATAGGGGGGAAACACTCTGACTAGTGCGTACAACTTCGTCGTAGACATCCTTAGTCGTGACATTTGGCTGGTCGATGCTGTCCAAACAAAGTATGACACTACCTCTATATTCACGTCAGTCATAAATGATTGTAATGGCATGAGCAGCTTACCCGAGAAATGCAGGTAAGACAGGATCAACGGGAGTCGATGTTTGTTGGAACAAAACATTTCTTGGCTTAAACCTCTTAGTAGAAAGAGTGATGCTCATAGATTCCTGGAGACTATTTCTGATTGACACCAGTTGCGGTACAAGGCTAGCGTGCCAAGCTGTTGGTAATGTCAGACCATCATAAACATCCACTATTACAGGAAAAGGTCAAATTGAAGTGTCGTTAAAGTTTTTATATAAACGCTCACACCGAATTTCAAAAGACGTGATATTTGTCAGGACTGTTTTATGTTTATCGTAGGCAATCTGGGAATGTGATCAGAATTTGACACTGCGTCTGGCAAAAGGTTCCATAAGCTTACATCGATGAGATCCGTTATTTCTCGTAGAAGGGAAGCCCCAGTGGAACCTTCGGTGGCAAAAGAACAGTTTGACGGACCAGCTTGAGCACAGAGACTAGTGAATCCTGCTAAGGCTGCTTCTGCATCTCCAAAAATGCCTAGTGAATAAAAGGGTACCGTGAGACTCTGAGATAGTCATGGACTCCTTACTTACTAGGTATCAACTGGCCCCCAAAATGAGTTAACCATCTTTTAGATTTAAGTAAAAAGGACTCAAGTTTACCTTAAATGATGGTTCAGTTGCCTACCTGGAGTATGTCAAAAGAGAAGTTGCAGCATATTCTATACGGTAGCTCACGCAATGGCATCTACGATACCGTCGATGATTACGCGGTCCACGCGCTGGGCCATCGTGAGATAAAAGTCAAGCCGAGACGACAGAGTCTTACTTCCGGAAACACTGCAACGTATCTTTTTTATCACTCTTGAGAGAATAGTATAAACTGAAATAACGCACTGTTCACCAAATAGGCCCCGATGACACTTCCGTAGCTGTACCGTAGCCAAATCGAGTAAATCAAAACATTCATACCTGGTCCCGAGTGCTTACCTAATTCCATAATAATTGACAGGCTTATCCGGTCCGTCGAGACAATCTTTCATGGAAACAATGTCCCGAGTAACGGCAGTAGTTCCAAGGTATTTCAGGAAAGGATTCCCCTCAGCGCATTTCTGACCGAATCTTTCCAAAGTTGAGAAAAGGCTCTCTAGGTCATTCTTGCTGGTAAAACTGCCTCGAACTTCGATGCCATTATTGATTATGGTGCCGTTGAAGAAGTCCTGGCGCTCTTGAGCAGTTCGAACCCACATGTGAGGTTTGGCCTGGAGAACATGTCATGTTTGGGTGCTTTGTCATTATAGAGGCTGGACACTGCACGTACAATGTTTGATTAAAGCCACGTGGGTCCCAGCCTAGAGGAATTCGGTACAACAAAACAGAACATTCAAGTTAGGTGACTGACCGACGACATCATACTGCCCATTTGTCAAGACTGTCACCACAGAAGCAATAGCCTTAATGTCTGCAATGCCACTTCCTCCCGGTTCACCTGATGCCGATATTAAGGAACTTGAGTAATGGCAAAAAAAAATCGCTCACCCGGATTTAGGAAGATAGTACCCAGGCGAGGCGAGTTGGAGGCTGGAAGTCGCGCTAGAGCTAATCTCGCATTCCCTATTTCAGGATGAGCATAATCGAGAGGGACCTAGAAAATATAATTAGCTCATGACCAGAAGGAGGAAAATAATAGTGACCTTGTACGTGGCATATTGGAGAAGAAGACTGTCGGGGCAATTATCCCAGTCGATAGGTCCAACGCATGTCTTATGGTGGACATTATCATCTTTGTAGCTAAGGAATTGAAAAGGTGGTGCTTACATTCGGAAGCTCTGAAGCCTGAGTTAGTTGGAGATAGAAGGATAGCCAAACTATGACTGATAATATCGCTAGAGAACCAGCCATTTCTAGAGGACTCTGGCTAAACACTCAACTTTATTCAGTTCTTAAATATTGGCATCAGAAGTAATTTCCGCAGGCCTTGGACCGCGCCGGAAAACTGAGGTATCACAACGGAAAGCACTCACATCAGTGAACGGCGTTTCAGCTCCAGAGTGATCCGGGATGACCTAGTAAATTTGGACGACCTCCCAACGACCTCCTATTAAATTGGAGGCCCAGCACAGCTCTGGACGTCCAGACGGTGTGGAAGAAATTTCCACATTTACTTATGACTAACACTGAAAGTATTATGATTCAGCGAATCCTAGATGTGTGTGCTTGGCTACAGTGGAGATATTCGGAATTCACGAGAGGGTGCGACTTCAAAGAATTTCTGGCATCCTGCCTTCGAGCACTGCGTGAGGTACTGTGCAAGATATGGAAACACGCCCGCCTACACAACCGGCACACAAAAGAATTTTATTTCCAAAGAGAATCAATATAGAATATTTCTTTAGGAGAAAAATGGTCTTTACCGGGTTATCACATTCTAGAGATTTGTGCCAGTAGCATGTCTGACAGCTGCTGCTGGTCTCTCTTCTGAATAACAGATGGAAATAGAGGTTTATCAAGTCAGAGATAGGATGAAGGCCAAATGTCAGGAAGGGAATAAAACTCAGAACATCTATGACAGATATGTGAAGGCATATGAGAAGTTGTGGAATGGGGACCAGTTCCTCTGCAAAAATCAGAATCCAAACCATGAAGTCATACTGACCTTCCCCATTCTGGCTTACAAGGTGACACTCTTTCTTGATTGTGAAATGAGTTGTCTCCAAAGGTTGTGCACACATTGCTTCGGCCTGGGAACTGTCCTGTTAGTCCAGAATGCTCTCTCTCTAGTATGAAGAGCAAGTGGCTGTTGGGGACCATGAGATTGTCAGAGGACACAAGTGATGGCACCATTGAATAGCCACATGCAGAAAACATCAGGGTGAAAATAAATTATGGTAGGAAAGTGGCCTGTTGGCCTTATAGAAAATACTTCAATAAAGTGAATATGTGAAAATATCAGAATAAAAGTGAGAATCCAGAAAAATAAAAGTAAATAGAGATGATGTGAGGAATTTATAAAGTCATCCAGAGTAGGCTGTGACTTATTGGTGTTCAATATGAAAGCTGCATTTTATAAAATGATACAGAAATTCATACAAGAGGTTAGCAGGGTGTATGAGGAGGTGGTGGTGAGGTGTAGAGGGCAGTGGGAGGTTCTATTCTCATTGTAAATATTACCATTGGAAAGCCACATGTTGAAAATCCTGGGATGAAGAGAAACAGTCATGGGTAAGTTGTTGGTTGTATTATTATAAAATGTTTCAATAAAGGAAATATTTGAAAAATATTGGAATAAAAGCAATAATTCAGGATGTGAGGGATTTATAAGGTCATCCAGAGTAGGCTGTGGCTTACTAGTGCTCAATATGAAAGCCACATTGATAAAATGGTATGGAAATTCATACGAGAGGTTGGCAGGCTGTATGAGGAGGAGATGGTGGGGTGTAGGGGGCAGTGGGAAGTTCCACACTCTTTGAAAATATTACCATTGGAAAGCCACATGCTGAAAACCCAAGGAGCAAAAAGAAACAGTCATCAGTAATCATTGGTTGTCCTATTATAAAATGTTTTAATAAAAGGAATACTTGAAAAATATTGGAATAAAAGCAATAATTCAGGAAAAATATTGGAAAATTTTAAATAATGCAAAAACATTCCTAAGCTTGGGTGCAGGTTGTTTCTGGATCAGAAAGTGTCAAATTAGGGCAGAAAGGTACTTTTTTGTGGAAGGTTCTGGGACAAGGGAGGGTTGGGGACCATGAGAAAGTCGAAAGATTGCATTTTTAGTTCCATTGGAAAGCTGGATACCAAAAACCTTAGTAAGATTTCAATTTTTAAGTATTTCATCCAGTTTTGAATATCTTACTTAGCTATTGATGGTATGTGGGTCCTTGCGGGTGTCTGACAGAAAATTTCAACACCAGCTCCATCCTGCTTCCCACCACCACATCCACTTCCAGCTAGCATCCACTTGTCTAAATCATTTTTTGAACATGTGAGAATGCTTTACACTCTTTATTTAATTCTTATTGACTTTTTAAATGGGGTGAAATGTCCTGTTTCTTCTGCTGGTGCCATTGTCCACCCCAGAGTGGATGCGCCTGTTCAGAGCTTGGATAGGCTTGTTTCTGAGGTGTGTTAACTATATTTATCATTCATGAACTCTTTCTGATCAATTTCAGCATAGTTCTGAGGTGTATTTGCAATATTTCTCATTCATGAACTCTTTTGATCAATTTCAGCATAGTTCTGAGGTGTATTTACAGTATTTATTGTTCAGGAACTCTTTCTGATCAGTTTCAGCATATTTCTGAGGTAATGTTTGCAATATTTACTATTCATGAACTCTTTCTGATCAATTTCAGCATAGTTCTGAGGTGTATTGATAATATTTATTGTTCAGGAACTCTTTCTGACCAGTTTCAGCATATTTCTGAGATGTGCTTGCAATATTTATTGTTCTGGGTCATTGTTGCAATCAATTGTGATATATTTGAAGTTTCTTGGGTGTTGGATAGTATCTTTGGCTTGCTGTAGAGGCTGGGAAGTCTGCTGATATGTCCCAGCTTTTATCATGCAGTCTCAGGCATTGTTTGATCACTTGCAACTTATCTCTGAGTGCCTTGTGACTTGGATAGTATCTTTGGCTTGCTGTAGAGGCTGGGAAAGTCTGCTCATATGTCCCAGCTTTTATCATGCAGTCTCAGGCATTGTTTGATCACTTGCAACTTATCTCTGGGCTCTCTGTATTCTCCTTGTCCAACCTAAAAACATCACCAAGATGTAACCCTGAAGCATCCAGCTATGGTCTGTCTGTGCTGTGCTGCCAAGGGCAAGTCCAAGTGATTGCCTCAGGAAAGGACAGGGGGCTTTACACTTACCAGATTCTGTCTATTTCCAGAGGGAGGGAGAGGGTGAAGAGACCTGTGGCTCCCAGGTGCCAACATCTGGTGTGTTGACTTCAAAATTATCACTACCATTGTATTGGCTCATTATTGTCATCACATCTTACCTATCTTTGATGTCTTCAACAAAGCCCAGCTTCTATTATCCAGTCTGAGTCATTATTTCTATTTCTCACATATTCAGCTACCTCACAAGACCAGCATAGTGTTTCTATCAGTGTTTCAGCTGGATCATAAACACTAGGAAGCGCCTTCATATAAGTCATCACCAGATGTAAGACTAACATTTTAATTTCATTCACCCTCTCCTCATACCCATACTAAATATTGTGATTTTTATATCTCCAGAACTGGTCCACTGATTTCTTAGAAAACTAGCTATATTTGTTCATCTCTATGCTAACTATGACATATAAAAAGTTCAGAGCAAACGGTGTGACTCTGTTTGAATTATGTATTTCCCCCAGCTGGTAGAATCAGCCCTAAATATGTGCTTTCATTTGAGTTATGTAACTCCCCCAAGCTATAGAATATCATACATATGCTATCACCTACAAGATACCAAAATCCCAATCTTACACAAACTGTATCACCTTCCCATGTGAATAAAAGGAGCCCAGGATATGAATGCTGCATCATCTTCTCCTTGCATATTGTTTCTGGCATTTTCCACTGCTGAATGTAGGGCATGTGCTGCCTCAGAAACATTCATTTCTGACTGCTTGAGATGGTTGTAGACATCTCTTGCCACCTGAGGTGCAACTTGATCATGAACTGACCACATTGTTGCTATCACACCTCCAAAGCCTGTAGCTAGCATTCCTGCACTAAGATGGACAGCTTCATCTGAAAGCTTTTCATCACCTTTTGCAGTCTGGCAAGCAGAAATGAAAGCAAGGCCTCCATGAGGGATCTTAAGATTTGCTAGCATTGCTAATGTCAATCTATCCTTGCCTGCTAAAAGAAGTGCACTTTCTGTTGGATGAGCAAGATTCTGCACTCCATGGCAGGCAAAATGGACCCAATTTGCAGTCTTGAGCTCAGAGACAACATTTCCAAGTGTTGCCTTCTCTCCAATAAGTGTCATAAGAGTCAGAGCTCTGGATTCCTCTACTGCTGTTTTAATGTATCTGATCTCATCAACTGTTCCTGGAATCTTTTGTTGTCCAATGGATGATGGTTGAGCAATAGCCAGTAGCTTAGGTGGTCCAGGTTGTGATAATGGTGAGACCCTATCTATGAGAGCTGATAATGTTGGAATGTAGGAGGATATTGCAAAATCTGACAATTTTGAGCCATGTGGTGTATCTGCATGATACAACCCTGCTGCATGCAGTGGCAAGAAGGAGAAAATCCCAGTAGGACACCGCCAGAGACGGGGTTTGACCCTTGGTGATGGATCCTGTCTACTCTATCAATCATGTGGTCTAATAATGTAGAAACATACATACCATGAGTGCTAATGCTTCAAGGACTGGCCTAACCACCTTTTCCCATAACTCAGCAAGAATAACCTTGAAACCTTGGCCAACAGTACCCTTATTTGCTTCTTGAATCAACTTTCTTCATGGATCTGCTCCAGATTTGATACTGTCCTGGTTACTGAATGCAAGATTCCTTAGAGCTGCACCAATCTCCTCCAGCTCATATACAACAGATTGGCTTCTGATGTTGGGAACAACTCCTGGCACTGATTCACCATTCCAGGAGGAATTGTTTGGACTATCTTCACCTAGCAGAGTTCGTAGCTTATGGTACAGAAGCTTTGCTTTGCTTGGAGTAAAGGAGTCCAGCTTGATAGGTAAGACATCATCAGGGAGGTTGGGAAGGAGAACCAATGCATAACATGTATCATGTACTTTGGAGGAATTCAAAATGACTATGGGTCCATGGGAGGCAGCTGGGGTGAGCTCTCTGATGACTCTGGGAAGCAAGAACCTTTTAAACCCTTGACACATCCGAATCTCTTTCAAGATCTGCCTCCTCTCAACAGCCAAATGATGACCATGTGATGCAATCTCCTCTGTTGAGAGCACTGAAGGCTGGATGCTAGCTTGGACTGGAGTGGTGTCAAGAATGGCAGCTGGGGTGAGCTCTCTGATGACTCTGGGAAGCAAGAACCTTTTAAACCCTTGACACATCCGAATCTCTTTCAAGATCTGCCTCCTCTCAATAGCCAAATGATGACCATGTGATGCAATCTCCTCTTTTGAGAGCACTGAAAGCTGGATGCTAGCTTGGACTGGAGTGGTGTTAAGAATGGCATTGTGTGGAGAGGCTCCCTCAAGCTGCAATGAGTTTAACTTTAGTCGTTGACTCAGGGTTGGCTCTTTCTCCTCAAGGTCATCTATAGGTGTGCGAAGCTGAAGAATCTGACCCCAAATCACAGATCGACCTTGTTCAAGCCACTCAACAGCCTGTATATGATCTCCGCATTGGTGTGCTGCAGCTGCGGCTTCATGAACCAAAGAGCCTGCCTGCATGATCTGGTAGTGGCGATCTGGTAATGAAGATCCAAGCCAAGCAATTTCTGCCAAAAGTGGAATAGCAATACGATATATATCTAGAATGGACTCTGGAGGAGAAGAAGAAGCCTGAAGACACATGATGCAACACCGTGCTGCATAAAGCCGTACAGATGGAGGACCATATTCTGCATGGGTAGCAGAAGAGTATGCCCACACTGCATTCATCATGTCATCAGATAATCTTAATATCAAAAATATTTTGATGATTGAGCTCCCAAGGTTATTCAGAAAAGATGGCTTGGAAGGGTGGCCATCAGGAGTCAGCTGCACAGCCTCCTGTTTTGTGAGGACAGACTGGTTGAGATCAGTCATGTCTCCAAGTTGCTCAAACCGTCTGAGGAGTTAGCTCCCAAGGTTATTCAACCAAGTTGGCTTGGAAGGGTGGCCATCAGGAGTCAGCTGCACAGCCTCCTGGAACTTGAGGACAGACTGGTTGAGATCAGTCATGTCTCCAAGTTGCTCAAACCTTCTGAGGAGTGAGCCCCCAAGGTTATTCAACCTTGATGGCTTGGAAGGGTGGCCATCAGGAGTCAGCTGCACAGCCTCCTGTTTTGTGAGGACAGACTGGTTGAGATTAGTCATATCTCCATGTTGCATGTAACGCATAAAAAGGGTTCTGCTTTAGTCAGACACATATACTGCTTCATTGTTGTCATTCCAAAGGGTTCCTTGACATGCTTGATAATATGCATTCACTGCACTGTCTATATCATGTACACTCCAAATAAACATCACCAATGAGGTTCAGGAAGTGGGACCTCATGGTGTGTGAGTCCGGAAGATATAGGACACTGTCATAAATATTGCCCAGTCTGTGTCTGCTGATTGATTTCTTGTCTCGCTGGGTAGCAATCAATGTATCACAAATCATGTGAGCATTTAGAGGGAAATCTGTGAAAAGATGAGTACCACTCTTTTTAGGCTGTTAATTTCCCACCTAGAGTTTCCTGAATTTCGAACCCTGCCTTGAGCTGAAAAGATAGTTCACTGTCATCCAATAGGATGATTTGCCTAGAGTGTAAAAGGCCTATTTTATATGGTTAGCTACTCTGCCCCGCATACTACACTGGGGACATCTTGCTAATTACCTCAAGTGAAATGTCAAGGAAAAGCTTCACCGGACCAGGCAGCTCTATAATTATTTTCCAATAAAAATTGATATTAAATTCTGCACTCTGAGACATTTTAAGTGCGAATATAATCACGTCATATTTGCTGAATTGAAGCAGCCTAAAATGAGAAGAAAAGCATCTCGGAAACCACCTTTTTAATATGCAGAAACTCTTTTTTTTTTTCAGCCCTTTCAAATAATATTCTAGCCAAACTCGACAGAAAACAGAGTGAAATCCACCCTTTCAAATCCTTGCCGTTCAATTCACAGCTGCTGAAATTGCCGGATCTTGTCGTAGTTTCTGTCGCCTTAAACTATAATTTCCCGTCGAATAATCAGAAAATTTTCAGGGTTGAACAAGCTGCTTATATGTCGATGGAAATGCTTCGTGGAAACCTGCTTGTCAGGAAGATGTTTTGCTTCCGCGATCGATGATTTAGTCAGCTTCTACGCGGCCCGACAGCTCAACAACAAGTGTAATCTCGTTATCTTATCCATTTCATTATATACACACACAAAGCGAGTTCTCGAGTCAATTTCTATTATGTTAAACTGATATATTAAATTCAGGATTATTGACAAATTTCCCAAGTAACGAGCGTAGCAAGACACGACGTACACCACGGAGTGCGCGCCCAATGCACTGCCGCAGCAAGGAGAATGGTGAGATTATGTTCAAATGGAGTCCTTTATTGCTCAACATGGATATAGGAAACGCTCTCTGTTCACGAAGTCGGCGAAATCCTGGTCGAGATGTGGGCGGACCCTGCTTCACTGCCTGCAAGTTTTCGAATCGACCATGTCAAACAAGTTATGGGTGGTATTGTCGAAGAGGATGTAATGCTTGATTCTCTCATAGCTCTTGCGCTGGCTCCGCTGTATAATGGAGGAGGAAGGGATGGATTTATTACCGTGAACGGTCTACTCCGTCTACTCCGGGTACTCGCAGTATCTCAAGGACAAGGGAAAACGGGAGAAGCTGGTATAGATCCTAATATAGACAGTAAGCCATTTTTAAATTCAAGAATAGTCTACTCACTGTTTGATACAGCTCTAAATATACGGAAATTAGGTCTACGGTTTCGCCACTTAGGGATTCCTAAGGCCGAAAAACGGTATTTCGAAGATTGTATCAAAGCCTCCCACAATGTCCCTTTGACAGGTAATTTCCAACAATTTACTGACACATTGCGCATATTTACATATCCACAGAACAGGAAGCTATCCAAGTCTGGGGCAGCACATTCTTTTCGGGAGCTTCGTCCGAACATCGCGCCATGATCGTTGCATTGCTGAAACATATTTGGTAACTCTGTGTCATATAACTTATACTGTTGATCATAATGCTTCCTAGGAGCATTCTACCCAAATATCCGGGCGGTACCTCAATGGATGATCACGCCAGTATAATCGGCCTCTATCTTTCTGGGATGGCTGCGGAAAACCTCCATGTTCCGTTCTCTTTGCCCAGTCATATCTATTATACGATATTCACTTGGTTTCAAAAATCCGATGAAGAGGTATGTGCGGTCTTGCGTATAGTTTATCCTTGCCTAATCGAAAATACAGGACCCAGCACAGCTTGTGCTACCTCCGGTTATGGAACTTATCCAAGAATTAGATATTGACGCAATAGCTGTAGCGATCGCTGAGAATGTCAGGCGGGCTCTCTATTAAAAACACCTTTAGTCAACTATGTTGATTCTTCAGAAGAACACATGATTTCTTCGTCATCCCGAGGTCATACTTTCCTCCAGATCGGAAATACAGAACTTAATGTAAGCTTGGCTTATTGAAATCTATGCCTGTCATGAAATTCATACCTAAGTATATAGAAAGCTATTTGTCAGATAATTGACCAGCTATTAAGATGGCAACGAAAACGTGGATTGCCCCCGCCCATGGCTGATTCGGCCGAGGTCAACTTATTTCAGAAGGGATACGGGAACGGTCCTACCTCTGCTGATTTTCGTCTTGATTGGGAACAATCTTCGCATAAGGGCTGGAATTTGGTAGCGTCTTTCGTTTTCGCCGATTACTTTTTGCAATGGCTTCCATTATCACCTTTGGAAAATCTGGTTCACGACCAGGTGTCTCGTGCTGCGCTTTCCTTGGCATTTCGAAAAAGATTCTATCGGTTGCAAGGTCAATTCTGGAAATCTGTTACATCAGATCAAGCCCCGGTCCAAAATGCGCCGAGCCTTTCTGTTCTCACTGACAATCAGGCACGCAGGGAAAGGAGGCGTCGCAGGAAGAAAAAGGTATGTGCTCATTCAACATTAAAGACTGCCGTAGTAATGTGAGGATTAGCGTTTTGAAAATCGTCAAGATATTGTTTTAGCTCATCCTGAGTGGGACTCTGCATACTGGGAAGCCCATGAAGCGTTGGGAGTAGACGGCACTAGTTCGGACGAAAGTGAAAACGAAACGCACAGTAACAATAGATTTTTTAGGATACCGCAGCCATGGAGAAGCCAGCAACTAGACAGAATGGTCGGTCGAATTGATGCGGCAAGGGAGGAGGCGGCCAGACGAAAGCGAAGATTCCCTCGCTCAGGGCGAGTATTTCGCATTAGAATTGGCGATCACCCAATGAAGGAGAGTACCATCGTAACTCCTGGGCTGCCATTTGATTTTTACAACCAAGAATGGCTCTCCAGCCGTCCTGAAATCGCGAAATGGCTTTCTCCTGCTCCGTCCATCCGGATCCCTGAGATTGATGAATAGAAACGAAAGAATTACCAGGAAACCAAAAAGGACATGTCTTATTATATTTATTCATTCATTTTTGATGTTCAATGTAGACAGCCTGAATGCGCAGTCCTAGTTATTATTTATTCCCAAGGCAAAAATATACTCGTGGCCTATCATGCTACACTTGCTCCGAATCTCTTTGGGATGATTTTCGATCTTAGGGTTTTTCTGAAGTTTCTCCTTGGACCTGTACTTAGGTACCTACTCAAGCGCAATAGCGCGGTGAAGTGCCAGTTTTGCTCACGGGCGACTTTAGTCTTGACTCCGGCAGCTCTAGAAGGTTCAAGTGGGATAATTCGTTACACACATAGTTTCGAACTAAGCAAAACCAACTCAACTTTATTCTTCCTTTCAAACATCTCTGCATATTTGTGGGCGGATATTGAAATAATTCGATGTCAGCCGCTGGCCAGCGCCAGCGCCGCTCCTATCAAGCTCCTATCTCCCACTGTTGTCGCATCCTCCTTCAAGCCGCATCTTTCAGTTTGGATGCAATTAGCATTGCGTCTTCATTGAAATATGTGCAAAGATATAATAGCTATATCTGCCCGTGGGATTGGGTCCAGATATCCTTCAATCTAATGGATTTCACTGCACGATATAGAAGACATACTATTTCATCAAACTGGTAACATTTCTCATCCATAGCCTTAGCCACATGTATAGGGGACATCCCAGTCTATGATGCATACCTCAGAAGAGCTAATTAAGACGTTGTCTTCGCTGAGATTTCCGTGGGTCAAAATACATCTTTCCTTGGGAAGCAGAGATTTGAGAGATTGTTCGTCTACAGCAGGACATTCTTGGACGTTAAAGATAGTCTTGGCTTTGTTTAGTTCATATACCCAGTTCTTATAAAATTCTTCTGAGTTATCGAACTTCCAAGTAGGTTAGTAAAAACTTCTGCTCCTTCCTGTGTAATAGAAAAGGATCTCCTCAAATGTGTCTGAATTTTTTTGAGTGCCTCCGTCTTACCTGTATCAAGCTTAGAGATGGGAACTCCTTCGAATCATTCCATAATGCAAACCTCTAGATCGTCTTTGTGCATATATGAGAATACAATCCAACGGTACGGATACAGTACAGACTGACCCGTAAAAGGGCTGTCGGAGTACGGCCGTAGCCGTTTACGGTACGGTAGGGAGCCCTAGGACTCAGCTGGCACCTGCTGGCACGCGTGGCGTGGGCGCTCTGAAAACACCCCTTCTTATAAGAGTGGAATAGTTTATATTACTTATCGGGCATCACACAGTATGATTTATAATATCAGCCACTATTGTGCCTAAGTGGTATTATCATGTACATTAACTGACAAAGCACTACGCGGCGTCATAATATACCAAACAATACCCCCAAAGAATGCGAAAGTCAGAATGCTCCGCATAATCGACTTGATAATGTCATATGAGGTGTGTTATCGAATGTCGAATCGGCTTTAATTGTTAAGCTTTAGCAATTAAAGGAGAAATACCTGTTTCCACGCCATAACAACCGGGTGATCGCATGTCCCTCCACTAGCAATCCAAGTTCTTCCCCCTTGAGAATGAGTCTGTAAAAATATGGATGTAAAAACAGAATATATATCTGACTAGAAAACAACTACCGTGACAGCCTGTACAAGCTCACGCTCCTTGCTATGTGTCATAGTTTGGATTGGGGCGGCAGTACTAAAATCATGAACATAGACAATTCCCTTGTCACTACCATGGATCACAATGGAAGTAGTGTCGTCAATGGCAATGTGTCTGGGTTTGTGAGCGGAAAGGGGGGCATGAAATGTGGCGATATGTTGTGCTGAGGGTAACGAGAAGGCGTCTACCCCGTTTTGAACGTTGTCAATCAAGATGTAACTTCCATCCCGCGTAATCAGAGAATATCCACTGTGAAATCATTTTAGTTAAAATATTGTCAGCTCTTGAAACAGGATACTTGCGCCCTCGACGTGCCAGTCCTATTCGCACATAAGGTTTGTTCAGAGATCCGTTTCCACGGCTCAATGGTCCAGGTAATCCTAGTATGGCAATCAGCCTCTCAAAATAGCCACAGCAAGGGTCATACATACAGTTTAGACGTCTCCATGAATGTTGCGGCTACTGCATTGCCGCTTTCAATAAACTGAACCCTGTGACACGTCTCCTCATGGTTAGAGGAGTGGTGTCTGATAGTTGAAAACCCTGCATAAAGCAAATGATTAAATGAGTCTAATGAGTGAGGCTACATGGCACTCACAAGTGCTCGTTAAATCCCACACTTTAATTTCGTTTCCTGCTGAAGTAGCCAGGCGATGATGAACTGGATCATAATCAATGCCTTCTATGGCCCAAGAATGAGCACATAAGATGCTCGTCCCTTCAAAATGATTATTCTTCGTCATTTGAGCATGCGATATATATGCGAAAATTAAATGGATCTTACTACTGGTCGATAAAAATGGACTGTACCATCAGCCAAAGCAAAAATAAGCACAGTTTCTTTGTTCGGCGAAATAGCCCAGACTATATCTGTGACTGGACCCAACGCATAATTTGTTATGCGTTGGATGACTGAACCTCGTTTCGTAGACCAAATATAAACATACGAATCCATAGCTAAGGATGAACTACGGCGTCAGTTAGAGCTAATCGGCATGGAAAATATACAAGTACCTCCGCTAGCCAAAAATCTGCCATCGGGACTGAATCGCAACACTGTTATACTTCTAGTATGCCCGTGAAGAACCCGCCAGATATCATATTTGGGCTACAGAGCCTGTTAGTTACAAACGATAAGAAATTTGGTTGGCAAATACCTTTGGACCAATTGATGTCATAAGAATGCGAGGAATGATACTGAGGTGGATGGTGATTAGAAATCGGCGAAGGAGAATAATGGGATTGAAGTTTCAAGCTTCAAGAGCGTTAGATCCAAGCAGACTAGTACTCAGAGTCAAGCAAGCAGCGAAGCGCTTCGGAGGTGGCATCATGTGATGCCGTCACCGGTATCGGTGGCCGTGTGTCCGGCGCGTGCACGCGGATCTCGATGACCTTGCGCACTCAAGAATCAGTAGATTGACAAGTATGTTCTTATGTGGAGTTCCTCCACGTGTTTTGGTCAAGCTTGCTTACTTCCTACCATGGGGGCTTTTGCTGACTTCCTACTATGAGGGCTTTTGCATTAACATTTTTTTTTAGTGTTCTTTGTAGTAGAGGGCTTTTGTGTTAACAGGTTTTATTTGTCTGCTTTGTAGTAACAGGGACTTGTGCATGAATATATTTTCACTTTCTTTGTAGTGGCAGGAACCTGTGTGTTATTTTATTTTTTACCTTCTTCATAGTAATGGGGACTTTTGTGTTATTTTATTTTTATCTTCTTCATAGTAGTGGGCCAATATCATACATTTTAATTAAACAATAGCTATTACAAAAATTGATATAAATCTAGATTAACACCATAGTCATTAAATTGAAAGGGCAAGTTTTCCCTGCGCTGAACATCCCTCTGCATGGCCTCCTGCATTTGAGAACTTGGCTTTTGTAACCGTGTGATAGCAAATGCAGTCTTGAAAGCCAAACCACTCAGCCTTTTCACTCTTGACATAGCAACAAATGATAATCCCAATGAAAACTCCTTGAGTCCCAATTCAATTACTACTCTTTCCAGAGTCAATCCCTGGCTCTTGTGAATTGTGATAGCCCAGGCAAGAGTTAAAGGGAGTTGTGAACGTGCTAGGGATTTTCCAGTTTTGCTCTCCCATCTTGCAGTCACAGGAACAACAGGTGCCCAGGAGGGATCTACAGCTGGCCACCCTGGAGTATGAATCCCTGAAAGATACAATGTTATTTAACAGGTACAATGTATACAATTATAACTGACATACCACTTTCAGAATAACCATCTACTTGAACAAAGACCACAGCAGGTAGATTAACCTTTGGGTCAGCTCCAGGCTTGTACCATATTTTCTTGACAATACCACGTGCACCATTGACTAATCCTATATAAAAAATTAATATCTGTGATAAAATCAATTCATATTAACATACCCTTTGAAGTCCATAAATTCCTGGTAATCATCACACATGTGTAAGGGCAACCCTCGAAGCCGAGTGGATGTCACGCAGAGCTAGCAGAGGGGAAATCCAAAGATATATAAGTAAATGAAATATATACATGTGAAGGGAATCTCACCTAGCAGAGGGGAAATCCAAAGAGAAAGACTTGGATTGCCTCTGCCAGAGTGAGCCCACTAAATACCGTCCGGAACCCGGAGTCATGAAGCTGAAGGGAAAATCAACAATGGTCTGATGAACACGGAAACAATAAAGAAAAGGGAGTGACCAATGAAAGGAAACAAGGAAACGGAAACAAACGGAAGAATAATGAAACCCCTGAAAGCCGATCGGCGCTAACAACCCATCACTCATGCGCTATGAGTACATGCGCATATACCCTCCACCAGACGACCATTGTCTCCAACCCAACCTCCCACTCTCCGGCCACAGGAGTCGACGAATGTGTTGAGGATGAATCCCGCGCGGAATCACTCCTTGAGGGTGGTTGACGCAAGGGATAGTTCTGGGCGGAAAGGTTCCGGGTGGAAATCTGGAGGCGTCCCCTGACATCACCCCCCCTCTAGAATGCGGCGTCCTCGATGCATGAACATGTCGAAGATGTTGAAAGTCGAGTGAGTTGAAAGCCGTGGTGCG
>KN837189.1:248485-278861 GCA_000827215.1 Sphaerobolus stellatus SS14 | reverse complement strand
GATATGGCATGTGGGCTTACATGGAGGCCCCGCATCGTAAGCGGGTGTGCACTGATGTCCACAAAATAGCCACAAGCGCTGGTCAATTTTATTTGCTAAAGATATGGCATGTGGGCGTACATGGTGGCCCCACATCGCAAGCGGGTGTACACTGGCATCCACAAAATAGCCACAAGCGCTGATCAATTTTATTTGGTGATGATATCGTATGTGGGTGTACATGGAGGGCTCGTGTCGGAATCACTGGGATTCACCTGTGTACAAACAAAGCTCGCATGCTTTGCATTGTTTGCTAGTCGCCTGGGCAGGTTAGAAGGGAATAGAGTTACAGACATTGAATTTGGTTTGATAGGCCAATCAGATTGCAGGCAAGGTAATCATATTATTTTATCATTACATATACATGGATGCTGTCGCCATAACCTGCACGGGCTGAACATAGCTACTCACAGGCCTAGCTGTACCCAGTCTATAACTTAAATAGTTGCTGTTCTAAGAATACAGCCATAATGAAACGAAAGATAGACACGGCCGGTACTTCTTTGGCTCGGGGGTTAGAGCCACGGGCGCTAGACCTTTACCTCGAGGGAAAGGTCCAGCGCCTGTGGCTCCGGGTATCCCGGCCTGACTGTCTCCCCCACCTGCCTATCCTCATAACATAAACATGATGTATAGCCTGTCTTTGACTGATGTGGCGCCTCAAAAGGATTCTCCGAAGAGGATTGAGGTTGGTCTTCCTGTGTATCAAGGCTATCCGGTGCCCAATATATATTATCTTTTGTCGTGTTCATGAATTTACTGTTTGAATTGATCCGGCTCCTTCAGGGGATCCAACCATAGAGATCTACCCGCTGATTGCTCTGGCTGAGCCTTTGCCATTGGAGCTGAATGTCATCTCTGTCAAGCTCCCTTCATCCTATCCCGTGCTCCAGATCTATGAGCCTGTCTATTCACACCTCTTCATCTCCCCTCCAATGCATTCCCTTTCCCAGCCACCATCTGCCATGTTTGTCTATGCCATGAAGTCGGATGTAGAATGTGGACATCAAGGTGCTCCTTCATGTGCATGCCATCACATGCAAGCAGCTTTGTCAGCTTTGATGCCGAAACTCAGAGTCGACTTGAGTTTCACATCAAAAGCTGACAAAGCCTGACAAAGACATTTTGATGCAAAACTCAGAGCCAACTTGAGTTTCGCATCAGAAGCTGACGAAGCCCGACAAAGACTTTTGATGCGAAACTCAAGTCAGCTCTGAGTCGGCTCTGAGTTTCGCATCATCCTGAGCTTTCGCTGAAGCTCAAAGTCACAAACCCGGATCTCCAGATGGATAGATCTTGGAAAAGGATAAGTACACTTGGAAAAATGAGGGAATATTTCTCCGCGTACCCGCTTTGCTTGTTTTATGTTCAACGGTCCGTATCATTTTCGAATCACCTTGTTTTAAAACTTACGCTTGATATAATAGGCTGCTTTTATGTCTTTGCTGGGGATCCTACGAGTGGCGGTCCCATGTATAAAGACTTCAATTATCTAGACTTGCAGAAGATGGATAAATGGCGGTGTCTTCCCGACTATCTGGCTCAGGAAATACACTTCGACAGCCACGATAGCAGAACTGGCCGGTCAAATATCGTGATATGCGTCTGGGGAGATAAGGAATATCTATTCACAGGCAGACTTATCGTCGACTCTTTTAATCTTAAGAAGAAAGGATGGAGTGTCATCACTACGCGCTATGTGAATCCAGGAAGTTGGCCATTCACGTATTTCACAGCAGGACGTAATATGCACATCGTCGATGGCAACATGTATAAGTTTGGAGGATTCTCTATCGACTGTCTTCTCGGGAACAACCCTCTCCTGCTGAAATTAGACATGCAGACGATGACCTGGCGGCGCCTCAGTGGTACAGTACAGCTGAAACCTGATCCTTCGTGCCCTGGTTTCCTGCGGGCAGCTTCGAGCTGGGTCGATCATGAAAAGTGCAAGATCTTATTTATGGAGTGAACATAAGATGAGGCATGAATGCAGGAGAGCTTGATTTATTAATCATTTGCGTGAGTCCGACCTTCAACCTTGCATTGGATTAATGCACTGATTTTAAATATAGCATTAATGCATGAAATATGATGCTAGAGAAGCATTACTTAAAATATCTGTTTCCTAGCAATGGTCGAGAAGCTTGAAGACTTGGGCTTTATGAGTGAAACTAATAATTTAACCTAGAATATCTCCTTGTGCGTACGGTATCCTTAAAAACTTCATGTAGGTAACATGAGGTGATATACTTCGAGACTGAAGCTAATTTTATTCAGCGTGGAAGGTAAAAAGGAAATTGCCTGGAAAGCACAGGGGAGTAGATGAACTTTGAAACTTGAAGTTCTGGCACCCAGTGCGACCGTGGGACGCTCCGTTTGAAGCTATACGATGTCCAATTCATTCAGCGGGTATAGGTGTGTTGCGCCTTTCTGAAGCTTCTAATACAAAACTTATAAAGCTCAGGGTTGGCGAAACAGAAAATGTCTTCAACTTTTCTTCCTACCCCCAAGTCCTTGCCGTCATGAATGTTCTCAACCTCAACCGTCCTCCGCTCTTTATCCAGGCTCTTTTCGAACCCCAAAGCCATGCAACGTGTTCTGCAATGGTTATTGCTCCTCTCAGCTCGTTACTGTGTCACTCTCAGCCCCTCCACAGGCACGTCGAGATTGCTTCGTTTGCAAAGCTCATGCCAAACAGGTCAATCTTGCCAGCAGATGGTTAAAAGTGCGATGGGCAGCTGGAGGCGTGTTTCGACTCTTGTAATTCCCTCTCCCAAACCGACAACAATATATATACCCAAACCATCTCTCGCTACTCCTCCCAAGCCCATAATCGAGCCTGCACCAGTCAATAATCTCCCTTGGCAGGCTAACCCAGCTCCAATTCCACATCTAGCTCCTCCTCCGCTTCCGGCTAAACCATCCTCGTCGTCTTCAGCTCCCAAATTGAATGCAGTAGTCCAGGCTTACCTCGATGCGCACAACAATACGTGTGACGCACACGATGCGGCACCTCTCGCATGGTCGAATAGCCTTGCATATGCCCAAACGTGGGCGAACAGATGTGTGATGCAGCATTCTGGCAGATCACTAAGACCGTACGGTGAAAACCTTGCTTGGGGACCTCCTGGATTCAAACCCACCGATGCAGTCAATCTGTGGAACTCTGAAAAGAGTAAGTGATTTTTTTAACATATTGTAACAATTTATTTACTTACAATCATGATGCGTAAACCAGTACAATCCTGGCAAGCCGATAATGTCTCATTTCACTCAAGTGGTGTGGAGGAACACTTCCCAAGTTGGTTGTGCCTCTACTACTTATCCCTGACTTATCAACAATGATGTGAGTTTTAAACGTTATAATGATGAATGTTTTATTTTTTATGCGCTTGTAGGTTGGCATCATGTATGTCTGTGAGTGTGATCTGATGGTATTTCCAGGTGTCTCCTATGACCATATTATTCGTCAGCTATCCTATATCTCCCCTCATGGAACATTTAGACACCTTGCGTAACTTGGTTCCACATGTCCTTGAACAACGTTCAATGGGTGTTTTGTAGGCTGTGAATTTCTCTTAACAGTCGTATTTAATGAGGATATTGGCTTGAATTATATATATATACAAGTTGGGTCCTGCGCTCCGCTACGGTTATCATTAAATTGCACTGCATTGGGGTCAGGTGAAGCTTAGAAAATTCAGATGTTTAATTATTTGATGCTGTCATGGGAGCATATCTGTGACGTAAAAGCAGGATTTCAGGTGCCCAGTGTCGAAAGCTGACCTTGGAGTATTTATACTATTGTGCAAGAGTCATCATCCTTGTAAAGCTGCAGCTCTTCAATGTGTCATAAAACATACACTGCATATCTCCCCAGACCCGATGAATGAGTTCCTAAGTCTTATAGAGTCATTAAGCATGATGTTTTGACTCTTAAAACTGTATTCCTCGTCTGAATAAATTACGGGACCGTTGGAGAATATCTCTGACTCATAGTAAATACTGAAATTGACTCGTCACATTGGTTCTATCGTTGCGAGTCAGCAACTTATGCAGAAAATGTTCTTTTGGAGCCGTAGGAAGATTTAACTGACTCATTCAGAGTCATCTTCAGAAACATCAGTCAAAGCATTGACTCATTGATAGTGTATATAAGGTGAGAAAGAGTGGCAGTATAACAGAACAGCAGGGTTTGTAGAAAGCTAAGGATACGAGTTATACAAAATACAACATATTATACACCTAAATTTGGCAGCTTTCGTGATCTCTATGCTATGAAGTTGGATATAGATTGCGGACATGAAGACGCTGCCAATGTTTGGAGTATGGAGGTCCGATGGTGTAGTGGGAGGATGTGAGAAAGTAATATTTACTTGAGGTTGAAGTTCGAATCTTACTTTATGCTCTTTTTTTACAATTTGATGTTGAAACTCAGAGTCAAGCTGAGTTTCACATCAGATCAAAAGTCTTTGTCAGGCTTTGTCAGCTTTTGATGCGAAACTCATAGCCGACTTGAGTTTCACATCAAAAGCTGACAAAGACTGCGAAACTCATAACCGAGTTGAGTTTTGCATCAAAAGCTGACAAAGCCTGACAAAGACTTTTTGATGCGAAACTCATAGCCGAGTTGAGTTTTGCATCAAAAGCTGACAAAGCCTGACAAAGACTTTTTGATGCAAAACTCAAGTCAGCTATGAGTTTCGCATCAAGTTGACTTCTTACTGGATTACATTTTAACCTTAGACTAGGTGCAAGTTTTACTAGTTTTGATATGCTTGCTTGTGAAACTCGAATTGACTGTTGCTTGACTTGCTTGCTTGTACAACTAGGACTTGACTCGTTCACTACTCGAGTTTCGAGTTTGCTAGCCTTGTCCTCTCACTTGCATCCTTGCAAAACTTGTACTAGCCTCAAGTTTCACTGGACATGACATGCTTGTTTGAGTTTCCCAAGTCTTTGTCAGCTTTGATGCGAAACTCAAGTCAACTCTGAGTTTCACATCAAATTGACTTCTTACTGCATTACATCTCAACCTCAGATTAGACTCCAGTTTTGCTAGTTTTGACATCTTTACTGCCCACACTCGACATAGACTTGACTTTTGCTTCACTTGGCTTTCGACTTACTTGCATGTATAACTCCCACTTGACTTGAGTTTCACTAGACATCACTTGTTTGCTAGCTTAACTCGGACTTGACTCAAGTTTCCAGTTTTGCTAGCCTTGCTTGCAATTGAAACCTAGCCTCAAGTTTCACTAGCCTACTTTTCACTTGCTGTCTTCCAAAGCTTGCACTTGCACAACATTTGCCTTACAACGTGTGGAAAGTATTTTATATTGCTGAATTAACAATAAGTAATCAATATCAATATATCACTGTCTTTCGACTTTCATTATCTGCCTTGATTTTTAATAGAGCATATCCATGCTTACTAACATAAGCTGCTTACATAAGTTAGGGTTTACTAACCCTAGGGGCTCGCAAAACCCAGCCGAACTGACCTGTTTTCACTATTAGATTTCACAACTGCTGTTTTGCGTACTTTCCTTTACTGTATATGTACATGTATTTCCATTCGTGTCACCGTTTCTGCTGTCAATGCATCCTCACCCGGCTTCCCTCATTGCGGGAGTCGCGATTTTTATCTGCTAAATCGAGCTAGCTTATGGGACTTGAGACATGTTGATTAGATTGATGATGGTATGGCAAATGGGGTACACCGATGCCTACAAAACGTTCCCTAGCGCTGGTTAGTTTTGTGGGTGTACATGGAGGCAGTGAATTTCCTGCAAGCGCTGCCCAGTTTAAATTGATGATAATAGGGCAAATGGGGTACACTGACACCTACAAAACGTTCCCTAGCACTGGTCAGTTTTGTGGGCATACATGGAGCTATTCCTCTGCAAGCACTGATCAATTTTATTGGCTATGGTATGTCAAGCAGGCATACACTGACGCCTTAGCGCTCTGACTACTTTCTGTCTATTTCAAGCTGCTATTATCCACAAACTCTCTCTCTTCTCACCGCCCTCTTTTGTCTCCTCTCTTCTCCAGTCTATAAAATTGCATCCCTGAAAATGCATATCCACAAGGTAAATGTTAATGTCTTCTTACATGTACGAATCACATACCTTGACACTCAACACCATCTGTCTATAGCATGCATGCCATACCACCCAGCCCGTCCCTCCTCTACAAACGAAGTCGACCCATCAATCAACAATCACGCAGGCAACCCGTGTTCAGGCATCATGATATGCAGCGAAGGATGGCCTTACAGCCAACGATGAGGGCAAAGAAAGGCCACGTAATGGATGTCAGTAGAAAAGCCATGCTGACGCTTATCTGCAGCAAACTTCGATCTCATGACCACTGCACTTCCTCGTCCCAGGCATCCGGCTATAACCGCTCCCACCCCCTCCATCTGCTTGTCCATGTCTCGACCTGAACATGGGATGCCTGCATGATTGCCGACACATGCGACATCCCACTCCATTGTCTCCTGTTATCCTACCCACTTAACACATTATCCTGCCTGGGCCCTCACTGCCCCCCTGAACACTCCACTAAAACCACGAACAGTCCTCCCTTTACTTTCTCATCGCTCTTTCTTCATTTGTGAAGCATTACACATGCTAATATTTGTCCCCTTTTTCCCCTTCCATGCATTATTCCCCCATGTATTCTTGGTGTTACACACATCAACCCATGCCTCCCATCTACTTCATGTAGTTATGCTTGTGACTTGTCCTTTTCGCCGGTGATTTGCTTATAACGAGATTATTCTACTGTATCCTTCCTTACACAACCAAATCTCCTAATTTATCAAATATGACCATTTACTCTTCTTCATTCCCTTAGCCCCTGTTTGAGGGTATCTCAAATCCATCCTAACCAACATAACACCATTAAAGTCGCCTTTCGCGCTCGCGATGCATTCCTCTGCTTACTCGCTAGGAAAAATGGGGTACACCGACACCTACAAAATGTTCGCTAGCGCTGGTCAGTTTTGTGGGCGTACATGGTGGCTGCGAATCCTCTGCAAGCACTGCCCAGTTTTAGGGGTGAGAATCGGTGAAGTTGCGAGTGGACGAGAGGATGCGGTAGGCG
Source organism: Sphaerobolus stellatus SS14 (assembly GCA_000827215.1). NCBI lineage: Eukaryota > Fungi > Basidiomycota > Agaricomycetes > Geastrales > Sphaerobolaceae > Sphaerobolus > Sphaerobolus stellatus. The sequence continues at coordinate 271,709 of KN837189.1, read as the reverse complement.
TCAATGTACCCCCAGTCGCTTCGTGTTTAAAACATTGTGTTTACACAGGGTGTCTAGTTCTGACTTCCTCTGACAGTTAGCTCATGATTTGCGTTCACCCTCCTGCATGCCTACCCAGAGTATTAACGAATATTGTTTTCTTTCTATCTTTGTACATGAGTACCATCAGTTGATAGTGTGAGAAAAGCCCAGAAGGCTATGCGTAAGAATCGTACCCAAGGAGCTTACAATGACATCATATTGAGGTGCGCTGGTTCAGAATCCTGAATCACCGCACCTCCATATGATGTCATTGCTTGGTAAGCAAATAATAAGCACAACATTCCGCACCTCGAAAATAGCAAGAATATCACCGGACTGTAAGTTTGTCCGTGTCCGCAGGTGTCCGTCCACATCTATATTAATTTCCCAGACATTACCTCAGCACATGTCACACATGACTGAAACATAAGCTTAGTCTGCTGTAATGCTGTGTCTCTACTATTTCTGTGGATTTGAGCGCATATATCTACCCCCCTGCATCATAGGACTCAGTTCAATGTATATTTCGAATCTATAGTGAAGAGAATTTGACATAAACCTGTTAAATCCGCTGCTGAGCAAATAAACATGCTATCCGGCTGTGTGACAAAACTGCGACACGGTACACCTGGCAATGTTAGCATGAGGAAATGCCACGTATGTGAATTTCATTAGGCAATAATAAAGTAGACTAATGTGGAGATGTATTGCAGAAGCTGTAGATTACTGCCAATTTCAACAAAGCAACCCATGATTTCCTTCTCTTGTGGAGTTGGCTTCTTTCCTATGTATGACGGCAGACGCTTTTACGTTTGAGCCGGTATCTTTGAAGGATCATCACCACTATGAATGCCCAATATGGAATTATAATCAATGGAGGATATCTCTGCAATGGGCAGAAGCTCTCGTTACACATATCCCGGAGCTTAGGAGTGAGACACAACTTCGTGAAGCTTGGATAGCATTAGCTTTAAAAGGGTGGGCTCTTCAGGAGGAATTTCGACCAATAATGAGTATGTAGGATCTTGTGTATTTTGAGTCCTTTCGTAGCGAGGATTGTTATTACAGTCGTTGTTAGCAATATAATAAATGATCGATAGGTTACATAATCTTCAGAGGGTGCCTGTTCATTTCCCCTGGCTACCAGAGGATATTCTTATCCAAGCCAGGTTCCAGGCTATGGGTACCAATTTCTACTGGGCTAGCTGAGTAGACAGGGAAGTTAGTTTTAGTTGGTCATGTTGCGCCAGGTGGGTGTAGATTGAACTTTGATTTTTGTCTCCTCCTCCCAACTCAATAAACAGGCCACTTTTGTATCTTGAGAACCGGTCTGCTGATTTTCTTCAAACGTCGCTAGATCTTCACCAAATCATCAGGGCTACAACAAATAACTAAACCTGGCCGAAATACATGCTCTTATTGGGGCTATATAACCCCCCTGGCCTATAGAATCAGTGTTTTTCACCACAAATTCCTGGGGAGCATCATCTGGCCCTGTGGAGCCAGAATTGAACATTTTTCAAGTGGCTTGCCCTCACAGGCTAAAGGACTCCTTAAAGCCTGCTGTTCAAGTGTCATTTTTGCTAGAGATCTTGTATAAGCATTTGCAAGCGCCTTGCTCTTATTGACCAAAATAACTACTATATTTAATCCATCTCCATACCTAATTTTAAGAGTCCGGGAAGCCATCACAGGTTCTATACAACAAAGTATGTGCTTTAGAAGATAGGGATGCATGTCCTCACAAGTCTCTCAAGTCATCAGATCATGCCAAACACAAAATCCTCCTCCTCTTCCTCTTCCTCCTCTTCCCCCTCTTCCTCTTCTTCCTCTTCCTCTTCTGCTTCTCTCAGCCGCTTTGCTGAGAAGCCTCTAATGGTAGCCGCCGTGGATGTAGTCAATATGTAGCTTCGGTGAAGTTGGACTTCTGCCTTGCAATTATATCCAACTGCAATGGCAGGTGTAGGCCAGGAATCCGTAAGGAGATCGGTGTAACGAGAGTGATTTTGCCTTATAAGAACCAGATCTCCAACCATCATAAATGTTCTAAGGTACCTTCTTAGCCAAGAATGCCCTGCTCCTAGTTGCTCCACTGCAAGACTCGCTCTCTCCTGAGCTCTGGTGTCATATGAAGGGTCATTCACAGTGCTTGCCTTTGTTACCACTTTGGCGGTATCATTAGTCCACTGTAGAATCCCACACTTTATCCAGATTCGGGTATTGGTGTTCAATCGATCTGTGTTGAATGGAAATTAATCAGCCTCTCACACAACCTGCACACTAATGCACACGTACCGGCAGTTTCGAGCACAGTGGACCCAGTAGTCTTGAGGCTTGAGCCCCGATACCGCTGCCACTCGTCCCGAAACACACCATATAGCAGTAACAGATTCAGCTGTAACCATCGCCTCTCAGAATCAGTCTTTCCGTGGGCCGTCGGGGGGGCACTGAAGTCTGTCTGGCGCATCTTCATCGTCAATAGCTTGCCTGGGTTACAGCTGCCCTTGGGTAATGTCACCAATACACGATCTGAGGCCTTGTGACATATGTACAGGTTACTCCCCAGAAAGGGCAGGACACGACTCATGCTCGCACAGTCCTGGAAATAGAGTGTTTCTTTACCAGTATTGAGCAACCCTCGGGGATATTTGCAGAATATCCATTTAGCAAACTCCCCATTCTCTGCCTTGAGGTGGGTGGCATAATCTGGGTCCCATTCTCTGGGAGTGACTGTGTAACTGTATATCCAGTCAATATCTTCCAGTTTCAAGCTGAGAATCTGGTAAGGCAAGTCTAAACTGATGGAAGCACTGATTTCTATCCCTTTTTGACAGCCTCCGCCGGGGAGATGATCCGATTGGCACCACTTGAGGTCCTTGACTCTATCCTGCAGCCATGTCCTCGGGCTTCAATAGGTAACCATGAATGGATAGACATAGGCCCAACAGGACATGTTGCCGCACCTTTCTTAGATGCTGCAGTCGTCCAAGGCCATACTGCGATATGCAGATCAGCCAATGCGGAGCTTAAAGTGTCCACAAAGTTGTCTTCTCCCAACTTGTATTGGCTATCGTGTGCAATGTCTTCACATAATACTTCATGAACTGCTTTGATGCTGTTAAATGCCAAACTCTGTGGAGCGTAAGGAACCTAAACTGGGACTTTGGTTACAACAGGCTTGAGGAGCTGTGTAACAAACGTTCAAAGAGGCATCTTTCTAGTTGCCCCATAGCCACTCAAATATGGTAAAGGGGGTGATCCATTTCCATAGTTTGCAAGCTTTTGTGCATCATTGCAGAGCACCGTGCCAAGTAGATAGGAAGCGGGTAAATCGAAAGGCGCCTCCTCATCTTGCCATTGGGCAAATGCCACTTTACGCATCTGTCCTGGATGGCCAGAACAAATCCCTAGATCTTCATCCTTTGCAATTCTAAGTTTTATCTCGGCAAGCACATATTCATATACTTCTTCCAAAAGCTGCCTTGCAAGGTAGCTGAAGATTTCATTTTTGCTCCGCCTGTCCCAACCAGCCCCATGTGTTTGGGCCTTGGCACGTTCTAGATTGGCCAGCGTATTGAGTCTATCACGAAACATCTGAGGATGAATGTCAATTCTTGAAGGTGCAATCTTTGTGATATAGCTCCCAAGAGCACATTCCCATTAAAGCAATGATAGCACTCACCACTTGTCCAACCTCTTTAAAATAAAATTTACATGTCGTCAAGCTGGGGCTCACGAGAACTTTGGTATTAGGATGCAAGGGCCATAAACCTGGTTGATTGGCATAATAATTCCTGCTCCGCTCTCCTTGGGGGGTAATAGTGTGAGTGAATGCAGGTAATTCCCGTCACTTTAGACTTGTGATCATTCCAAACCCCAACCCGTACCCCATCAGTGATCGCCTCTGTCCAGTGTTGGCATAGTTGATGATACCCTCCATGGAAGAGATGTGATCAGCGAGAAAGAATGGAATTTGTGATCTACTTTTCCCCATCACACCATTCTTCCAAAGACCAGATAGTATCATGCCAACTATGACAGTAGATGAAGCAAGCATCTTGAGAATTTATCCCCTCTTATCACTGCTGTGATTGGCCATAATTGTTCTTCATAAAACTCAGAGCTCTCTAGTTGATCTGGGAGAAAGCTCTGGCACAATGGACTGAGGATTTTGTCGAAAATCTCTTCCCCATCAAATCAACCTGCAGCTTGTTCTTCTTTGTTAAGCTGACTGCGAGCATGCTCCAGACTGAGAACAAGGTTGTACTCAATCCGTAAATCCTTCTCCTTTGCATTAAGAATTTTCGAGTTGATGTGATGATGGGGCATCTTGTTGTGTACATATTCATCGCTCTGCTTAGCCCTTTTGGCCTGTGTTTGTCCAAAGCTACGATGGATGGCCGACACTGTTACATGACCTTGGGCCATTGGCATTGTCCGGCACTGCGACTTCATACAGTGTGTAATGTTGTTGTAGAATTGTGTGTGATGTCCTCACAGCCATGGGCCGCCTTGGGCTTTACCAGGCTTCAGGTTCTTGGTCACCTCAGCAAGAGTTCTTTGGAGATAGGTAGGGATAGCGGGCACTTGAGCGTTTCCATATTTACCTTGGTATGCGAGGGGATATACAGTAGGGGTTATTCCAGCCTGCATATGTGGTCTGCGAGGCGGAGCATAATCTTGTTCGGCCTCGGAGTCAGAATTGCTCTCTGGAGGTGGTGTGGGGGGTTGATTGGGAACAACATTTGAAGTGGCCCTTTCCAACGCTTCTTCGCTCATTGGAGGTTGTGGTGGGACTTGAAATTCATCCGAATCATCTTCATCAACAGAAAAGGAAGAATTTTGCCTATAAACCTGAGCCCATTGGGATGGAGTGTGCTCATAGACAGGCCTATTGAAGCCATAACATTGGTTATCTTTGAACTTCCACTGTTCTCTAGGAAGTGCATTGACACTATCATACCACTCAAACGAGTAAGTGACTGCAACAGCCATGTTGACAACTGCCATTCCCTCAAATAAAAGAGAAATTTGAGCAAAAAACAGGCGACTGTTGTCTGAGCTGACTTCTGACCCACACCCCGTGGGTGTGAATTGCCAGTTTGGGCCATATCGGGAATGCATCACCACAGGGAGATTTTCGAGAAAGAAGCCATCACCGAATAGCTGGTAGTAATGCTCCCCGAAAGCTTTATATCGGACTGGCATGTTGTCATCAATTTTCTTGAGATCTCCGCTATAAATGTCATAGTTTCGGTGCTCTCTGGATGGAGCATAATGTGAGCTGCAAGGAGAGATGGAAAGGAATACAATCTCACAGAATATCAGTGTACAACGGTACCTGTTCAGCGGTGTAAGCCTCTGCGTCGCCATCCCTGCCAGGCAGGTTCTCTTGTAGGATGCTAAAAGAGGTGACATGATCCCACAAAATATAAGCCATCAGGATCAGGAATGCCGGTCGATATTTTTTGGGAAGAGGTGCAGGAGCTTGGGTGCCAATGGGTTCGAACCATTCAGGGTGTGCGTGACGTCGTTCATCACAGGGCAGTTCACGACCAGGAACCAGCCTAAATACAAGATAGATGTCATGATTATTTCCAGTGCCAATAAATGTGTATCTCTCATGTAGCTCTATCTCCAGTATGGCATATTTGTCCTTTAAAAATGTTCCAAGGCGATAGAGTTGGAGCTTGAAAGAATGGGCTTCTGGAAGTGCTGGAGGAAGAATGGGTAGCATGCCAGCATATGCTGCTAAGGCAAACAGGTAATCCATGCGATATGTGGGGAGCTTGGCACAAACACCTGCATCCCTTGGATTGCGAACATATCTGGTTGAGAGACCGAGCTTGTAGCACTTGTACACCCACTTTTTGAGCTCGTTTTTGACCTCAATCCTATTGGGATCAAAATCGAAGGCTCCAAAGTACTTGTAAAGTTCCCAAAGTGTGCTATACGTGATGCTTTGGACATCCTGTGCGTTGTATTCGTTGATGTACTGGGTGAGCTGGCTCTGATCTCCAAAAATCTGATAGAACGAGTTAGTTTCTTCACCATCGTAAGGGGAATATGCAGGGATATCCCCGTCAACAGAGAAAGGGAAGTGAGTGTAGGTTTCATGTCCTCCATCAGCAGTGCCATGGGGAGGGGGTTCATCCCGCGTATAAGGCTGTTCTGTAGAAGGATCAATGCCATTGACTGTGATGGCAAGTCTTTGTGAAAGCCGTTTATCAGTGGATGAAATAATGGGTAAATGTGGATAACATACATGTCGGTCGGCATTAGCAACCCTGGAAGGAACCTTGTGGGGTTGTGAAGGATGAATCAGGGGAATGAAAAACTATATATATAACGGTCTCAAAAATATTACATAACTATGATGCCCATGGGGTCATGATCCCTCACAAAGTTTTACTCTGAGGAACACGATAAATTGACAGCAAAGTTGGCATGTGGGTTGAGCTTCATGGAAGGAAGGCAGCATAGGGAGTCCCTTTAGATTCAGGCAGAATATTCTAATTTGCATATTGAAATAAAATATTACTTGATTGAAGGGCTATTATAATTCAATGATAGGAATTGCAGTATTAGTTAGCAGAAAAAGAGGTTTTTAAGACAAAGTGTCTGCAGGTCCCAAGTATTATAATTTGCATATGGAAATAAATATTATTTCATTGAAGACTCAATGTCCACATACTTGAGTGGTATTCAGCCCAAATGAGCACTTTTGACAGTGAAGCTTTGCAAAACAAATCCAGGCGGATCGGGACTGTCTTTGGACCCCCCTCGATGATATTTGGTAAAGAGAATAACATTGAATTAGCTTGAGATTATAGCTATATTGAGGCAAAGTCAATGGAGAGTATACTCTAAGACTCCAGGATGCCTTGAAGGGTACAAAAAATGATAAGGCCAAAGAACATTATCCAACAGTATATAGAAGTATTATGAATAGGAAGATACAGTATATATAACTAACCACCCTTGAAACAATGCTTCAGACATCTGTATTCTTTTGGGAGGTAGACAGGCCATAGCGGGCACGTGAATAGCGGGATTGGTGAGTGAGATCCCTACGTAAGGGAATATCTTTCGACCACTGTGATTGGGGGAGCTATGGTGGGAGGGTGTACCGATATGATGACACCTTGTTCTGTGTACAATGAGGAAGAGATGGGATGGGGAGTTTTTTGGGCGGTATTGATGCTCCAGGTTGTAAGCCAGGCGAATCAGTTGAGACAACATTGCCTCTTTCACCAGCATGATATGCTCGATGTTGAGTTCCGACTGATAGGGATTGAATGCCTGACTGCACACTGCCTTCCTTTGTGGATACCATATCACCATCATGCAAGTGATTTATTGCTGTATTGATAGGGTGAGAAGTATCCAGTTGAACAAAAAGGAAGAAAAGTACCGGAAGAGGGAGGGTTAGGGTTATACGATGTAGACCGCATAGCACCATCAAAACTATCAGAAAAGGCTACATCATTCTCTAAATCACCCAGATTAAATAAATGTGTGATAATAGGCATTATTAAGTACCTGCTGCTAAATCTTGCTCATCCTCCTCTCCCAGTATCTTCAAAGTGGATGAGTCAGGGATTGACACTGATTGCGTCAGCATTTGATTTTGGGCCATATGCGCCAGAGGCTGCTCATTAGATGGAACTCGAGGTTCCGATAGATGAGATCACTTGGGTCTTTTATGAGAAGAGATAGTGGAGCATTGGCTGCCCAAGTCAGGTTGGTCATCACTGTTTGATTCATAGGTGTTGTGTTGCCTCTGATGTGTGTTTGATGAACCCAGGGATTCAATGCTAGATTGTGACAAAGTATGCTTGAGTCCCTTATGAGAACTAGTGACTGCTCCAGGCATAACCCCATCTGAGCCTTGATTGTTGGGCATCATTGGAGCAACATGAGAGTTAGTCCCGCACTCTTCGAATGAAGCTGCTGCTGTGGGATCCATGGTTGAAACTGAATCCTGTAGAGTAGAATTATGCAACGAGCCATTGGATTCTTGCAGGTTTGCCCTGGAATATGAATTGAATTTCTTGTCAGAAATACACTGTTGTTCAAATGCGGAGGTATCATTGAGTGTGGTCCTGCCGACTGATTTGTCACCAGGCAAAAAGATATTATGAGGCTGAACACCCATGGAAGCATCTGACTGGGATGAAGGATCACCCTGTTCATATGTTTTTCTATCGATAACATGGTTGGCAGTCAGGGGAAAGGTTTTGGCAGTTGATCCTGTTTTCTGAGATAATGAAAGGATGGTGGGAGGACGAGAATGGCCATCCGAAGCACAAGCTGGAAATTGTTCGGTCACATTCTTATACATGCACTGTTTAATTGAGTTAGTTGATACGGGCTCCAGCAGGTAAAAATGATTTACTCACAAGGATCATGGCATCCAGGTGTTGTTGTAGTTCTGTGTCGAACAGAAGTTTACCATGATCATTGTATTTCATATATCCAGGTGCCTTCTGAAGCAATTTGACTATAGTCCTCAGTTTTTTTGTCTGGTCCTTTAGTAACACCAGGGTGCACCTTGTCTTTGGGCCATAGATCTCTTGTTCTTTGCCTCTATGGCCTTATTGACTCTGAAGTCTACAAATTCAACAACGTATTTGCCATCTGGAAAAAGAGGAGAGTTGGGATGGAAGTTTCCTCTTGAAGGATTCTTGAAACTGACGGGTATCATCTGATTCTTGTAACAGATGAATCAGGTCCTTGCCATGGGCCTGTGCAACAGCATATGTTTTGAAAATCATATCTTGGATGTATGCTGGACTTTTTTTGTTTGATACAATTAGCTTGATCAGTGGAAAGGTCTTGGAACAGATCAGGTGTCTTAATGTGTGGGTGCAGTCATCCTGCAGCAATGGAGGGAACATTTCCTCAAAATATTCCAATGGAATAAATTCTTCATCCGTGTTGCTCTGGCTGAAGTGTTGAAATACAGTCTTTAGCCAATCCCAGAAAATACTGTATTTTTCAGGTCCCCATGACTCTTTCATCCTAACTCGACGCTGTTGGGCAGCATATTTAGAAAGATTCCTGATGCTGATGTTACGTTCCCTCAGGTATTTGTTGACCAGCTCGGAGAAGGGAATGAGTTGAGGTCCATGTATATCAAACAAATAGTTAACGGCTTCTTCTTTCCTTCCCACCTTTGTAAGTGCATCCAAGAGTATTCCAGAGGCACATTTCAAATGGTAAGGTTGACCTTTGGAGTTGGGTTTGGTCCATACCCAAGGGCAAATCCATGATGCTAACTGGAGGATGAAAGGGTGACGGTCAGCGCTGTATGCAAAACTGAACAAGCACTGTGGCTTTGCCAGCAGGAAAACTCACCTTGATCACACCATATTCCACTAGTTCAAGATGATTCATGATAGCACCCAGGGCGTTGGGGGTCAAAATGAACCAAGTAGGGCACTCTTTGGGCAGTTTGAGATCTAAATCTTGCTGTAAACACATGTCTTGCCAATACGACTTCATGCATTCGCAAAATGCTGTTCTGCTTGGTGCATCAGCAAGACTATGAGTGTATAACCCATACTTGTTCACAATGGCATCTATACTGCTGCAATTATGCTCAGTTAATTGAGTTGGTGTGTTTTCCAAATAATAATTCAACTCTTTGAGCCTAGCGTCAAGCCAAGCTATAAATAGCTGTTGTGATTGAGGTGAGTTGATGTATGGAAAAAGATGGTCTTGACTTACTACTCAAACTTGGTGGTTAACTATTTGACTATATTGACTAATCGAAACACAGTGTTTGCCATACCAGGCTGGCATTAGGAGCAATGCAGCCCATAACTCCCATGCATCTTGATTGTCAGAGATCTTTGATGATATCAACCGGTCATTAAATCGGATGGCAGCTACCACACAATCAGGCCATTGAGGATAGACATTGGATAGGATTTGGGCTGCCCGTTGGTCCTGTTCATGGACCCCAGAAAAGTATTGGACGGTCGGATCATTGTTGGTCAGGTGTAATGCCAAGGTTGGGCTTCCACAGCACTCAAAAATGCTATGGCATCATTCCCATTAACTATAGATGATGTTGAGCAAAGGTGAGAGCCTACCAAGATCATAAACTTTGACAAGCCAATAACGTGCATTATCCACAATATCCTGGATAATTTTGATGTACTCATTGCCAGCAGGATCATCGGCAGAAGTGAGAGCGACAGGCCCCTTCATTTGGGGAGAGGGAGCATCATCATTTCCAAACAGTTTGTGCCTAGCCCATGCGTCCTGGTCAAGTTTAATATCCTGGATAGAGTTCTCCTTTTCCTGAGCGAACATCTGAAATGCACAACGGCGATGTTGGCCAGCAAGTAGAAAGCCTTCACTGATGTTATTGAGATTAAGAGTACCATTGACTGTGGCTAGCTCAGATCTTTTTATTGCAATTTCAAGAGGTTGGGTGTGGTTGAGAATGCTCTGGGTATTAAAAGCCTCTAATAACTTCAAAGCCTTGTTCTCAATGACTGGTGGGAATTCCATGGGTAAGGAGGGAGACTGGCCATGTGTGGTGATGTCAGATCTACATGAAAGACACCGAGGAAAGCCTTGTCCTGTTGTGCTTTGATCTGAATGTCAAGTGACATTGCCTAGACATGCTGCACACCACGAGTGGTAAAAGTGGTGTCCACGGCAGAGTCTGGCAAAGGGCCCTGTGTGTGGTGAGCTGAGATGGAAGAAATAGGCAAGAATAAGGATAACGTACAGCTTGTGTTAAGGGTTGCTGTGACATGGAGGTTAAGAATATAACAAAAGAGCCAGATTTGTGGATCAACTTACCATTGATAGCTATGCTTGGATAATGCAGGGTGAGGGGTTAACTTGCAAGTAAAATGATGTTTGTACAGTGAACTGCCAGTGCTTTGAGACATCCATGTAAACCCACATGCCATATCACCACCAGATGAGATTGACCAGCACTTGCAGCAGTGCTGTGTATGCCAGTGTATGCCCACTAGTTCATCCAGCCTCAGGCGCCTAGCCTTTACTTCAAGGTAAAGGTCTAGCATCCACATTGTCATGACAACACTTCAAGTTTACCACCTGCAGGGTGTCAGTGTATGCCCGCATGATACACAAACTTTCATGCATAGTGAAATTTTTTTGGAGGTTTAATATACATGTGATAAGTATTTTAAGACTTAAAAGTCAATGGAACCATGGAGTCTATTGCACAAGGTTAAATCCCTTTCAAGAGATCACTTTCCAAGGTTTTTCATCCCAAATAAAGGACCCTTATCCTAGTTATGATCCAATTTCATAGACTGGAGAAGACAGGAGGCAAAAGAGGGTGGTGAGAAGGGAGAGAGTTGTGGATAATAATGGCTTGAAATAAATGGAAAGGTAGTTAGTGGCACTAAGGTGTCAGTGTATGCCCACTTGCTATACCACAGCCAATAAAAACTGACCAGTGCTTGCAGTGAATTCGCAGCCTCCATGTACGCCCACAAAACTGACCAGCACTAGTGAACATTTTGTAGGTGTCAGTGTACTCCCACTTGCCATCTGGGCAGTGCTTGCAGCAGCCTCCATGTACACCCACAGAACTGACCAGCACTAGCGAACATTTTGTAGGTGTCAGTGTACTCCCACTTGCCATCCAGGCAGTGCTTGCAGCAGCCTCCATGTATGCCCACAAAACTGACCAGTGCTAGCAAACGTTTTGTAGGTGTTGGTGTACTCCCACTTGCCATCTGGGCAGTGCTTGCAGCAGCCTCCATGTACGCCCACAAAACTGACCAGCGCTAGTGGACGTTTTGTAGGCATCAGTGTACTCTCACTTGCTGTCCCTAAAACTGGGTAGTGCTTGCAGCGGATTCGCAGCCTCCATACATTTTGTAGGCGTCAGTGTACTCTCACTTGCTGTCCCTAAAACTGGGTAGTGCTTGCAGTGGATTCGCAGCCTCCATACATTTTGTAGGCATCAGTGTACTCCCACTTGCCATCCGGGCAGTGCTTGCAGCAGCCTCCATGTACACCCACAAAACTGACCAGCGCTAGCGAACGTTTTGTAGGTGTCAGTGTACTCCCACTTGCCATCCGGGCAGTGCTTGCAGCAGCCTCCATGTACACCCACAAAACTGACCAGCGCTAGTGGACGTTTGGTAGGTGTCAGTGTACTCCCACTTGCTGTCCCTAAAACAGGGTAGTGCTTGCAGCAGATTCGCAGCCTCCATGTACACCCACAAAACTGACCAGCACTTGCAGACATTTTGTAGGCATCAGTTTGCCATACTATCACCAATTAAAACTGCCCAGTTTTAGGGACAGCAAGTGTGAGTACACTGACACCTACAAAATGTCCACAGGCACTGGTCAGTTTGTGGCCGTACTTGGACTTCATTTTCAGCCATTTCACATGTCATTTCTATTTTTTTATTCATTTCCCATCTCGTTCATACTTGGTGTTGACTCCGCTTTTCGCTCATTCTTTAATCATTTTTATCCTTCAATCATTAATACCTTCTTATTACCTTTATTTTATTTCATCACATCTAAGTTTTTGCACGCATTTTATATAACTACAATTATACTTCCCCCAGGCTATAGAATTCAGGACTCCCACCAAACATAGAGCCATATGCTGAACATTGTGTGGGAAGAGCAATTTATTCAATGGGAGATTTATATGTTGGATATGACCACGCACCTCTGGCAGAAAAATCACATGATTTAACAACTTTCCAGACACCTTTAGGACCGCATCGGCTCACCTGCCTACCTATGGGGTGGTCTAATTCCGTCTCCATATTCCAAGGACACATTACCTTTATTCTTCAGGATGAAATTGATGTCACACCGCCATTTATTGATGATATTCCTATTTTAGGACCCAAAACTCGTTACCAGCTATTGGATGGAACTTATGAAACCATTCCAGAAAATCCTGGCATTAGAAGATTTGTTTGGGAACATTTTCAGGATATTAATCACATTTTTCACCGCATCAAACATGCTGGAGGAACATTTTCCGCTAAAAAGGTTTTTATTGATATGCCAGAAGTTAATATAGTTGGACACACTTGCAATTTCGAAGGACGCATACCGGATCAAGCTCGAGTTTCAAAAATAGTCAATTGGCAGGCTTGTCAAAATACATCTGAAGTTTGCGGATTTCTTGGAACCTGTGGTGTCGTACAGATTTTTATTGAGAAGTTCACTGAAGTAGCCTGCCCTCTAGTAGCCCTTACTCGCAAGAATGTCGCATTTATTTGGGAGGAACCACAGCAGCAGTCCATGGTTACACTCAAACACAAAGTTACGACTGCACCGGCACTGGTACCACTGGATTACGCTTGTGGAAGACTTAATACTGTCACCGTTGACTCCTCTAATATCGCAGTTGAATGGATAGTTTATCAGTTGGATGAGCAGGGACGAAGAAGACCTTCAAGATATGGATCTATTGCATGGAACGACTGTGAATCTCGCTACTCACAAGCAAAAATCGAGCTTTATGGAGTTTACCGTGCTCTACGAAGCTTACGGATATACTTAATCGGTCTGCCCTCTTTCAATATTGAAGTTGATGCTAAATATATTCACGGAATGCTCAATAACCCTGACATCCAGCCCAACAATGCCATGAATCGCTGGATCACCGCTATACTTTTATTTTCTTTCGAACTCATTCACATACCAGGGAAGGATCATGCAGGACCAGACGGATTATCGAGGAGAAGGAGTGCTGAAGGAGATGTGGAGGAGGAGGAGGACGGATGGATAGATGAAGTTTTGGGATTGGGAATTTGGGTCAACACTTGGATGGATTTAGATGGAAATGGAGAAAGAAAATCTCTTGCAAATTCACACACAAATTTTATGACAACCTCAGCTCTTTCACCGACTTTTCTCAATTTTTCGTTAACATCAACGCTGCCTCAAGACATCGAAATTCCTCGCAGCACGCAAGATATCAAAATGGATAATCTCCTACCACAATTTTTCGATTTTCTCTCTACAACAAAGAAATCCCCCGGACTTGAAGTGTTTCATCAAGCAGGCCATGCGCTTTTTCGTTAGGGATGGAAAATTATGGTGCAAGAACCCCTCAGGGATGCATCAACTTGTCATTATTGACTTCAAGAAATGTCTGTCGCTTATATCTCAAGCACATGATCAGCTAGGCCATAAACAGGCATTTTCGACTCGAAAACACCTCACAGATTGCTTCTGGTGGCCAGGACTCGACCGGAGCATTGCCTGGTTCGTCAAGACTTGCCATGAATGTCAACTTCGAAATACGCAACATGTTTTCATTCCTTCTACCGTCGCTACCCCTGCACCTATTTTTCAACGCGTACACCTCGACACCATGCATATGCCAAAGGCTTCTGGCTTTCAATAAATTGTCCAATGTAGATGTTTACTCACTTCCTATGTGGAATACAAGATGCTTTCTCAAGAAACAGGTCAAGCAATCGGGAATTTATTTTTACGGAGATTCTCTGCCGATGGGGATCAGTTGCAGAAATTATCACAGATAACGGCACTCCAATTATTGCAGCCCTCGACTGGCTTTCGAAGAAATATCACATTAACCATATTCGCATTTCGGCATACAACAAGCAAGCAAACGGGATCGTTGAGCGTAGTCACTGCTCCATACATGAATCCATTGTCAAAGCATGCGCAGGCAATATCTCTCGCTGGCTGGAAATCACTCTCTATGCCTTTTGGACCGACCGTGTTACAGTCCGCAAGGACATTGGTTTTTCCCCATTCTATATGGTTCATGGCGTCGAGCCCATCCTTCCATTTGACGTTACCGAGGCCACCTTTCTCATTCCAAAGTTGGACAAACCTCTCTCACACGAAGAACTTATCGCCATCCACGCTCGCCAACTCGAGAAGCGTCCAGAAGACTTGTCATTAATTGAAGAACGTGTCCTCAAAGCTCGTTACACATCAATTGCCCAACTCGAGAAAGAGAATGCGAATTTAATTGTCGATTACAACTTCACACCGGGTTCCCTCGTTTTGGTCCGAAATTCAAGCATCAAGACCGATCTTTCACGCAAATCCAAGCCAAGATATCTTGGACCCCTTGTTGTTATTTGACGTACTCGCAGCAAAGCCTACATACTCGCCAAACTCTTAGGGGACTTTTCTCACGCTTACCACCACCATGGTTTTGAGCTGAGAATAGTACTTCTGTTTTTCCCGTCCAATTTCCCAAACCCAAACCCCTTTCAAACCACAGTACCACCCACAAAACCCCAAAAAACCAACAGACAGAAAAAACAAGCAGAAAAATGTCGGGAGCCGGCGCCAACACCCGAAGATCATCCCCAGTGACGCCACAACAGCAAGCCGGAAAGACTCCATCCATAGCGGAAGTGTTGGCACACAAAAGCAAAATCATAGACTGACAGAAGGCAATAGAATACCTGGAGAAGGAAGGATATCACGAGAGAATGGGAGAGGAACTTACAGTTATGACGCTAAGCAATATCCTCATGATCCTATCCGTCTCGAACAATGCTGACATCCTAAAAAATGGCACGTGAGCCATAGGCATTCTCATGTGCACCAAAGCCATCGAGTCCACAATCAACGAGATCACCAGAGGACTTGAATCCACGTTGGAGCCCTTGTTCATGAAACTAGACACAACGACCCAATTGTTAGAAGACGCGGTCGAAAACCTAGAAAAACAAATCAAGGAGAATGACAGCCGAGTATTCAACACCAACCAACTACCAGCTGTAAAGACCTATGCCATCGCGTTACGAGGAGAGGTACCAATGACGCACCAGACTAACATTGCCAGGAACCTACTGAAAGATCGACAAATTCTGGTAGACAAACATCCGGAGGACGATCAATTCCAACTCTACTCCTTAGACGAAGATATGATACTTAAGAAAGCTAACATGGCAGCGGAGCTGATGACAGACGAAGAAGGCCAACTAGGAGAGACAGAAGATGAGATATTAGACATCACCTTCGTTAGCGTCAAAAAACTCAACAAAGGTGGAATAATACTTGAAACACGAACCCAGAAGACAGCGACAGCAATACGGGAAAGGAAGAACGAATTCATCACGAAAATAGGGGAGCGAGCTGTCGTCAAAGACCGAACCGTCTCCATCTTAATTGAATTTGTACCACTCACGTTCAACACCGAGAGGACGGAGGACATTGCCATTGCAGAACACGACTCTAGGTTGCCCATAGGATCTGTACTATCGGCGAGATGGATCAAACCTGAGAGCCGCAGACGGGAGGGACAAAAAGTGGCTCACCTGATCGTTAGGGTGGCCGGAGCAGAAGCAGCTAATAAGATATTGCGAGACGGGATGGTAATCTGAAGCAAAAGAGTGAGGGCTCGGAAAACGGCCAAAGAACCACGCAGGTGCCTTAAATGCCAAAAAGTCAACACCGATCACATTGCAGCAAATTGCCTATCTAAAAAGGACATATGTGGAACATGCGGAGAAGACCACAGAACAGCAGACTGCAAAGTGAACGACCCAAACAGGTTCAAATGCGCAAACTGTAACGTTCATGGCCACGCCTCATGGGGACGGGAATGCCCAGCATACTTACGCACTGCTCAAAAGCTCCAACAGAGGGATCCTGAGGCAACTTACCAATACATACCTACCGAAGAGCCGTGGACGTGGGAGCAGGAATGGAATAGGGAAGAGGCGACTCAGGCACAGATTGACCACAACAGCAACCCAAACACCGGACACCAAGACGACAGATGGCAAGTATACACAAACAGAAGAAGAAATCTAACTCAACAGAATATCACGAACTACATGCCGGGGCGATACAACAACGACAGCGGACCACCTAATACCGGGAACGGAATCGGAGGAGCAACCTCCCAACAATGAATACGACTAATGAAACAACATCAACAGTAAAGATTCGGCAACAGAATCTGAATAAGAACGAGACGGCCACCTTTGACATGCTAAGCGACACCAACATCACTAATTACGACATCATAGCTATACAAGAACCGTACTTGGGGTTCAAGGAACTCACGAGGGGAACGAAGCTATGGACTGGCATCTTCCTGGCAGAATATGCAAAAGAAGGCGAAGCCCCCATTAGGTCGGCGATGCTGGTCAATACAAAATTGGACAGCAATTCATGGAGACAACTTGATATTGGACACCCGGACATCATGGCGATACAAATAGAAACAGGGATCGGAACCATCATAATATTCAACATATACTGCGAAGGAGAATCGTCGAATTGCATATGCCGGATACAACAATACATCCAGGAAGCAGAAGACCGCGGAAACATATTGGGTCGAGTGCAAATGATATGGCTAGGCAATTTCAACTGACACCATCCGAACTGGGACGAACCTAGAAATGCTCATTTATTCACAAGGGTGAATCTCGATGCAGCAGAGATCCTGATAAACGCGACAGTAGATTACGGCATGCAAATGATACTCCCAAAGTACACCCGAACACTACGAGCTATGGCAACGGGGAACCTGACAAGACCGGACAACATATTCGGCACAAGTGAAATCGCCGATGCCATCACGAAATGCAGAACACTACCAGAAGAGCAACCGACGCATACCGACCACTTCCCAATCGAGCTTGAATTCGACGCCACTCTATGAACCAAGGAACGTCAGCCAACCAGGAACTTCAAAGGAGCCGATTGGACCGCATTCGACGAACAACTAAAAGAAGAATTGAACACACTGAAAACAGATGAGGAGATCAGAAACATCGACGAGTTCGAATACAGAAGGATTAGCCTCGAAAAAGCAATCCAGAATACCATAGAAGCCAAGGTGCCATTGAACAGACCATCAAAGTATACGAAGCGGTGGTGGACGAAAGACCGCTCAAAGCTCAGGACCAACATGCAAATACTGGCACAAAGAGTATCAGCAACCAAAAGCTGGGAAACGAGCCATCCTATACATGATAAGTACAAGCAAGCAAGAAACGTATACTCAAACACAATCAAGACAGCGAAAAGACAGCATTGGGAGGCGTTTTTGGAGCAGCTCGACGAGAATACTGTGTGGACTGCACATAGATACGCAGCAAGTGATCCAACGGACAGAACACAGACGAAGATGCCCAGATTAGAGACAAAGAATGAAGCAGGAGTCACAACACGAGCTGAAACGAACGAGGACAAGGCCAAAATGATGCTGAGCTCTTTCTTTCCACCCCCAGATGATATCTTAGTGCGCGAAGTAACGCAAAACGTCTTTCCAGAGCCAAAGTTTAGATTCAGCCCGATACAGAATGAACAGGTTAATCGAGTAATAAAGAAACTAAACCCGTACAAGGCACCGGGACCCAACGGGATAATGAACATAATTCTCGTTAAATGCGCAGATCAGCTCACCCCACATATAGCACCTTTATTCCGGGCCACGTTCGACCTCCAGTATTACCCGGCATCATGGCATGACTCCAACACTCTAGTATTATGAAAACCAGGGAAAACAGATTACACAAGCCCAGGATTGTATCGGCCCATACAGTAGCGCTAGTAGACACCATCGGCAAAGTGTTGTCAGCATGCGTCGCAGAGGACATCACCAAAGCGGCTGAAATATCAGGAATCCTCCCCAGAAATCACTTCGGAAATCGAGCGGGAAGGACCACAACGGATGCGCTACATTACACAGCCAAGTACATTCGAGACACATGGAGAAGAGGTCAGGTAGTCAGCGCGGTCTTCCTGGACATCAAGGGAGCTTTCCCAAGCGTCATACCGGATCAGCTTTTACACGACATGCGAATGAGAGGAGTTCCAAGAGAGTATTGCCAGTGGATATCTAACAAGATAATAGGACGTGACACACATATCCAGTTCGACGACTACAGATCCCCAGAACTCCAAATCTCAAGAGGGCTGGACCAGGGATGTCCACTATCAGGAATCACATTTCTATTCTACAACGCCAACCTAGCTGACATCGCACAACGGAAACAAGGAGAGGACATAATCATATTCGCAGATAACACAACCATGCTAGCTACAGGGAAGGACTTCCAGCAAGCAAACGGGAAACTACAGAATATGATGTCGAAATGAAATGGAGGAAACGAATGGGCTAAGTCCCACCAATGTCAATTCTCACTGGAAAAGTTCGCACTAATAGGCTTTAGTAGGCGTCGAGAGGAAGCAAGAGATCATGCCAAAAAGACGAAACCAGCATATCAACCTCCCATCAAGATACAAGGTCATACAATACATGCTTCCGCCACACACAAGTTCCTCGGAATGATATTTGACCAAGAGTTAAGGTTCAAGGAACATGCGAACTATGCGTTGGTGAAAGGCACGAAATGGCTCGATCAATATAGGCGATTGGGACGAACGAAGCGAGGAATCCCACCAACTCTCATGCGACGATACTACTTAACTGTGGCAGTCCCCAAGATGTTATACACGGCGAGCATGTTCTTACTACCGACCTCCAGAGACAAGAAAGGGACAAAAGGTTATATCACCAAATTAGCCACAGTACAACGACAAGCCGCCCTAGCCATCACAGGAGCGCTATCCACTACAGCCACTGACGTACTAGACGCTCATGCAAATCTTCTCCCATTCCATCTACTCGTGTCAAAACATGTCCACAGAGAAGCAATATGAACGTGCACATTCCCAGAGGGACATCCGCTGCACAGTCATGTCAAACAAGCAGTGAAATGACACATAAAACAGCACGCATTCCCGCTTCACGATATACTACACCTGTACCGACTCAAGCCAAGTGATATCAAAACCATTCACCCAACATGGGGCGGCCCAAAATGGAAAGCAAAGCACATGATCAGCATCGTGAGCAGCAAGGAAGAAGCAATCCAAGACGATGCACAAGATAACACAATATACAAAGCATACTCGGACGGGTCAGCTATCGATGGAAGTGTAGGGGCGGCAGCCGTGCTGTACAAGAACGGACGAAAAGTGGCGACCAGGAGAAAGAGACTCGGAACGATCAGCAAACACACGGTATACGAAGCGGAGCTCGCAGGAGCGGCGATGGCTGCACACATGCTCAAGACACGAAATACAGGACACGACACCTCCATAGGACTAGATAATCAAGCGGCGATTAGGGCATCAATTGCAGACAGAGCAAAACCGGGCCAGCAATTTGTGACCACGCTTAACGAATTAGTAGAGCTATGTCACCTGACTCTAGTCATGGTCAGATGGGTTCCAGGACACGAAGGACATGAAGGAAACGAAGAAAGCGACTCAGAAGCAAAGAAAACAGCAAGAGGCGAGGAAGAATCATTGGAGCACCTACTACCAAACATCCTACAGGGAAGGATCCCGGCAAGCATATCGGCCTTGAAACAACAGCATAACCACAAGCTCAAGGCGAAAGCACAGAAGATCTTCGAAGGCACGGACAGGCATGCAGCGTTAAGCAGGATTGACTCGACCGCACCCTCACCACGTTTTCTCAAGCATTGCGCTAAGTTACCGCGACGGGATACAGCAATACTAATACAGTTAGGGACAGGGCACGCACAGCTGAACAAGCATCTACACCGCATCAAACGAAGCCAGACGAACATATGCCCCGCCTGCAGAAGAGAACCAGAGACCGTGCATCACTACCTATTCAGGTGCAAAGCCTACGACAATTTAAGGAGATTGGTACAAAGGAAACACGGCCACGAAGCGCGCTCAGCCAAGTTTCTATTAGCGAACCCGAACACATTCCCATCACTGTTCAGGTACATCAACGGAACCAAACGATTCATGAACACGACAGGACCAATGAAGATACCGCAGGAAGACAACAGGAGAGGACCCCAAAGACGAAGATAACGCATCAGAGAACCAAAGACGGAACATGGTGGAAGGAAAGGTCGGCAGGGTATCGAGATGAGCGCAGAAGAGCACAGGACGAGGGTAGAGATCGGGTCGGGTTCACGGTTGACTAAACAGAAAGATAGACACGAACTCCAAGAGAAACAAGAACGACAACGACAAAAATTCATTGCCTAACATCGGGCAACACCCAACTCCTCGCCTCAGAAGGCACGGATCCAGCTCGGGCACATTGCCTTAGGGCGTGCTACACAGTATGTGCAGGGATAGACACTAGGGGAGAACGACAAGCGATCAATCATACATGTAATGGAATGTTGTCTTACATAGGGCCACGCCCCAAATAGACACAAATGGATTTTAAAAAAAAAAAAAAAACTCGCCGAACTCGATGGAGCCATCCACAAGAACCCCTATGCTGCTTTTCGCCTTATTCCCTATTACCCCCGATCCCGTACAACCATTCCCGTCACTTCCCTCGTAGATCCTGCTGATATCCCGCAAGAGGACCCCTTGCGGATATTTTTGGAAAAATAGGTCGACCAGGGACGGTCGACATTCAAGTCCCAAGGAGGTGTAAGGGAGACGAGCTCCCTGCACTGCGATTCTAATAATAGACAGATAAGATATACCTTTTTCGTTTTGCCTCCGCTTTCTTCACCCACGCGTGTCAGCGTCGACTTCCTTTCTCCTTTGTATGCCTCTCCGATGTACCTCTTTCTTGATTCCTTTATGTTCATTCTCCTTATTTTTCGATGATTGCTCATAAACTTACAAATCCCCAACAAGTATCTGACACATTTGTATGTTCCGGCCTTCTTATTCTGTTATCTTTGACTCCTTTGTAGGCTTTATGTTCCGTATTCTCCGTTTATTTCTTAATCTGGTCTTTTCAAACTCTATAAAATCCATGTATGTTCGTTCTCAAATATCATTGACTTGCTTTCCCTCTAGTTCTAGCGTGAAATTCAAGTTATATCGCTTATCGCTCTAATCTCTACCTTATTCTATTATTATCCTCGTGTTCGCGGTCTTGCGTTCCACGCAGAAACGGTCGACACTTACAATGGTGACACTCTCAGCTACATTTGGGTTAGCTTCAGACGGGACAACTTGAAGAAAAAAGATGGCACTTACTGTATTTAATACTCATCTACCTCATCTCTCATTAACATTCGCCTACAGCTAAAAGCTCCTCATACACCTCTCATTAGAAATTAATTATAGTTATTTTACGTTGATGCATTATCTCGATGATTCGTTTTACTCATTGGTTTATTTATTCTCTGGTAATGTCATTACCAGGTTTTTATTTTATTTCACATTAACCGCCGCTTAGGGTATTGAATGCTTTTCTTTTCTTCCTACCTGGAAGCCTCCCCGCCGTGAGCAAGTCAGATCTACCTGCGATTTTGACTTCAAAACGTTCAGACTCACCTAGGCTTCTGTGACTTGAACATCTCATTGTTTAATATTTCGGTGAGGTTACATGAATGACAAGAAACATCCGAGTCGGGGTGTCACGCTTCTCGACCGCGGCGACTACAACCCTCCGTGACAGGTCGACGGCGTTTGGCTGACTCTCGACCCTCACTAGAAGGACAGTCCATAGATCGTTTTGTCCGATGATTCTTCTAGATGATGGGCGCTACGGGTCAACGAGTCACAACACCCAGTGGAGGCCCGAAGTACCTACGTAATTAGACGGTTGTCTGATTAGACAATGACTAATTCACTCAATCTGCCCCTTTGGTTACATAGACTTCAGCCATGAGTCTCCTCCTATCGTTATTTCCTTCCGCTCCTTAGAATCAATGCCTTGGTATGGACGGCGTGCTGCATTCGGCACTCCTTTGATTGTACTGTAATCCTAGTGAATCAGAGCGCTAACTCCTGAAAGTAAAAAAAGATAGGCATAAGCTCTTAGAAGACACTGTTGTCCACCTCCGGTCAACCCCCAGGGTTGCTCCGGCTGTTGATTGCAGCGAGTGACGTTCACGGCATGTAGGAGACACCGACACTAGCCTCAGTCATCCAAAAAAAAAGATAAATAGAGTCTAGGAAAGAGTGTTATCCCCAGACCCACTCAGGAAGTCCCTCAAAGCAGCCAGTGATGCAATTGTCTCTGTTAACAAGTTTCCTCGCTCTCTCCACCACAATCTTGAGGAGCACTGCAGCAGCTTGTCAAGGTGTCTGAGCGACGCTCAAGGCACGTCTAGATTAACCAATATGTTTCTGATTAATGTATTAACTACATTCCATCAGTAAAGTTGGCAAACACTATAAAGGCAATTATAGCGTCTATAGCGTCCATAGTGTCCATACTTTATGTACACTATGATACTGTCCATAG
>KN837189.1:221896-247480 GCA_000827215.1 Sphaerobolus stellatus SS14 | reverse complement strand
AAGCGTGGGATGCTATGGAAAAAGTAAGCGCCGTTGCCAACTTTCGTGATGTCACCCAGACTCGAGCTACGGACACTTGCGGAGATCCGTGCGAGGCAATCCCATATGTCAATTACTTCTTCATAGATTGGACGGACTCTTTCCAGGTGAACACTGGCCATTTCGCCCACTACGCCATGCACTCCGAAGACGTCACCAATATGGGTGTGAAAGCTTACCTGTTCACAACCCAACAACCTGGGACAGTTCCTCTCTTTAGCTTCGTTCGTTCGGGCGTGGACAGGATGTTCCTCCTGGAATTGGTTGATGGTTCTGCGCCTCCGGCTCCCGCAGGATATGTCGCTGACAACTCTGTGCAAACGAATAATACCACGGGTTATGTCTACCCCAGTTAAATATGCGGAAGCATCCCGCTTTATCATTTATTCAACGCGGATATCGTCGACCATCTTTATACCACAGATCAAGTAGAGAAAGAAGCATTACTTAGCTTCAATAATTATGCAGATCAAGGAATTATTGCATATGTCCTTCCACCCTGCACAGGTGAGTATCTTTCTTATTCACCGACATTTAATAGGTGAACTACTCTAACAAACCCGTTGAATTTAGGGTGCCTTTGCGCGCAGATCTCCTAATGGAGTCTCACTTATTCAACACATTACTTCCCCCGTTTTTTCTGCTGCCAGCTGTTTACTTGTTTTGCTTTTACAGATTTCAAATATATTCCAGGCTATCTTTGATTCTGAATCTCTCTCTTTCTTTTCTCAGACTCAAATGTCCCTTTTTCCCTTCTCTTACTCAGTTTTATTTTACAATAGAGATAGCGGCGACAATATATACATATCTGAGCTGGTAGTGGGAATGATAGTGATGGTGATAGTAAGTGGATGAGAGGATTAATGTGGAAGGCAGGTACTGTATGTATTTTCCAGCCTCCAATTAATCATCCTATAGCTAGTGTAGATTCAAGTGGATTCCGCCAGCTGTGGTGCCTATTTAGATACTGTACTTGAGAGCTTTAAGTTCTCTCTTAATATTCGAATGTACTGACCATATCAGCGAATGATATACGGTACCACAAGTCGACGTCTCAGTCAATGGAATACAAGATTTCAGATCTGTGGATTTGTGCTGATCCCACACGAACAGTATTGCTGGTCAACTTGCTATTGCTGGTCTACGTGTTGAATGATATTGCAAGCGGTCCATGCGGTCCCGTTTTGTCCCAACCCAACTATCCCAACCAAGACACGAGATGTCCCATTGGAGTCTAAGCCTCTTACCACAAGATGCCTTCATATGAATTCGCTGAAATCGCGCGAGTAACGTGATTATACAATGCATCATAGGAGCCTGTGATATGATGGATCTCCGGGAGACCACTTAAGAAGAATAAATGGTGCCGAAGGAGATAGATGGCGAATGGGAAGCGTCGATGTTGATGGTGACGGTGAGGGTGGGTCATCCATTTGTTATCGTTGATGACATAACACTGTTTGAAATCGGGGCGAGGGTAGATCTCAAAGCCAAACGATTACTTCATTTGTGCCACACTCAGCGTAGATCATAATTTTCATTATAAGACATTAAGAAGGATTCGATCTACACGAGTCTGGATGGGGATAGGGATGCGATAGGGTAGAGCCTCCGAACCGTGACAGGATGAAGTCGAAGAGAAGACGAGCAGATAGGAGGAGGATGAAATGGCGAGGAGGGAGGTGGGGTTGGGAGGGAATGTCGTGGCATGTGAACGTAGTTCGGTTAATCCTCCGCAAGACAGCCATGGATGGGGACGGGAGCTGCCACTGATATAATTGGTCGAGCTTGCGAGACCTTTCTACGGATAGGACCTCAAATCCCTTAGAGAAGCGCCCGAACCTAGATGGCCCAGAGTTGTCCGCAATGGCACGCCGTGGGAACGCCGTTGTGCTGCGAGATCTGCCCCATAGCCGTCCACAATGACACGCCGTGGGAATTCTCCCGCTGTTAAGCTGCCGCTGTTAACTCACGCTCCGTAAATAGAAAATCCTGTATAAATGCTATTTAGGATTGTTCTGATCAATAAATCCTTTTAAATCATCCTTAAATTCGAAATAAATGCAACAAAATACAGGAAAAATAGCGAAATACTCTATTCTGCTGTGATTATGTCAGCTGCTGAGTTCAGATATCTGTGCAACACTGTCTGTGTGCACAGAAATTTGTCCTTGGCTTTCTTTGAGCACTTGAACCTCTATTAAACATCTCTCTATCATATCTGAGGCACTGCACTGCACAGTCCAATTTCTGAAGTCCAGGTATCCTTCTGTGAGTCTACTTTTAGTTCTGGTGGGAAAATTTCACTGATTTCCATTGGTCTCTTGATAAGATTTCTAAATCTGCTCTCTTTTGTTGTTGTTTTACAATCAATCAATAACCCTTGCACAGGGTCAGGGTATCTGGCTGGTAGATCAAGCTTATTCTGCAATGAGGGAAACCTATCAAGAATTAGTGATCTCGGAGAAAGCTGAGTTGAAGAACTGTATACCCGCGATGTTTATTTTGTAGTTCCCTATGTGTTTACCTAGACCTAACCGCTACCTGGTCAAATACTCACACATTCTATCATCAAACTGAGGCTGCTTAATATCCCTGAAGATCATTATTTTGTGACAATACCCTACAGAGGGATATTAGATGTCGGAAAGCATTCCCCTTTCAGTTTAATGACTATGGTGTTAATTTTGATTTATATGAATTTTTTGAATAACAATTCTTAATCTATCCAAATGTATATATATTTACTTATCTATTTTATTGCATGAAAACATTAAAAAAAAACATTACTATATTCTAGTACCACCCCATGAAATTGTAACATGCTTCCACTTGGCTTTTCATGCCAGCCATGACAACATAAACCCCCTTTGTCTTAAAAGAAGCTTGAAATGATGGAATAAAACTTACTACCATTATGAAGCCAGGAAGCTTGACCTTTACCATATGGGGTTTACTTCACATAAACACATACTTCTTCCTTCCCAGTTCCGCATGGCGACAGTGTGCATCCCAATATCTTCATTGAATAACAAACGCAGCGATATTGATGAGAGAAACTCAAGACTAACGGCTTCTTAACAATACAGAAATAACAGGAATCGACATAAAGATCCGCACCTTCATATTTCTCCCATGTCTTAAACACCAGGTTTAGCTCAATAATATTCCGACGTCAAATTCTTCAAGCTGCAGGTAAATACGTGTTGGGATGCGGCTCGTTGGGTAGGATAGGTTCCCGTCTGATATTCCAGCGATAGAAAGGAGCCAAGGCATGACAATAAGGACTTAATTCCGTCACAAAGAGATGCATAGAATGCATATATGGGAAGACACGGCGATGGTTGTTTCGACCAATGGAAAGGACTCAACACTCCATCTCAGAATAACTTTCATAGTACTTTCCTCCAAAGTTCGGGCGGTGAGCAAGAATACCTCTGTATCTGCATATTTCTATCAACCGAATGAGAAGGCGAGCAACGACACGATAGGACAATATCACGAGGATGAAATCCACGGGAGATGAGAGAAAAGACAAAACTCGTGGCATCACTGGCTATCCATACAGCGCGTATCCCACTCTTCCCTTCTTCTACCAACACCCTGTGATATATCTCACCTACATCTTCCTTCTGTACACGTACGCCGGAGCGTCTGTCGAGGTCCAACAGTCAGTAGCCAGTAGGTAAAGGCGAAAACGAGGGACGACCATGCAATACAAATAAGAGGACGGAGCGTTGCGCGCATTGAGAGTCCCGAAAGGAGTATGAAGTACGTCTTCAGACGAAGAAAGAAAGAAAACCGCCGTCGGCCATCAAGTGCATCTTCCAGAACAGTAATCGACATGTGGCTTGAATAATTGAACAGCTGAGCAAAGAGTATGGTGGATATCGAAGATAGTGCCAGCAGACGCAGACGCACGAAGGGAGATAAGCAAGAAAGTAAGAAAGACACAATGGCTGTTGACTATGAGATGTGAGTCGGTGTGCTCCCACTGTGCGTGTTGACTTAGTGTTGTGCCTGAGGAAGGGAGGGTGCGACGACGAGACTCTTGAGCTGTGTTCAATGACATGAGCATGGCCACCAAGCGGTGATGACCAAAACTCTTTCTAGTGAATGAGCACCATACTTGGGATCGCTAAGCAACCCAACGAGCACCATGGCATACAACATCATAAGTAGGAGTAGTTAAAGGGACGTGAATCGTCATTAGATGGGTGGTGGTAGACGGTGAGGTGAAGGATGAACGCATGAGCTGCATGACGTCATCCAGCGCAACAGCATCCAGCACGAACACCATAGAGGCAGAAGTTTGTGTGCTGATAATAGTAGGTATGAGAGTTGCATGTTCATCGAATGAGTAGGTGCAATGATCGTCTAATCGTCTAGCCATCACCACACAATGCACGTTTATGACCGTCGTCGATATCCCCAGGTGATGGAAACATGGGTGGTCAGACCCGCATCGGACGATGCCCGCGAATGATGCTAAAACACCATTCTATATTCAACGACTAGGTAAAAAGGTTGGAGTGATATATGGCGTAGTTACAAGGGACTAGAATGGCCACAGCGGGGTCATAAACGCCGTTCAACATACTTGCTGATCCAAACCAAAAGAACAGTGCGCCGAGAGTGTTGACGGGCCTTGAAACATCCACCATGACCATCCCGTTTTCTCCTGATCAAAGCTAGCCTCTTGAAGGCATGTATGAAGATAAATCCCCGGACCACAACGCATAATAAACACATCACACATCACCAGCTCGAAGTATTGAGTCATACATGATGACACGTATGTCGCGGTGCATAGATGGTATGGTGTTAGGCAATACACTGCAGTTTGAGTGCATCTTCAATATCCAGCGTGTACTGACGGTATATAACCCTCTCGACATCGTGTGAAATCGCTTCAGAACCGCCGATAGATGACAAAGACAAAAGAGTCTCAAATAAAACTGATGTCTGAGCACAATCAGGCAACGAACGGCGGGAGGAAGAGCGAGACGGGGATGATGCTGAGATGGCTAGCTAACGAGGGGGACGATGTCTTCGCCCAAGGCAGAATATGTTAACGCTGCGGAGATGTTTGAGGGATAGGATAATTCAGAGTATCGCAAAGTAAATCGTCCAGAGTGCCGTAAGCATGAATATCAACGTTTATCGATAATGGGTATAGCCGATGTGAACCATCCCATGACGCAACGACCGTCGCCCAGAAACATCCTCCTTCATCCCGTGCATCCATCCCCGTTCCCATTCATGACATTAGCTCACCCATAATTAGTAACTGAGAATATAATAGGTGGAAGGGAGAAACTTACTTTGAGAGAGCTGGTATCCAGCTGGAGGAAGCACAAAGGAAGCGCTTCCCTGATATTCAAACTTCGAGACCGAGCTTAATAACTCATGAGTGCAACCTTTGTATAACTGGACTATGATACAGAGGTATTCAATATTTCAGAGAATAGAATCCTCAATATCTTACCGTTTAATTTCAAATATCTTCCTTTCACAATCGCCACTATTCGATAGGGCTCGCACCGATATACGGATACGGCCGTATGTTATACGGCGCAATACAGCTGCACTCCTTACTATATCATGGTGTTTGTACACCCTCGACGGTACGAATACTGCCCGTACATACGATTGATCTGCTGAGGAGAGGCCGTAATACGGGGTTTTTATATGGCATACGGCACAATACACCATACTGTTATATACGAAAAGGTTTATGTCGACATCCATATCTGAAGAAGCTTCCTAGGGTTTATCGACGTATGCTGAACTCAGGCAAGCGAACGGACAACCAACGGAGCAGCATGATTCGGTCCGGCTTCGACGATTATGGTGGCGCATCTGATGTGGGTCAGCAGTGAAAGTGGTGCATTACGAGAACCCATACAATTCCTATGCACCACCCACGCAATACCTGGGTGTGAGAGGCTACGATCTGGGAGAGGTAGTCATTATAGTCGCGGAAGCTCATCAGTAAAACGCGCCAGTTGTCCTGGCTGTCCTGTATGATCCGGGACATCCTCATATTAAATTAGGACGCTCAGGAGAGGTCTCGACGCTTCTGGACAGCCTGGACGTGACCGGACCACTTCAACCGGTGTCATTGCTAGAGTTCCAACTTCGCCGTGTACAAATATACACACCGTGATCCTATCCCTTTCACCCACGACGACTTGGAGCATGAAGTAGCATGTCCGAGGTTTAGTCGACATTCACATGTGAGGTGTTCTATGATGGTGCCCGCTTGCTCACGGAGCATGATCGGGATGGCGGGATGGGAGAGAACTGGGGTAGCAAGATATATTCGGTCAGCAACTGTCAGCATCAGTGATGCGTCTGATATGGGACAGCCATCGAAGGCAACTATTCAAGAGGATATAACATGCTAAAGACTCATTTCCATTTTAATTGTATAAATTCATTTTCGAATGGCAAATATTAAGCAGGTCCTTTGCTGTACTTCAGAGTCGCCCGATGTCTCCATCAACGTGAACTGAATCCTTTAAACGATAATTGTTCTAGTTGTCCTCTATACCCAAGTAAATCGTTAGCGGCGTCGGAGCCGCCCATCCCCGCCTTCTGAGTGCCTGGTCGCC
The DNA here is from genome assembly GCA_000827215.1 of Sphaerobolus stellatus SS14. NCBI lineage: Eukaryota > Fungi > Basidiomycota > Agaricomycetes > Geastrales > Sphaerobolaceae > Sphaerobolus > Sphaerobolus stellatus. Next base: position 240,824 of record KN837189.1, on the reverse strand, counting down.
TTTATTTTTCAACGACAGTATGTAGTTCCAGGAGTTAAATCGGTTTTCAATCCTTATAGATATATACATATCTCAATTCAGTATTTTCTTCTTAGCACCAACGTTTGCCGTCAGTTTCCGCCTCACCTCCTTCGCCATCACGAGATACGCCTCGGTATCATTGATATTAACATGATTATCCAGGATAAGCATCGCCGCTGACCTCCACACTTGCGAGATGAAGAAGGGCCCGAGTACTCGTTGTCATCGGACATCCGGTCGGCTCGGACATTCTTCCACGTGTGTGGGTACACCAAGTGCACGTCGTAGATGTTACAAAGGTCTTCTCGTCGTCTTCTAGCTTAAGGTGCATGAGACGGTTGCTGATATGGTCGACATCGTGGTTGGAGGAGGGTGATGGAAAAATAGATGACAATTGTGATGGTGAAGAGCCGCGTGAAGGAGGCTGAGGACCGTAAGGTGCGGCAGTGCCGCGCACCTTGTTGCGTTTGGAACGGCGTTAGACTTTGTCTTTGGTGTGGGTGGAGGTGAAGCCATAGGTGAGGATGGTGGAATCAATGGAGAAGGGAACGCAGGTTTTGGAAGGCTGAAGAAGGGGGAACGTGTAGGGATGGGATCTGACAGGGGCTGCTGTGATGGGGAACTCCGCGTATGACGAATGAGCGAAGAATCGTTATGGTGGAGGTGGAGGTGGAGGTGGAGGTGAGAGAGGACGAGAACGTTCCAAATAGTAGAGTCCCAAGTCAGGAGACGGAGGTGGGCATACGGATGGAACGGAAGGATCGATTGAGATGTTCGTGACGCCTGCAAGTATGCCGTTGGATCCGAAGGTGAACTGGTTCGCGTTGCTGTATCCAGGGTGGTTTCCTTCATCAGGTAAGTATTCCTTTACTATTTATTATTTGTAACAGCTCCATAAGAATGTGTAATCATAAAGCACAAATATATTCTCCATCTAATTCTACTAGTAATACACTGCAGTGGTGCCAATCAGCCCTATACTTATATTTCCAGCTAAGCTAACCACTTATGAAGCCTGATAACGACCGCCCGAGAGAAATATGAGACTCAGAGAGTGATACTTGGGCAAAGGTACAGAGCTAGAGGGTCAGTTAAACTGTTGCGTGAGATATGCAACTGCAAAAGGTCGTGCAGCAGAGAGTGAGCTCAGCTCAAGGAGGATGACATCAACATTGCGTGGGGCCGGTATACATGGCAGATTGCAATTGAACTTGATGGTCTTTTGGAACCTTAGAAGAGATTATGGGATAAATGGTACTATATACTCACCCAAGTGGAGTTTCATACTCAAAACTTGAATAGACAGTGGGTTTGACGGAGTGGGAATGGGTGGTAGTGAGGATGATAATGGTACAATGCTAAGTTATGAGTCGCTAATCTGCCCCTCACTATTGTTCAAACAGCAGAGTTCGAGCAGTGAGATGATAGTGAGTCATAGCTGCCTGTTATTCCCATAGATGTTGGCTAGATGCCATAGCTCGAATGGCTGCTATGAAAAAATCAAGTGCCCTGTCAGGTTTTCTGATGTCGGAGTAGTGAGCCATAGCTGCCCATTATTTCCATAGAAGTTGGCTAGCTACTGTAGTGCTATGGAAAAGCTTAGCGCCGTTACCAGCTTTCCTGATGTTCAACGCCACCAAACCAAGGATGAAGACGCGAGCCTGACGTGCGGTAGGGTATTGCCGCTGCTCAATACTGGGCAGGGCGTTCGCCGGGATTGCAAGACTTGGATTGAAATACTTCTCATTCCCAGTGTTTTACAATGTAAACTAAACAGGAATCATATAAATTAAGCTACAGCCTTAATGAAAAGAATGAAAAGTCCCTGAGTACGACTAAACAGCTGAACTGCCCGCCAACACGAGAACTAGAAGGGCAGTTCAAAGTCTTCGCATCCGGAGAGCGGAGTTCTAATATGACTCCTCCTTCTCCCTTACCAAGCTCCCCCTCGTCTTCCCCCATTTGGGTATTATGTAATCTTCCCACGGCTCCGTTTCGGAGCATCTGAGCAAGCTCAGTTCGGTCACTGAGAAAAAAATTCCAGTGTGTTGTTGATCATGTCCATAATAAAGCACTATTTAACGTAATATTGTATTTAAAATGATAAATAAATTATCCACTGACTCCAAATTAAGTACTGAAGGCTGAAAATAAGCAAAAATCAGGCTTGCCACTTTTGTCTGATAACTAGCTTTAGGAAGTTTCCTGAGGCATTCTTAATGCTCTAATTTCGAGATTAATGTCAAATTGTTCAAATAAAATTCAACCCATACAGATCATAGCCCTTGAGTTTGCCTTGAGCTGGGGCTGACAAATGCCTAATGCGGCATGCACTGTAAAACTATTCAATATTTTCCTGACAAAGTAATCCTGAGATCTAGACTGGAACCAGAGGCGGTGGTTAATGATTTTTCTCTTAGAAGTAATACAAATTTAACATTAGTAACAACATTGAGCGGATCAAAAAAAAATAGCACAATCACGAATCGAACCTACACCCAACCTGTAAGGAATCGGAACCTAAACTCACTAATCGGGATATTCGGATCATTGTTACTTTCGCTAATTAACCGTGACACAGGTTCTATTTAAATTACTTTGATGTTTCCGACTTGAAGTCGGTCTTTTAGGATATATAAAGGGTTGTAGCTAGCTCATGTACTTCAGTAGTTTTTGTTCTCAATCTACAGTTGGCATCGACTAGTCATTTCTGGCTGATCTAACTGAGTTCAAATACTAAAACCTCACATTTTTTGACTCGTCTATAAGACCAACCTCTTACTCTCTACAACCTCTTTATCTTCTCGTTTTTTTCTTTATCTCACCTCTATCTCTATACTCTTTTCCCCTATCCCTATCAACAAAACCCAAAAACATCTCTTTTATTATTTGGTGAGCAGTCGGATTGATCACCCGTACTCTTCACTATTATTTGCGTAGTACAGTGATGGACTGTCACTTGGCACACAACATTGAAAATCTTTTTTTGTGGCCGCAGCTAAATGATTTCCGTGGATATTGTTTGACAGATTCTTTCTATTATGTTCAATAAGCTTACTTAAAAAGTTTCAAAATATTTCCTTCCCAGCTACAGTGTCAATGAGTGTGCCAACTAACAGTCATTCATTTTCAAACTCCGCCAGTATAGTTCATCGACCTCAAATACCTATGATGGAGCTTAGAATGCATAGATCTTATGCCTCAGACCTTTTTTAGAGTAGCAAATAGTATTTATGATTCATATTCTTTAATATTTCGAAGGACTGGTGGGCAGGAACTGCATGTGCCAACTAACAGTCATGTGCCAAGTGCCGGTCCAACACTGTATATACATTGAAAAACAAGCTTGAAACTTTTATTCCACGGTATACATTTAAAAAGTAAGCATGCAGACTAGGACTGGAAGAACTTACACTTCGGCAGTCAACGCGAGCGCTGTCCCACCCCAACAGGCGGCTCCAGATATCAATCCATCAATTTCTGACAACGGCACCCTCAATGGGGTTAACGGAGTGGTGACCGATCGTCATGAACAGGTAAGTAGTCCATCTATTCTATCCAATAGAAAGCGCCCCCCACCTAGTGGGACAAGAGCTGCTGTGCGCCCCCCAACCACTGAGTTTTATGCTCTCCACGCCCTTTAACGTTACGCAGTGTTGTGCAGTGTTACACAATGTTGTGCAACAGCGCTTTATAGCGCGCTTTATAGTGTCCCAATGGGAGATACTACTTAGCGGTGCACGGATGTACCTTGGTATTACAACTCAGTGTCCATCTGTGCCTCTCTTCACATAGCAACACCAGTTATAATGCCTATATTAAAAAGTGTGTTGGAATATAGTAAAAGAACGCATCATACTGCAATATTTAGTGTTGAACACTGTTAAACACTACTTCTCTTGCTCCCACGTAACTTTCGAAGTAAACAGACAATCATGCATACCCGGTCAAACAATAACGACAAAGATCAGGAAGCTGGTGACCTTCCAGTGCCACCGCCGCCTTTGAAACCCCAAAAAAGCCGTAGAGGACGTAAAACAGCGGGAGATAAGGATAAACAAGATGCAAATGCGGCGCAAACGGATGTTGAAGCAACTGGGTAAGTCTTTTAAGTTATTCTCCATATATATATGACTCAAATAGCTTTATCGGTTGTAGTGCGCTCAAGAAACTCGACGAACTGGGAGTGCCTCATGACCTCCCTGCGCAAAGTCTTCCGGGAGCACTGGAGCCGCATGGAAAAGGCATAACGAAAGGTGATCCAAGGTTATATCTGTTCCCAGTATTTATTTGACATATGTCTACTAGAATTGCCTACTGAGACAAGCCCGGTTACTGGGTCAGTGAATGAACCAAAAACTCCCCCTCCGCACAGTGTGGCCGCTCCCTCCTTTATTATGAAGCCCCCCATGGAGGAGGAGATTGGCCGACATACTGGTAAGTGTTTTACCCTCCTACATTTTGTATTGCCCTTTATTAAATTCATCCTACCTTTCCATTTCTCATTTACATCATTCAGTGACTGTTATCATTAATGATGCAAAGGGTATGAATGCATTGCCTCGTGAAAAGGTTCAAGGCCGATTAGAAGTCTTCAAGAGGAAGTTGGGAACAAGTGAACGAGCGGAATATTATATTAAGACTGTCCAAGCCTTGCGTGAACTCTCTGAAGGTTCTTCTCCTCTTAAAGGTATATTCACTTCAAATTGATGGTTTCCTTATGCATAATTACTAAGTTTTAGTTTTCTTTAGCACGCCGTGGCTATATTGAAACATGGCAACGGACAGACGAATCTGAAGAGCCCATCCTTGTGAGGCATGGTCGGAGTGATCGCATTCTTGGAGCAGATCCAGCACAGCTTCCGGAGCAGCTCATAAGTCTCTCTCCTGCCCGCATTCCTGTCAGAAAGGCTCCTTCTGGAGGCTTTACCACAGAGTTGACTTGGGGTTCAAGTGTCGTAAGTTTATTTCTTATTTTAATCATTACCTCATCAAGTATTAAAGCCAATTAATTATTTGATAGGGAACGGTCAACTTTGCCCCCTTTTCTACCTTCAATACTGAATTTGGAGGTGAAGAGAGTGGACTGAATGCCATTGAAAAATCTCTACAACTAGAGCAGTCTGAGGTGCGATGATTCTGAAATAATTGAATGTTTAGGGTATTGACCAATATATTTATAGGGCCAAACTCACCGTGCAATCTCATCAAGAATGAATTCCCCTGTCGATGATTTCTGGACCACCGAATCTGTGACAGGCAACACTGATAAGGGTGTCTTGCTCGAAAAAAGCAAATTTGGACCTTTCACTATTTACATACGTAAAAAGCTCGGTGTTGAAGAATTTTCTGAGAAGGTATTCACCTTTGAAACAACACTCAAGCGCTACAAAGCAATCAAGGATCTCGAAAAGATTTTTGTTGATAATAATTGGAGAGTTCCTCGCAAGGCCTTCGAATTTAAATTGCCTGATGGTATGTTAATTATTCCTCCAAGTTAGTAGCTATTTATTCATGCTTTTATAGATGACTTTCTCTATCCTAATGTCATTATCACCAAGCTCATGTTCGCAAATATCCTTGGAATTGCTGACACGACCCTTGGAAATGATATTAAATGGGTAGAGAAGGTTAGATGCCTCCCTGAGATGTGGGAGAACCATGACATAATGTCCCAATTGCGACCGAAATACCGAGGGATAAAGGCAAAGGAACTGTATTATAGTGCCTTGGCTTTGGAGGAAAAGAAGAAGCGGAAGGATACAGACGAGGCAGCGGGATTCACAAAAAAAGCGAAAGCGAAGGTGAAGCTTGTTGCATCTAAGGAGCTCCAGGCAATCAAGCGCAAAAAAAGAATGGAAATTGAGGAGGAGGATGAGGAGGATGAGGAGGAAAGACCAAGGAAGAAAAAGGCCACAAAGGATGATATACGGGTGGGGGAGCGGGAGCGAAGGCAGGTGGCGCTGGAGGCTCTGGTAAAGAAAGTGAAGAGCAAAAAGAGAGAGCTGGAATACGAGCAGGATAGCTCTGAGGACGAGATGGAAGAGATTAATATCACTTCAGATCACATGGATGAAAGTGAGTGAGTACTAAGGCTCTATTTGCATTTGCTGGTCATGTACATTACAATCTTTGCTGCCTAAAATGGATTAGTTTTTTCCCCTTCACAAAAATTTGTCCTCTTCCTTAAAAATTCAAATAATGATCAATAATGAGCTCTATATTACGTTATTATTGATTAAGTGATAGCCGAGCATATTCTCTCACCACTACGTGGTCTTCTCTTTTTCCTTCTCCCCAGCATGCCGTTCAATGCACGTGAATTTTTTCTATTTCTCAATAACTATATTCCTACGACTCTATCCATCCAAAGGACAATTCGAGGAGTAGAAACAGTCTTTGCAATGAGACCATTGGCTCTTCTGGCCAAGAATCAACAAGCCTATCGGGCAGGAAAGAGTGCATGGAACACGGAGATTGCCAACATTATTACCGAGGCTTTTATTCTAGATGACGAGGAGCCAACTGTACCTGGAATTAATCCACATAGTGCTGTTACGGAAAGGATTATAGCAGATTTCCAAAGCATTATGGATACCTTAGGCCTATGCGATGATGAGCCACCTCCTGATCTCACATTCCAGCCAATTCCGGTGTTGGCTCCAAAATATCTGAATTGCCCGTTCTGCCCAATAAAAAGGCCTTTATACAAGACTGATGGTGTCTTCCAGGTTCAACTTATCAATCGAAATATGCAATTGGTCAAAGCCTACCTTGTGGCAGCAGAATGTACACACTGCCATGCTACATTTTTCCCGGACCGTAGCACTCGTTTAAACCAGAATGGTGAACGTATTGAGATATTAGAGTATGATTCAGAATATCTGAGATCCTCAGGGAGCCGAAACTGGATCCATAGAAATGTTGCTAAAGTCCAGGAGGCAGCATTTATGCAATTTCATGCATCATGGAGTGGCTTTGCAAGCTTCTTTAATTGCGCATTTGGTCATGGTAAAGTCTGCTTCCTTCATAAATATGAATTTTTTATTGACTTGGAACATAGGGGAAATATGGTTAACTGTGGATGAATCTCGCAAGATTTACACAGAATATTTCTCACGAAGGCTCCTTCTTGCCCATCAAGTACATTTGATGTTCAGCTGCCATTGTGATCCATCATCCAAGGACTTGGTTACTGCAGTCCTTGCCCATATTAAAGGAAGAAACTCAGGGATAATTGCTGGAGCGAAGATACATACCTGTCAGGAATGTACTCAAGCAAAGAAATATTTCTCAGAGTTGGGGAATCCTAGGGACTTATTAAAGCAGAGTGTCGAATCTGTAGTGTCGGGTTCTCTTGAGGATGGTATTCCGGTAAGAGATCCATTTTTCTTTGGAATTATACAAATTGATTTCTGTCCTTCAGATCGAGAATAGACCCTTAACATCTGAGGAACTAAGTGATAATTTGCCGAAGGTTATTCATCAGGTGCCTCCTCCTCCAGGAACTGAACGAGGCTGGATTAGAATGGCAGTAATGGATGGGAAAACTCTTGGACATCGGGTATGATTCAGAAATGTTAACTAATAAACTCTATCTTGATATAACTTGATATTATACCAGATTTGTGCTGTTCCGAAATGCTGTGGTGCTTTGTTGGATTATAAACAAGGCAGATTCTGCAAGGATCACATCGGAAAGGTAGAATTCTGTGGTATAGATAACTGCGAAAATCCCATAGTGAAGAAGGGGTCATTTACTTGCCAAGAGAGAGCATGTCGGTCAATATTGGATGCATACCAATCTCGCTTCGGGCGTGAATCCTTTGCAGGTGTACACAGACACCTCAAAGCCCAAAGACATGAATGGGAGCAGAAGCCCAGTTATGTAGATAAGACACAGTTACTCAGTGGTGATGAAGGGGAGGAAGAAGTATCCCGGGGCCATACTTTTCGTGCTAGAAAGGTATTTTGTCTGCAGACAGTTCAGTGGGCCTGCGGAGTGCCTATAGCATTTACCAAGTGCTATAATAGTGAGAGTACACCCCAAGTATGTCTTTACAATGAAGAATATTCCTAATTAATTGGAGCTAATATACTACGCAAGGTTTTCCAGTTTCTCACCCAGGTTTGGCAGGAGAATGAAGTAAAACCATCTTTCATTTCATATGATAATGCTTGCAATCTCCTTCGACATATAACAAGGCAGTATTCTGATAGCTCATGGATCCATGCAACACACTTTATTGTTGATGCGTTTCACTATATTAACCACCAATCAACAGACCTCCTCTGTCGTACCAGATGCAATCCGAGTCCTGAAAATGGCTCCCAGGCTGACCTACTCAAGATATTTCAACATCCGGATACAGGAAAAAATATCTTGTCCGCTCATTTAACACCGAAGCAGCAGAGCAGCTCAATGCATGGATGGATGGCTATGAAGCTCAATTACGACAGATGACTGACTACAACTTTGATTTTGTTGTTCAAGTGGCCTTGATGCTGTATAAGGAGAAGCGGGAGAATGAGATATCACAGAAGAATTTGGGTCTTAATGTTTGAGACTCACTTGTCAGACAGAATATCTTCTTGTACTCCCTCGCTATTCAGGGACTCTTTGGTCAATATACCATATTTCCACAGTCCCACTTGCCCTCCTCACCTTAGTACATATCTCAAACTGGCATTTCTGGTCATATTATAGCTTGATTCTCGTCTTTTGAATGTCACAGTAATGTCACACTGGCCCTCCTCCCTCCTCACTGCTGCTACCAAATGCAGATCTGGTCAGAGCCACCTCCCCATTATTTCTAATTTAGGTATTATGATAGAGAACACGATAGAACACTTTGCTAACCTTAAAATTGGTCCCCCCCATTTATTGTATCTTGAAGTAATGTCACACTTGCCCTCCTCTCTCCTCACTGCCTCTACAAAATGCAGTTTTGGTCCGACCTACATTTCCCTTATTTCTAGGTTAGATATTGTAATAGAGAACACAATAAAACAATCTACTAGCCATAGAATTGGCCCCCCATTTATTGTAGCTTGAAGTAATGTCACACTTGTCCTCCTCCCTCCTCACTGCCTCCTACCAAATGCAGCTCTGATCTAGAGTAGCTATTATAATAGAAAATTCGATAAAACACTTTTATAACCTTTGAATTGGTTCCCCCCGTTTATTGTGCATTTAATTTAATATTACACATTCAAAGAACTGTCTCAATATAAATCCCTCCTTATTAATTATTTTGTCTCTCCCTCTCAGCAGAAAGCCTGAAACGAAGCTAGCAAGATTTAACTGAGAGATTTATCCTCTTTGTTGTTTATATATGATAGTGCACCGTTGTATTTACTAGTAAGATTGCTTCCAGCTATCTATTACCAACTAACTTCCTGCCATCTCTATTTCATAACAGATATTACGGAAATTTAGCGAATATTGCTATCATACATTATATATTTGATACCTTGTACTCCAATGTATTGCGCGGTATTGAGGGACTTCATGGTCCATTATCTCGCGTTGCGGAACTGTGTGTGACAGTGGTAGCCGCTGACCGAGTGCCGGGATTTACTGTTTTTCACGGCAAGGTGCCGCAGCGCAGCACCCGGCCCATTGGGGCTGGTATTACAGCAACCACTGGGATGAGTACTGCAAATAACAAATCGCTATCAACAAATCGCTTAGGGTCATTTGATATGATGTGTGTAATTATTGATCATTTAACAAGCATGATCCATATTGTCCCGTCCCGGCAGGATTATAAGGTCAAGGACATTGCAGAAATATTTTTTTCGGAGGTCTATAAACTTCATGGTATGCCTGAAACAATTGTTTCTGACCGAGATTCATTATTTACAAGCAATTTCTGGGAACATCTCCATAGTCTCGTTGGAATTACCCTCCGTCGGTCATCTGCTTATCACCCACAAATGGATGGAGCTACAGAGCGTACTAATAGGACAATAACTCAGATGCTCTGCATGTCAATTGTTCCGAAACAGCGCGATTGGGTACAACGTTTACCGGCTATCGAATTCGCTTTTAATAGCGCTTCATCATCAACCACGGGATATTCACCATTTTTCTTAAACTTCGGTCGGCAACCACATGGTTTTGCTTGGAATACAAGTGATGAACAACTTCCAGGTGTTAAATCTTTTTTGGATAAGCTTCAGACAGGACTGACAAAAGCTCATGATGCAATTTTACAAGCTAGGGAAAAACAGGAACAGCTTGCTAATCGGCACCGCAGGCATGCCCCGTTCAAGAAAGGGGACTTGGTATATCTCTCCACTGAGAATTTAAGCTTACCGACTGGTAGAGCATGGAAGTTAGCACCGAAATTTATAGGCCCATACAAAATTATTGATGAGTTAGTCAAAGGTACTTCGTTCAAGCTAGAATTGCCAATTGAACTTCGATGGAAAGGCATCCATGATTCCTTTCATGCATCATTATTATGCATTCACATCCCTAATGATGATGTACGATTTCCCTCCCGCTCTCAGTTACATATTACAGGAATTGCTGATGATAGTGCCTCATGGCATGTAAAAGCAATTAAATCATACTGCGGAAAAGGCAACTCAGCTTGGTTCGAAATTTTGTATTCAAGTAACGAGGTATCTTGGGAACCTTATGCGGCAATTCATCATCTCTCAGCCCTCACCGATTATTTGCAGGATCAAGGCGCATCGAAAATCTCGGATTTAACGAGTGGAAAAGGCTCGCCACCTCCTACCCTGCAAATACATGCAATCTGGCCCGCTTTACGCTCGGAAGATATTGTTGAGACATTGCTATCAAGTCACATAACCGGATCTCGCTTGCCGCCTGAATCCAACTGTGCGATATTTAAGCAGAAGAATTTCTGGAGAGGCAGCACCACCTCACCTTCATTTTGCTCACCTTTGTCTTCAATGGACAACGATCTACCCAGTGAAGATATATTTTGGCAATATGTCGAAGAGCTATTTGATGCTGCTCAACGACGCCGTCCTGCTAGCAGAGCCCCTCCCGGTTATTTTCCCTGGGCCGCTAGACATGATCAGCCTCGAACCGTCATGGATGCTAGACAAGTAGGTTTGATATTCGATTATTTTATCGAGTTCGCATCCATAGAATTAATAATTGCTCAGCTGCTATTTCCCCATGCATGCCGGGTTTCCACCCCACCACATGGTAATCTGATCCCGGCACATGGGTATTCGATCCGCCCGACTAGGTGCTGACCCTGCAACATGGTATGTTCATTGCAACTTCATATTTCTCACCTTTCACAGCTGGGATTGTGATTACTATAGGCTCAAATAAAAGGTATTGTCACATGGTATTCAGGAAAATTATGTCCAAGGCAATATACCGGGTAGGAAGACTTGTATAAAACATTGTTTGTTAGATAGCCGCCACGGAGCAGATATTATCTGCTGGCTTCTCAGAACCCGGGGATATCAAACAGTTTAATATATATAGAGTATATTAAGTCTATGTGTCTCAGAGAGCTCATGTAATGAACGTTTAAGCGAAATTCAAGGACCACTGAATATTACTTCGTTGCTGAACGGTGTTTGTAGCTAAATATTTAATAGAATCACCAAAGATATAATTTGACATGGAAGAATCTTCAGAATACAAATCAACCCATTGTTTCGGTTTTACAAGTTATTTACACAAGTATTCAACCTTTGAATTTCCGAGAACGCAATTGATATGATGGCGGGCATCCATCTGGCGAATAGGTCCTTCTATTGCGCTTTTTACCTTGATTTGATTCTTCAGGAAGTTCAGGAATTGCTGATTGAGTATTCGAGATGTTTGAGTTGATTCCTGGAGCAGGGGAGTGTGCTAGAGATCCACCAGATGGTGTAGAATCCAGAGATGGAGCAACAGAGTCCTGCCAGAGTTTGAGTAAAATAGAGATAAGTAATGGGAGTAAATACCCTCTCTTGCGTTGGATCAAAGTGTGTGCCTCCATTTTTAATCGCATTCTTTGACACAAAGAAGTCAATGAAACCGTCACAGAATAAATAAAATTATTAAAGTATGACTCACTGAAGATCCCATTTGCTCCTTCAAGTCAAACTGTTTGGGATTGCTTGAGTGTGTTTGCAGCTCAACTCCCGAAGTATTAACCAGTGGATAACTCTGTAGAAATTGATGTAATACTGTAATAGGTGGAGCTTGAAGTAAACAGACTGGTGGAGACGGTGGAGGCGGAGGTGGCGCTCTAGGAAGGTAGACTAAATTAGGAAAATTTACGGCCGAGCTTGGAATACGGTGAGACCGAATAAACTTCTCCAATTGGATGATACTATTGCTTGCCTCATAGATGAGCTGCCAGAGGAAGTCTTGGTTACTTTGAGGACGGTATAATCGCTTTTCCCGCACCGCTTGATATGCTTCACCCGGGGTAATATTGAGGTAAAATGCGAGTGCATAATATGTTAATAAAGCACACCCTAAACCCTGCGATGAATCATTATCATGGCCATTCGTTTTCATCTTCCAACCAAGCTCAACGGTTCCAATCATTAGAATAAATATTTTATCTTGTGCATTCAAGATGGCCATATGCTTCTCGGCGAAGGTGCTAGATGCTCGGAGGAAGGCAAGACCATGACGTACTCCAGCCATATATTCTGCCCATTCATGTTGTAATTGAACAAGTGAGGGCTCGAGTCCAAGGATAATGAGCCATACGAGCCGCATTTTTCGTCGCAAATATCTCAGAAGTAATCGCTGGCGTTCTGAGAGGCACGTTACTTCGTCGAGATTGTCTTCTTTGTCCACCAATTCCTGCTTGAGTTCACTATCATCATTAATTGCTGGCCAGAGAAGCCTCACCAGCTATGGGAATTAGCAAAATCAGCTAATAGAAACACTTGACGCATTGTAAAGTAACAAACTTACCTGCTTAGCCGGGATGTTTTCAACCGGATTTTCAAAGATGGAGCGTGTCTTAGCAATTGAGAGAACATGCTGCTCAGACTGTAATTTCTGCTGGCCATCTGGAAGAACAATGCCACCAGGGATTTCGACTATACACTCTAAGTCAGAGACCTGGATGATCTGGGCAGGAGAATAGATATTCTGCGATGATATATCCCAAAGAGCCCATGAGCCAACCAATGGGATGTAGAAAACGGGTGACTGTTCAATTCGAAAACTCCCTGTCAGGTTCTCAGAGTCGTCGTGTAACGTAGTGGTGATAGGTACTGGAATGAAAACAGGCAATATGGGGTTAAAGGGAGTCTGAAATGGTGCAGTAGCAATCGATTTTGTAGATGGCTTGGAAAGGATTGGAGTGGTATCAGTTGATGGCGACAGCGAAGCCTTAGAAGCTATCCATTCCTGAGCAAGACGACAGGTAATGGTTTCCCGTAGTTCTTGCAATATATCCTTCGTCAATTCATCAATTTCGAAGGGATTATTACCAGAGATAAGACTCTGGGTCACCCAAATAATATGCAAACCGCAGGAATGTGTGGCTGGCAGAACATGGAAGGCTAAGGCAGTAGACTGACCAAGGGTGAGTTGCAGTTGGAGTGTTTCAGTCAACGTTAATGGAGGGATTTGTGATGAGTATACATCCAGTTTATTTGTCAGAGATCCAGTGACAGTTGCTATAGGTATATTAGGGTCAGCCTCGACACGGACATCGGAACCACCAATCGGCCCATAAGAAAAGTCCCTCGGAAGTCTGCGCTTTTTTGGAGGGCGTCCAGGGCGTCATTTTCGAGGTGGATCGTCGGCCATTGATAGAAAGAGGAGGTGTGAGGAAGGAGATAATTGGGAGACAGATACAGAATAGAAAAAAGCGAGAAGAGTCATTGACTTAAATATAAATTCCTGTCTATTATTTGAACTAGATTTCTGTAAGGTTTGATGTCGACATCCTCTTCCAAGTTTTTTTTCCGTTTCCGATGGAGTCGACATCCGCTTCGTTTTTTTTTCGTTTCCGAGAGTCCGAATCCATCTCTCCCGGATGAAGAGATCAAAATCTCATCTTTCAGCCTAGCGAACCAATGCAGGGTGATTTTCAGATCAAAAATAATTTTCCCGTACTATATTAGCTATTCACATCCATTTGAATCATAGCTATTTGTTTTTGGTGATGTAAAGGCCGAGAGACAGACATCTGGGATGAGAATCCCAAAAGCGCAAGTTGGAATCCCCCATTGATCCGTCATCACAATGCCGCAGTCATGTGATCAAAATACCCCCTGCATGTGATGGCCCTTGGGAGAGTTGCGCCATCAAAATACCATGTTCGGATATCAAAATACTAAGTCCAGGGGTCAGATTACCATGTGCAGGGGTGATATTCCGTTTTGCTTTCCCCATCGTCGTCAGGAGTATTCCAATGGACACATCTCTCTTGGTCCCAGGAACGTGAATAATCCCGCCGAATTGACTGGTGGCTTCCATGGAGTGGATTTACATACGCAATTGCAACTTCAAAATTCTCAAACAACGATGTTGGCCATCAATGGACTCAACAATGCCTTACAAGTGCTAATGAGGCCTAGACAAAAGTTCGCTTATAAAAATATGACATGGACAGCTCAGGAACGCGGCCCTCGTGGACATAATCGCGGACACTTCCAGAAAGGCAAAAAATTCCACGGTGATCATCCTGGATCAAAGAAGACCGCTCCTGCTCAAAATGGATTCGGAGTTGAATCAGAGATGAGTGCCCTTCGCATCAAATCCCCAGCACCGCCTCCTCAACGTGCCCGTACTCCTGGAATGGAATTGGATGATGAGGATGCCCATGGCGAGCTGGATAATATGCAGGAACAGAAAAGCAGTGGGAGTAACGGTTCTGCACCTGGAAAATAGATCATCACCTTGAGTAGTATAGTTAATTGCCTTTGTTTCGGTTCCTTCCCCTTCCTATTGTCTCATGGTGATTTTCTTTTTCAACCTCACTCTATTTTTCTTTATTTTTGAGTACGCTGCGCGCACTGGGGGGAGGAATGTAAGGAATCGGAACCTAAACTCACTAATCGGGATATTCGGATCATTGTTACTTTCGCTAATTAACCGTGACACAGGTTCTATTTAAATTACTTTGATGTTTCCGACTTGAAGTCGGTCTTTTAGGATATATAAAGGGTTGTAGCTAGCTCATGTACTTCAGTAGTTTTTGTTCTCAATCTACAGTTGGCATCGACTAGTCATTTCTGGCTGATCTAACTGAGTTCAGATACTAAAACCTCACACAACCACACATATAAAGCAAATACAGCACTGCAACAACTAGACCAAACAACACCTGTGTTACTCTTTATATTCTGCCATAGATGTCGCACACAAGCACATTTGCTCTAGGAAAGCTTCTTGCAGATTTCTCCTATACCACGTTACGAAAGTTCGTTCCTGAGTCATTTAGAAGAATTCCATCTACATTTAGTACAATCTATCCTCGAATTTAACTACATTTCAGCTCGCTAACCATTTGCACGGTGCACGTGACATCCGGATTTGGTAACATTACATAACGCGCAAATGGGGGAGACGTAGAACTCACTCCCTTACCCAAGAGGCGGCAACTAAAAAAAATTTTGACATCTACTCCAAAAATTCCGATAAGCTCCTGAGGCTGACCCCCCACCCCCAACCCTTTTTAAAATTAAAAATAAGAAAATAAGTATATATAAAGCTTTTCAACAAGAATTCTAAGTTTTTTAACAAGGTTCGCAGCACCTGAAATATTTGCTTCTTGGTCTTTCGCCGTTCATGGCTGTGTGCTGCACCTTCAGTGCAGGTTTCGCACTTCCAGCCTGGAAGAGCCGCATCAAGTCCCTGACATTCCAGATGAAACTAACATAAAATAACTACATTAAATTAGAAATTCATTGAGGCATGTAGTGAGACGTACCAGGCATGTTTCGCAGTCATCTGCTACACACAGGATCATTCCGGGGATTGACTTCCGATACGTGGCGTGTACGTGGCAGGACATGTGCGAAGATGGCTTATGTAAGGGTCCTAAATCAGGCAATCTCTGATCGTTTTACCAGTTTACTACCTGAAAACAAGTTCTTAAGATTGTTTCCTTACTCAAATAATCATTTTTCGCCATTTTTTCGAATAAAATAAGCGCTTGAAAACTTTCGATAAGACCCTGAGGCAACCCCCCAGTCGATGTCTCGGATTTTGCCGAATGCCGCCTCTTGCCCTTACCACTTCCATCTACTTTCACACACATCGACTTCCAACGGATTTCTTTTAGCCATTCTCTGGATGCTTCCATTAACATTCATTTTCAACCATTTCTTCCGTTTTCAGCTCCTCAAATTCGCTCGCTGCGCTGCATTCATCATTTGCCCTGGTTCACACATCGGTTTACGTAATACCGGCGCCTCTCCATCTCTCACTTACCTGTTTCTTTTAGTTCGCGATACATCATTCAGTTCTCCTGGCTCACCTATCTCTTCTCTACCTTGATACTGTGCATTCGAGTTACCAAACTTGCGATCTTTTAGTTGCATTCTGCACACCGAGTCCTTGTATTCATAAACTAATTCGAGTCGTATACTGTGCACCCAAGTCTTCATACTTGTTACTTAACCCGAGTCTCCATACTCATTATTTAATCCAAGTCGCATACTATGCACTGAGCCTTCGCGCTCGTTATCTTAATCTAGTCGCATACTGTGCACCGAGTCTCCCATACTCATTATTTTAATGCTAGTCGCATACTGTGCACCCAAGTCTTTATACTTATGATGTTAAACCAATTTGCATATAGTGCACCGAGCCTTCATGCTCATTATTTTAATGCTAGTCACATATTATGCACCCGAGTCTCTGCACGCATGGTTTTAAACCAATTTGCATACTGTGCACCAAGCCTTCATGCTGCTTATTTTAATCCAATCACATACTCGTTCTATTACCTTAGCTGCATATTGTGCACCGAGTGCTCCCTACTCGCTAGTTATTATCTGTTTCATACTGCCTCTGAGTCTTCCATACTCATTACATATATAGCATTCATTGAGTCTTACATTATTATTTTTTGGTTGCACGCTTTGCAGTTGAGATTCCTACATGCATTCTAGTTGTGTGCTGGCTGGTTTCTTGTACACATTATGGTCTCACACTGCACATTTGACTTGTGCTTCGCTGTTTATTTTGGTTTGCATTCTGTTCACCCCCAGCTCCATGACTACTTGTTGTAGTCACACACCATGAACTATGTCTTACATGCCCGCTCTAACACCTACTCGGTTCAGTCATATCCTGTCTTAACGTTCTTTACCCATAGGTGAAGGGAGTCATTGTGTGCTCCTTTATAGTTATACAAATGAATGAGCCGACTTGGAACAAGTTTGAGACACCTTTGACTCTCAGCTGATAAGCCACTAGCCTTATTCTCAGCGGATGGGCCATCTTTAACAATTAAAAGACAGGATTTACCTCGGCTAGATATCTAGCAAACTTTATTAACCGCATCACCTAGCATTAATTTTGATGGAAAGCTCGGTCACTGTACCATAAAATTTTTGCTTGGGGACTGTCTCTCCACAGTACCTCACCTGGTTTTTAATTACCACATAAAATTATTTTTGAAGCAAGGAGAACAGCGCTGATCAGTTTAACAGTCAGTAACAATTGCAATGGATATTTACATCCGTTAGTATCTTACTCGCTGACTCTATCGTGGTCTGTATGTCATCACGTATTCCGCATCTCCACAACTTCTATGGCCTCTGCTTGAAACCAATCAGTACATGGCAAATTATATTTTGTTTTGTCGGTTTTTGCACTCATACATTAACCGGTCCGAGGGAGCTTCATTGAGCTCATAATATCCCTCATTAAAACTCGGTTCATCAATCTCCTAAGACCTTATCTCTCTCAGCTCTGCCATAAAAGGCATATTTCTCTCCATCTTCAGTTACCTAAGCGGATACCTTTCGCTTTTCTGAGGGTGGCATCCGTCACCATCATTTGGCTTCATGTTCATGACTGACACAATATCTCTAGCTATTTATGCTTTGATTTCACATAATAGGGCATATCTGTGTCAATCTTACACCAGGTACCTGTTGCATGCTGCGTCTGGTAGTAAGGACATCAGATGGCATCACTAAAAAGCTCGGGCCCACTGTACACTAAGAGCATCATATGACTCGTCCAGAACTTATATTTCAAGTGACCATGAAATACGAGCCAGGAATGGCACTGACTTGTTATTCTCACTCCCTACCGACCATGCTTTGAATATTCAGAAAGGTAACAAGGCATCTTTATTCGCTTGAGATGATCCAAGATCCGTTATCCCACCTATACCTTGGGATTGTCTTGTTCTAGTGAATTTATACCTGCCCACTAGTACCCACCAGAGGAATTGCTGTGCCATCTTGAAGAACGATGGTTATTGCAATACACTAAAAAACTTCAAACTCATAATAGGAATCATGGGATTGGATGATTTGGAGCTACGCTGCTTCCTCAAAGAATTATCTCAAATTCTAAGGCTATAACATATATTACCACTTAGGCCCCTTTTTGTGCTGGGTGAGCCGCCGCTTGGTCGTCGACTGGTCGGGGCCGTGTGGGTGACTTGATAATTACCAAACAGTGGCACCCAGCCTTTCCTTAGGCTCACCCAAAAACATCTTGTGCCAATAATAGTAAATAGCTTATATATGCAAATAGACGCAGCTTAGCAAAATGCATAAACCTTTGATGATGTCTGAAATTAACCAACCTCTGCAGGCCTCCTCCCTTCAATTCCGGGCTGAGATGCGGTCACTGGGAAAGGTATTGGGGCATTGGTGCAGCTCGAGAGGGAAATAATACCTCGAAAGTCGTGATGACCTTTGGATGCAACGGTGGTGGCTGATGCTGCGGGGATGCTGTCATGTGCAAGGCTTCGTGTAA
>KN837189.1:188005-216696 GCA_000827215.1 Sphaerobolus stellatus SS14 | reverse complement strand
CAGTAAACAATCGGGGTGGTCCAGCTGGCTTGATCACGGCTGTAGAACTTGCCTATGGCGAATGTCTTTGCCAAGGCAACTGCCCAGTTTACAACACGGATGACAGTTGGAAATATGATATTCAAGTTTCGCCATCCCAAGATGATCCCATATACCAGACGGGATTCGATGATTCCGCTTGGCCAGCTGCTGTTGTGGAAGGACCGTATGGCATCGCACCGTGGAGTACGTTTCCGGTCGTCAATGCGTAATCTTGTTTGTGTATGATTACATATTGTTGGTAGAAGATGTTTCCCCTGTGACCCCTTTCCATTTTATGCCTATTCCCGTGCTGCTTTCTATTGTTTCTTTCTACGAAGCCTCAGCATTGCAATGCTGGCCTCTTACGGATTTTCTTTATTTTGAACAATGTATAAGTACTTGAGTATCGGTTCTTAGTCTACTACGAGAATGGCTGTACAAGATCTCCCTTAAGATGGATGAAATAGAGCCTTTCCAGTAGAGGGAAAACAGCAGACAAGGTAGTCAATACCTTCAGAGGCTCAGGAGGAACGCCAAGTGTCCTCAGGGATGAAGAGGTATCCTGTTTCAGAATATCCGAGAGAAGCCGCTCGGGATCCAAGTAGATAAGTACAGGGAAGTGGGCTCCAAGAATGATACACTCCAAAGACTCCGAAATAATACACATGGGAATATTATTCAGTCGTAAATCTCCCTGAGCATCCAATGAGAGTAAAGGAGGCAAACCGGGCAAATTTGCGACTCTTTCAGGTTGCTCGATGGATTGTTCCAGGGTCCGAACGGCGCTTCCTAATCTTAGACACTTCAACTTTGGATGCCTCGCGAGCAAACTGTTCAGAAGCTTCGCCTTCTGTCCGGTTTCCATATTGTCAGTGTATAAACGAATGCAACCTTTTACGGAAAGTCGAACAAGTTGAGGCCATTGACTGTGCAATAGAACGACTGATCTTTCAGGAGTCCCAGTTACAAGGTCATCGTCTAGGGTAGGTATCCATTCCAAATGAAGGCTTTGCAGGTCTGGATTATTCAATGTAAGCGCATTAAAGAAAAACGGTCATACGCCATTTCCATGTCTTCCCCGCAGAATAAGGTTTATATTAGTAAGATTCTTGAACGGGTGGTCCTGGGAGGAAATTATGGGGTTTGGACCATGTAATAAATTTTGAATCGCTCACCGGTTGTTGTCGGATGTGATAATCGCAGTGGAGTCCTGCATGCCACGTCGTTGATTGGCCATGACAGGGCTCCTCAGAGAAGCTCTGAACCTGGCAAAGATTCAGACAATGATGTGCAGGTGTATGATGAACTAAACCGGAGAATACATGTTTGCATTTTCGGCGCGTGGAATCCAATAAAAAGATCGAAGATTGCTCATTTCCTTTAGAGCAAGTAAGAAAACATCGACAAACTTCTGGTATTTTTCCTTGTAAAGTTGTGGTACCACTTCTTCATTAAACTTTTGGAGATTGGGCTTTGATTCCTTCCGGAGTGACGGTGGAACCACGAAGGTGCCTGTGATCGGTGAGTTTTCTTCGATAAGTTCCTACCTGCAGACACGTTGTGCAAGGGCTAGATTCATCGATAGCATCTCCCATAGTGCGACTCCTACAATATCACAGCGAATATGGCAGTAAGGAAGATATTTGCTGGTCACTTCCGAGCACCATTTGGAGACTAAGCTGAAAGCGAGCAAGTCATCCACATTCTCCACCGACTGAATGACGTATTCAACGAATTCGATCGGGATTCTGTCCTGTTGCATGAGAATAAGTGATGCGGCGGTTAATGTAATATCATGCGTTTATTGATCCAGCCGTTGTTTGCGTAAGAATCTAGGTAATGTCCACGAGAGCAGAGGATAATACTTACTTTTCACCGGGCTGCAGCTGAAGTATAACAGTCCGTGCAGAGCTAGCTACCAATGGGCAAAACGGCTAGAGCAATATTGCCTAGTGGGTGGCAATATCCAGAGGCATGAGATAAAGATAATGGAGCCAGAGAGCAAGGAGCGGTAATCGCCCGATGCTGGTATAGGTTTCGACCTTCGCTACGCGCTTGCTTAATTCTTTATTCCACTCTCCGGCTCCAGCGAGTAAATGATCCTACAGAAGTATGATCTTTTTATTCTCATAAAGAATCCTCCAGCAAAGAGGCCTCATATGTTGGTCAAAGATTAGAGAGCTACAGGCAAATCGAATTCTTAACTCATCTAATAGTGAAAACAGGTCAGCTCGGGCTGGGTTTTGCGAGCCCCTAGGGTTAGTAAACCCTAACTTATGTAAGCAGTTTATGTTTATAAGCATGGATATGCTTTATTAAAATTCCAGACAGATAAATGAAAGTCGAAAGACAGTGATATATTGATATTGATTACTTATTGTTAATTCAGCAATATAAAATACTTTCAACATATTGTTCAACTCAAATGTTGTGCAAGTGCAAGCTTTGGAAGCTAGCGAGTTAAAAGTAGGCTAGTGAAACTTAAGCCTAGGTTGAGATTGCAAGCAAGGCTAGCAAAACTGGAAACTTGAGTCAAGTCTGAGTTAAGCAAGCAAGTGATGTCTAGTGAAACTCGAGTCAAGTGCGAGTTATACATGCAAGTAAGTCAAAAGTCGAGTGAAGCAAAAGTCAAGTCTATGTTGAGTGTGGCCAGCAAGCATGTCAAAATTAGCAAAACTTGAGTCTAATCTGGAGTTGAGATGTAATCCAGTTAGATGTCAATTTGGTGTGAAACTCAGAGTTGACTTGAGTTTCGGATTAAAGCTGACAAAGACTTTGATGCGAAACTCAGAGTTGACTTGAGTTTTGCATCAAAGCTGACAAAGACTTTTGATGCGAAACTCAGAGTCAACTCAAGTTTTGCACCAAAGCTAACAAAGACTTGCAAAACTCAAAGCAAGCATGTCATGTCTAGTGAAACTTGAGGCTAGTGCAAGTTTTGCAAGGATGCAAGTCAGAGGACAAAGCTAGCAAAACTCGAAACTTGAGTAGTGAATGAGTCAAGTCCAAATTGTACAAGCAGGCAAGTCAAAAATCAAGTCAAGCAACAGTCAAGTCTATGTCCAGTTTCACAAGCAAGCATGTCAAAACTAGCAAAATTTGCACCTATCCCTATTAATGTCTGAATGGGGTACCCCATTGGGTTCCCTTCATGGCAAGACAACCACTGCTCTGATTAACCTAATTTTTATATGGACATGTAGGTCTTAGTGAGGAGACCAGGACCCACTATATTTGGAAGGGTGCATTCTCATGGTTGAGGTAGCAGAGGCAGAATATGTGGGGAAAGAAGATCCTGTCACCATGAGGTGTGGGAGCATGGGTCCAGGCTAAAAATTATATAGAGTTGAAGCCTCAATGTTTAATCTGGCTCCCTAGCACTGGCATTCAGTCTAGGCAGGTATGTGACATCCTTTTTTCTTTTTTCTTTTTTCTTAATATTTTATTTTATTTTGAAAATAATAATAGTAATAATATTTTGTGGAGGCTGAACAGAGGGGTAGAGAGGCTAGGGGATGAGCTGGACCCTAGGGTCTAGGGGGTGGCTTTGTCATGGAGGGTGCCAGGGCACGGGAAAATGAGGGAAAGCAGGGATGAAACACGAGCAGTGGCAGTAAAGGGGCACCAGTGGGCCAGGCTATGGCAGGGCAAGTCTGGGAGCCCTCTGGGTCCTGGGTTCTGAGGGTGTGCAGAGGTGGTGAGGGTAAAAAGGAAGCAATCCAGGCAGCAGGTGATTGTCTGATGGAGGGTGGGCAGATTGGGGTACCCAAAACAGAGTTCAATAAAGGTAGGGGACCTATTGGGTAGTATTAATTAATTTGTATGTGGGGTATTCACTGAATCCAGTCTGATTGATCTAAAAAAGGGTGGCCTTGGCTTTTAATAGTATTTATGGATATGAATATAAAATTAATTATCTATGAGTGTGAACTAAGCACAAGTGAACATTTCTGTCTTCTAAATATTTTGTAATACGAATAAGATTATGGAATGAGCTAAAAATTGTAACAAATAAACACTAAAATGCCTTGAATTTACAATATTGTTGATGAACATGAATATAATTTTATTTTCCATGAGTGTGACCTAAGCATTGGTGAATATTTCTGCCTCTTGATTATTTTGTAATATTCACAAAAACAGGAAATCAGCACTGAATTATGAAAAAAATACATGTGGAAATGCCCTGATCTTACTCTTTTTTTGGTGAAAATGATATAGTTTGCTTGCTTGATGCACTCTCCAAGGCATGCATACTATAGCTTTGCTTTTGTGTCTATTCATGTGATAACACGTCTGCATGTCTGTCATGGCTGCTGCAAAAGTGGGTTTATACCCCTTTTCCCCTTGAGATGCATTCTATAGCTGCACTGAGGTGTCCAAACACATGATGACATGAATGTGTTTCTGTTATAGTCTAAGCACTCTCTCTTGCCTGCATACCATGTTATTGTCAAGGTGTCCAAGGGTTTGATGATACAAATGTATGAAAGTTATAGTTGCTGCAAGGCTAGGTTTTTATTCTTTTCCCTTTTTCTATGCATTCTATTGCTGCACTAAGGTGTCTATGAGTGTGATGATACAAATGTGATGAAGCTATAGTCTGCTTGCTTTAAGCATGAGCCAAGGTATGTATGCCATGACAAGGCCAAGGTGTCCATGAGTGTAATGATATGAATGCATGGAAGTCATGATTGTTGCAGGGTAAGTTTTTACCCTTTCCCCTTTTCTACACATTCCATACCTACACCAAGGTGTTCAAAAATGTGATCATACAAATGTGTTCCTGCTATAGTCTGCTTGCTTTTAGCATTCTTTTGCATGTATTCCATGATGCCTAGCTGGGAGTTGACCAGAGATCTGAGAGATAACAGATGATAATTTGCATGTCAAAAAGCAATGAGAGCACATTTATCAGCTGCCAGTCAAGTTAATGACAACGCAAGTAAATCAGTAGCTCCAAACAACAAAGGTGTGAAGAGTGTGGAGTGAAGCTGAAGGGAGAGTAACAAAGGAGATGGATTGATGAATAAACATGAATACAATAATGAAAAGAATGTGAGGTGGTATAAGAAAGCTGCAAGTAACAAGACAAGTGAGTGAATGAACTGAAGAAATGTCCAAATGTAGTCCACAGGTTTTCAATCCACAAAAAAAAAGATGAGATAGTACACTGAGAAGAAATATGAAGTGATGAAGGGGTGAAGGAGTGAACAGGGTGGAGATTGTCTGAAGGGAGAAGGTGTGTAGACCAATTATAAATTTGACAATAAAGATAGCCTATGATTCAGTGGATAATGTCTTACTTAATTGACATTCCCCAGAAAGGAAGACAGGCCTTTGGCTTACTTGTACACTACCATGCACATTTTTTGAATAAACATGTTGATTTTATATCTCAGGAACTGGTCTGCCAATTTTTTTTGGAAAAGTAGCACAATCTGTTGGGAATTAGGAGCTCTATAACATATGAAAAAATCAGCTTGAACAGGAGGTATCCATTTGAAATATTATTTCCCCCAGCCTATATAATGAAGGCTCCTTCAAGTCAGAGCTGGTGAGGAACCCTGGATGGGTTCTTATTAAAGGTCTGGAGGACATCATCCATCCAGTTGGGGTCAGTGTCACACTTTTTCAGCAAGTTAGTGTCTGGTAGAGACTTTGAATAATTTGTCAATGCAGAAGGTAGCTGCATTGTGGTCTGAAGTGCAGAGGTAAGGAAGGAGGGACTTGGCCTCCAAATAGAGTCATCTCATCTCAGAGTCATGGAAATCATGGTCCATTATCCATTCTTAAGTGCCTTGAAGGGCAGGCTGATCCTATTGTTCAGTCTGGACTTTGTCCAACGGTTTGGGCAAGGTGCCAGTAATGGTGGCAAGGGGTCAGCTATTACCTGCTATTTTGCCCTTGATTAGGCAGGAACCCCCTATGGCATGAACTCCAGCCTCTGGCACTGCCACTGATTTGCCTTTCTTGAAGTGTTTGTGCTTAGGGGATTCAAAAAGAGCAATGGAGTGCTCTCCTAATGGTATATATATGAGCTATGAGCTTCTATCTAGAAGTCCTGTTCTTCATCAGAGGTTGGAACATCTTCCATCCTGAACCTGTGGCTCAATGCCCATCCTTACTTCAGAGAGTGTATCAGGCATAGTCTGTGTAATACTTGAGTTCCTTAGAGAGGAACTCATTCCTTTTGTGCAATTGCATGATGTCCATACTGTCATCAGTATCTTTTTTAGTTTCCTAGAGCTCACACTCCAGGCAGAGGACTTGGCCCTCCAGACTCTTGACTTTGGCTCAGCTCTCATCAAGCTCCTCATAGACTTATTGGATCTTGAGTCTAAAATCTTTGGCCTTGGTGCTGCAGGCCTTGAGCTCCTCTGAGAGCTCACTATATTGATCACAAAGGGAATTATACTCCTTTTTGTTTTTAGCCATGTTGGGCCAGGTGGTAGCAACTGCTGTTTCAATATCCACCTCAAAGAGATGGATTTCATATGGCCTTTTAGTAGCCATACAGTGCAATGCATAGGTGTTGCAGGTAGGGCACCCTTGCTGGTGCTTAATGGCAGTAAAGCCAGGGGCTGTCTCAATGACCCACTGGGTACTGGGGTCATTGTTATATGCCAGAATGGCACTGTTGGTGGAGGTTGATCCCTTCAACATGGGATAGTTATGGTCCATGGTAGTGGACTATGGTCAAGACTTAGGACATCTTGAAAATTGATCTCTTGTGGTATCAGTCTTTGAATTTTTTCATTGGCTGGTCACACTTGGCAGCCTTATTATCCAGATACTTGGTGCCATGGCATCTCAGTTCCACCATTGGCTGGTGGTCACATGAATTTGACATGCTAGTTACTTCCCTAATTAGTGGCCTCACAGTAATCACATAGGAGTTTTTACTCTGAACTGCATCCACTGCACTTGGCACAGTGACAGCTGCAGGGTGGTCTGGAAATATGATAGACCGGTGTTATCTGTGACAAGGATGAATTTCTGTCCTAATAGTTTGTCTTGCCATTTGGCAAGGGCCTCAATGGCTGCAAGAGTTTCTTGCTCAGGCACAGTATAATTATGTTGTGCCACATTGAATTTCTTCAACAAAAATCTGGCTGGGTGACACATATCCCAGGACTTGCCTTGGCCATACATAGCCCTGACTCCTGACTGACACCCATCAGTAATAACCCAGATAGTTTCATCACAATTTGGGTTGATTGGCTGTAGTATGGGTGATCTACACGCCAGCAGTTTAATTTGCTGCAAACATTTTTCATATAGCAGTGTCCATATGAATTTTCAGTTATTGCAAGCAACAGCTGATAGTGGTGTAGTGTACACTGATACATCTGGCATAAAATGTGCCAGATACTGGACTAGGCCCAGGAACCATTGGACATCTTTGTCTGTCCTGGGAGTATGCCACTCCCTTATGATGTGCATTTATCCATGTCTGCATAGATACCTTCATTGTCAATGATATAGCCTAAGCAATCCATACTTGTAGAGTAAAAATTGACTTTACTCAGGGAGAGGTACAATTGAGCTTCTCTTAATGTTATTAACATCATTACTTATATCATCTGAATGAATATTGACAGTAGATGGGCCTCCTTCCCAATCCCTACCTGGGCACTTATTCCATGAACATACATGCTGCCATAGTCATTATGATGCTCTGTTACACCATTAGCATATTGTAAAAGTAAGTTATTCTTCCATCCCATCCTGGGCTTATGTATTAATTCTTGTCCCAGGCCAACAACTGCTATGACTGGCTATTGTATCATGCATCCAGGGCTCTTCAGGCAGTTAGATCAGGATATTGCTAAGATGTCATGTGCTCCTAGTGTTCAATGTGCATTCTGATAATCTCTCTTGGCCTGTTTTTTTGTGATCTCCTAGAAAGATAGGTTGGCCCAGCAACGTATTGGGAACATCCCCCATCTGTAACATCACTGACCTAGCTGAGAGCATCCAAGGTTGAGAGAAATGGGGCAGATAGAGTGATATAAATTATCATTTGTTATCTGCATCTGCAGGCCCATATTCTTGCTTGCAGTTGTTGCAAGCTGAATAGAAAAACTCAGGATGGGCAGCTAAGTCAATGTTATGTGTACAGAAGAATGTAACAGAGCTTAGTTATGCTGGGAGTTGGTGGGGTGGGATGGATAGCTTAATGAACAATGGTGATAGTTTCATACCACAAAGACTTGGATGGAGGATTTGGGGCAGAGTGTATAGAAGATGTCAGGATCAAGCCTAAGGATACTTCTCAGCCTGTTCCTTGTATGTGGAACACCACATGGTCATAAACTGTATGTTACTCAGCTCATGGGAGTTGCAGCAGTGGATTGTTTGTAAGAACAATGATGTGTTGATTGTGATTCCATGGCTTCACAGCTATGATATGTATGTATCCTATATATCACACAATACTTGGTTAACATATCCATACCATAAATGCTCTTAGATGTCTAATTGCAAAAGATATGTACCTCCCCTTACATCATAAGTTTTAACTTTGCATCTGAACACACATACATGGAAGGTATTTTCCTTATAACTGATCAACTTGTTCATTTACTAATCACTTCATAGTGGTTTTAGAATAGAGATGTTATACTTGTATCCACAATAAATAACTGAACAGCTCATGTGAGGTGGAGTGTAGATGTATTTGGCTACTTATTGTGGATACAAGTATACACTGCAGTTCATCAACCCATTGCATCTGCAAAGCACTCCCTTCTAGGTGAGGCTTTCAAGACTAGGTCAATCTTTTGTCTCCTACACTGCCTTCTACATCAATTAATGCCACCATGAATGAGAAACACAAAAAATATCATCAATAAAAATTATATTATATAGGATTGCCATCATAGCTCTCTATCCTTGCAAAAGCCCCACCAAAAAAAACATGACAGCTCTCTCCTTACACCATATGTGAGACAAAATATTACAGGGGACAGTTTGATTATTTGATTGATTCCTTCATCTGAGATGGTGGTCCCATCAATGGAGAGGCAGAGTCATGGAGCTTTTCATTTAGATTGGTACTTCAGTTGATCAGACAAGATCTTAAAAGTGCATGCAGGGAGGAAAATGGTGCATCAACCTGAGTTTGAGAAGAGAGGGGGAGGTGATAATATTTTCAAATACAGTTCTCTTATTAGGAACAATAAATACATAAGCTTGAGTTTAAATAAGTGAATAATTATTTGTTCAACATTGGAAGGCAAAACATGGATACAGCGCTTAAATAGTTCTTTTTATAGTTCTTTTTTCAATTATTGAGTATCTATAGCAGCACTTTGAAAAGAAAGGAAATAAAAACTATGTCTAGTCATGTGTCCAGCTGTAAGTCAATTCCACATTAGAGGCACCAATGTTCTCTGAGTGTTTTAAACAGACTTACCAACTCTTTTTTCCAATCTCAGCAAACCAACATGGGGTGGCAACATACTAATTACATCTCTCTGCTCCTTGATGGTCCAACAGCTTCTACATTCTCCTGTGCCAGAGTTATTGCCCATGGAAACTCCTCAGGTGTAATCCTCAGCTCTGTATCAATGCCCCCAGAATAAGCCACAGAGAGTCCTTGATGCTCAATGAAGTCATCAGTGTCTGATTCATAGTCAAGGCCAGAGCCTCTGAAATCTTTAATGATGTTTTCATTGAGGTGTTGGAGATATCCTCGGACACCAGACACTGGGCCTGGGATAGTTTCTATGTTGACAGATGGAACACTTTGAAGGGATGTGTTGAATTTCCTAAGGTTGAGCAGGAAGTGGCAGACAAGTATGGTTGATACACTGTCAGTGTGTCTATTGTTAGTTAGGGCAAGGGTGTAGTGATTGTGATTGTGGCTTGCCTGTTCTCAAGGGGGGAATCAATCCCACTGAGAGAAGGCTACAAAATAAGCAATGTACAGAGAGGTGGATTCATTAATTAACTTACAGGTAAAACCTAACATGAGTATTTTAATTATATGATCATCTTTGAAACTGAAAGTGAAGTGGTATCACAGTACCTTTATATTGACAATCAGTTCTACTGTCCATAGAAATATCACACTAAAGTTATTTGTTAGTGATAGCGAACCAATCTGAAAATTAATAAACTAGCATAAAACGAAATATGCCTAAACAAGTCTCAGCATTAAATAGATACAATCACAATCACAATAGCTTACCTTGGTACATGAAAATGGCAGTCAAAGATGTCCTTTTATTTCTGAACACACCCTGGACATTCTTGAATTCTTTCCATGCAAAATAAAGAGTGATTATTATGACTGCAGCATCAGAAAGCAATGCAAAACCATCAGCAATGTCACCTATCCAGATATGTGATCAGTATTAAATATTCCATCAGCATTTTAGCTTTATTTACCTCTGTGTTCATGTTAGGAGCACTGGAAATTTTGCATATGCATGGTAGTGCTCACAATATGATATCCCTATTATTGAGATTAAAACCAGTTGCTATTTTGAGCACACTTCCAACCTATGGTCACATTTTTGTGGTCAGCTGGACCACTGGGTATATGACAGTCTGTAGGGTAACAACCTACAGTATTTAATATGATATACAAGGCAAGTATGAGACCTAATCCAGCTCCAGTAGCATATTTGCCACCAGAAACAGCATATGCTCTTCCCAATAGTAATGCTAAAGAGATAACAGGATAGTCAGAGGTAAAGCAGTTTCATCATAGAGACATACTATGAACCCCAATTGCAGCAAGAACATTAGTTATAGTGACCAGTATACTCAGGTCCACAAGAAGTCTGAAGAAGTATTGGTTGATTGGACATGTCGGCAGGGAAGCACCCACTGTGTAAGAATTAGACATTTATGAGAACAGATGGTAGGGAAGGATTAGCTTGCCTTGAGAGACCCGGGTACAGCAAAGAGGTTGTATATACTAGATGTCACAATAAAAAATTGGCATAATATGCAACTGTACCGAGCGAGAAGGTATGAACAGGAGCCTAGGTTAAGCCTCTTCCCCCAAATGAGGTCAAGTTCATCTCCAAATGTAAGAAGGGTATCATAAATTATCAAAGCTTTTTTAGAACATGTGAGCACTGTAACGTAAAAGTATACACTAGAAGTACCCATTGCAACAGTGTCCACATAGCTAAACACTGTACTATAAGATAGTTACGTCAGGATTGGTATAAATGGTAGTATATGGAAGTCAACATACAGTTGGAATATTTCAGTTGCCAATTCGTTGACAGACCCATTGTCCATGAGAAATAAGAGGGGCGTTAGAAGTAATGGTGGTCTGAGTCTCACCAGTAAATGTGTGTCTGTTTTATAGACCTTTCCTGAAGCCATTGAATGAGCCATGTTGATGTAAGATCTAGGTTGAGGCAATTAGGATCACCTAGGTGGCCTAGGTATCTCGGTGCTTGCATACTTTCGTGTCTATTTTTAGATCTCTAAAATTGACACAGTGAACGTGCCAGGAAAGAAATGAATCAGAGAGTTCGAAGGAATAGAGTCAAGCTGTCCCGGTGTTCAGTCTTGCTTGCGTCGTGTCAGCTTTTATCAATTACACGTCGAAGTGTTTCTTTGAACGAATTTCATTGTCGCAGCCTTAAAAAATGAGCCAAAACTGAATTCAAACAAAGAAGGTGCCGAACGTACCGGGCTAAATACCGTACAGAGACAGACATGGACTTCGCTGATTATCTCCCGTAGTAATTTCGTTATTGCGAAGTTATAGCAGCTCGTTGCTATGAAGCTGTGGAACTTGACAATGGCGATGCAAAAAGGATCCGTCTCTACTAGAAGTCGCAAGTAGGTATCAAAGATACGCAGACAACCAGGGACATCACTGACTATCTTGGTCTTTTTCCACAATATACACTTGATCTCAGTCCCGAGTTCTTGATTTCAAAGAAGGAAATAATTATGTACTTATATCCTTGAAGCTATCATCTCGACGCGCATGCCACTCGTAGGACTAGACAACGGTCAAGTGAGAGCCATAGGCGATTTGCTTGATGGATCCTTTATAGGAGATTTTACCAGACATCGTATCCTGAATGCTCGGTATCATAGAAATCCCGAATGGGGAGCTGGAAAGACGAGATGATAGCTTATTCTTATATGTACATACGTGAACCTTATGAAAAGCGGAGATGAGGCCTTTCTGTTGCAGGAAGTGAAATTTTTGATTGAATTTGATGGCAATGTCTATCTGAAGGGTGTTATGAGTAGCAAGTAACGACGAGACGATAAGAGAATACAAAATTTCATGTTTTCGCCTCATTCAAATATTCAATGGTTTAGTGTCTGAGTCAGCATCAATGTTAATTAAAAATCCTTTATAATTAAAAATTTAATTCAACGGATGATACTTACCCTTATCTTTCTATTCTTCCCTAAGCAAACCATGCTATATTTCAATAAGTACTGGGAAGGCGTCTACCATGACACTGACGGGAATTCTTCACTTTGAACGGGAAGAATCTCAGCTTTCAATTTGAGAAAAATGGAGTGCTGTCTGGATCAACAGTAGGGTGTGGTGTAAATTTAATCAGTTCTAAACGGGTGTAGTTTTTAGTACGTTATGTATGTAACGAAGAGATTTTAGCAATTCGAAAGGGAAAAGAAGGGAAGGGGAGAAAGGCTTTTATATGATTGCTTATCTATAATTATCCCTTTCCCGAGACGGCATTATTTTTAGAAAGTCGACGACGCTGGATCTACTTCTGGTTCGGTGCATGATGGTGCTTGCAGGGTTCTTCTTGAAGGACTAGGTTGGTATGTTGAGCTGGTTGTGTTGAAAACACCTTGAACGTCGGCTTAAGATAACAATGGATCATGATGCATGAGGCATGATGGATTGAACCTTGACGACGTCGACCAGACACCATATAAGTATTCTGTACTTTAAAGAGCCAACGATGAGTGATAAGATTGGTTGTCACAGTCTTCCGCTCTTTGATCGGCTCAATCGCGACAACACTAGCCTTCCCAAAAAGTTTCAAAAAATATTTTTAGAACAAAGTGGCACGTGAAAAGATTTCAAGAAAGGGAAAGGACGGACGCCTTAGCTCAGAACGTGACCATGGTATCAACATTTCCCTCGATTATCATGTAGATCCGGGCGAAAATAGTGGAGTGGAACTCGCAACCGTCCACTCCCATGGGTGGCTGCATCAGTAAACTGGGTCGGTGATCCCACGCGTCCCGGATAGCGCTAATCCGGTCTGGGAGCGCCCTGGTCAGTTCCACAAGTCCCAGGTGGTCCCGCAAGGTCCCAAACCACTGTAAAATATTATTCTACCTATTACAACTTAGATTAATATTTAGGAATGCGGATTATACACCCTAACACAATGCTACTCATTCATTCTGGCTTACAATTGCTTCGGATGACCTAGACTAATACTAACAGTACTATACCGCCAGTAGTACATGTATATAATGACTAGTCAGAAGAAATAAGTAATTATATTAAACTGTCGCAGTGTTGATCTATTATTGAATTGCTTAATTGTTTGAGTCTTGGACGAACTTCAGGTACGAGGACTGCCTTGTGAGTTGTTATACTTTAGTAGTAAACTTTAGAGCGATGCCATTGGCACGCATAGTATCAGTCGTGTCATCACGTGACATGTTCGTGCTGCGCGTTCTCTGAGCTTATATTAGCTCAAAGTTCACATCCTGACTCCTACCTCTCGCCCTCACAGCACCTTCTTCTAAGTCTTCTCCCACCGAGTCTTCTGACCTTCCAATCTGTTATATGGTTATCAAAACATAGGTGAGAACAGGCTGCTTTTAATTGAGCTACATAGACTAATTTTGTCTGAATCATCTTGTCACGTGCCGTAGCAATGAGGTAAGTTTGACTTTTGAGAACTTGTCAATGATCTTTTCTAACAAACCATTTGACAGGGCACTATTGAGCATGAAGCCTTGATAGTCATTTGCGAAGGACGATGGATGCAAATGATTCAGACATAGACTTGCCAGCTAGTGAGTATTTTTGTCATGGTCACTGTCTCCAATGCTAACATGATGTATCTTTAGATGTATCAATGCACGCAAGATAGTTCAGTTGGCCTTGTTTCGGATCTGACAGTTCGGGAGAATTCAGATACAGGTAGCTGGATGGACATCCCCCATACTGGTGGTTCAATTTGTACTATTTTACCTGTACTATTTTACTATGTACTAACATTACATTACCATACTGAATAAAATACAATTTATTTCCGATTTGTATAAGAGTATTGGTACTGGATGGACATCCTGGACAGAGCCGGACCACTGGGATCAGACCTGTCCCAATTGTAAGGGCAACCCTCAAAGCCGAGCGGACATCACGCAGAGCTAGCAGAGGGGAAATCCAAAGTGATATAAGTAAATGAAATATATACACGCGAAGGGAATCTCACCTAGCAGAGGGGAAATCCAAAGAGATATAAGTAAATGAAATATATACACGCGAAGGGAATCTCACCTAGCAGAGGGGAAATCCAAAGAGAAAGACTTGGATTGCCTCTGCTAGAGTGAGCCCACTAAATACCGTCCGGAACCCGGAGTTGTAAAGCCGAAAGGAAATAAACAATGATCTGATGAACACGGAAACAATAAAGGAAGGGGGGGGTGACCAATGAAAGGAAATAAGGGAATGGAAACAAACGGAGAAACAATGAACGCCCCTGACGGCCGATCGGGGCTAACAACCCATCACTCATGTGCTGTGACTATATGCGCATATACCCTCCACCAGACGACCACTGTCTCCAACCAAACCTTCCACTCTCCGGCCACAGGAGTCGACGAATGTGCTGAGGGTGAATCCCGCACGGAATCGCTCCTTGAGGGTGGTTGACGCGAGGGATATTTCCGGACGGAAAGGTTCCAGGCAGAAATCTGGAGGTGTCCCCTGACACCAATGATCCTAGTCTGTCCGGGACCACCCCAGTTTGGGGGCAGTGTACCCACGGTCCAGCTGTTCGGGACCACCTGGGACACTCCCAGACAACTGAACAGACATACTGATTTGTCCACTTCGACAGCACACTCTTCTTAGCAAAGGCAGGTGCCTTCAACTTCACAGTGAAATTTCACTTAAATCTTAGTCAATAATGATAATAATTAGACATAAAAGACCTCAGACTACACATTAGAAATGTTTGTAAAAATAATTTTGGCTTATCCCTTGACAGTCAAGCGCAGCAAATTTTCTTAACTTTCTCCACCTATTTTCTGAAAAACCCGGTACCAATTGTCCTACAATTTTTCCAATAGATCCTCCTATCTCTAATGAATAGCAGCTTTAGAAAACAAAGGAGAGAGAAGAGCAAACAGAAATATGGTATCGGCGAGGATTGAACAACGGATCTAGAAAGGAAATTAGATAAACATCAAAGCTATGCTGCACATGTCATCAGAAGAATTGACTGAGGTGCACATTTGACTGTAAGTTGTTTTTCTTCACTGTGTTGGCTTATTTTTAGTGACTATTTAGCTAAAAATTGACAATGAGAGCTTGTC
Organism: Sphaerobolus stellatus SS14; assembly: GCA_000827215.1. Classification (NCBI taxonomy): domain Eukaryota; kingdom Fungi; phylum Basidiomycota; class Agaricomycetes; order Geastrales; family Sphaerobolaceae; genus Sphaerobolus; species Sphaerobolus stellatus. The sequence goes on along the minus strand of KN837189.1, from coordinate 201,144 downwards.
ATACAGCATCAAGATCATGGCACAAGACATATACAATGCTGCAAGGCAAAAAGCTCAGTGAGAAGCAATATTTGCCCTAAAGATGAATGAGAGTGTCCATGAATGAATGGAGTGGCTTTGCAAAGCTGGTTGGTCCACTCTCCATGAACCAACACTAGGTAAAGAAGGATGAAATGGTTATACAGTCACATTTGTATCCCCATGACAGAAAAAGGTATGATTCTGCTTTAGAATGCTTATTTTGATTTAGTAATATTTATAAACACAAAGGTGTGCTTAATCTCTTTCTTAATCTGTTTATATAAATACTGAGAATTGGTGCCCATATTGATTGTGTTCAAAGGTGTTTGCAACAAGGAGGAGTGTGTCAAATTTGTTAAAGATGTTTGGAATGCATTGGGGACCTTACTCAGGGGGAGCTCTCCACAGGCATTTCAAGAACAACAGGAGTTTATTCAAGCTGAGTATGCCAATCAGTCAGCATGGCTCAAGCACATGCAAGTTGGCAAGATGAATACATCAAACATAAGGAACAGTGGGCTGGTGCCTGGCATTTAGGGAGTCTTATATTTGCTTAGTTCATGTTCAATACTGAGATCCTAATAGGAAGCTCATTATAGCATTGATACCACATTGAAAGTTGGCACCTGAACCTCAAGGCAAACTATCTAGGTCAAGGCCACAAGCACTGATTAGATTACATGATCCAAATGTTGATGCAAGATATTGAGCCAGATTTCATGCATGGACATGTACAGTGTGACCTTGGCTTTCAAGGTCATCACCTTTGCAAAGTTGAGAAGACTGCAAAGAAACACACAAACACCTTAATTTACAAAGAGGCACAGATAGAGGTTGAAGAATTGGAGGTTCAAAAGGTATCTTTCTTAATTTTTCTTTGTATACATCCATCTAATGCTCTTCACTCTAACTAAAAATTAAATCCTTCTCTGTGGATGGTACCTTCTATTTGGTATCACTTGAACAGCAAGAGATAGCCTCATGCTCATGCCCTGAATATGCTGGATCAGCACTGATCTGTAAGCATATGTTTCTGGCCCAGGAAGGAAGTCTACACTGTGTGATATCTTGCATTCTTAGAAGAAAAATATTGAGGATGCCTATATGCTGTATAATACTGTGTATATGGTGCTCACAGATATGTAGCAAACACCAATATGTCCACTAAATTCAATGTCTCATCATCAGACTATATATTATGAATCATTTGAACAATTCTGCTTACTGAAATTGAAATTACTTTCTAGAACCAACCATGAACCAGTCAATCATCCAAGAACCCAACTTCCATATACTATGAAGAGCAAACTATACTGATATATCACTAATATGAACAATCACCATCACTATCTGATTCTTGATATGAAAAAAATTCTGCTCCATTAACCATGTCCTCATCTTCAGTCTCATGAACTTCCTCCTCCTCCATATCTTCTTTATCCTGAGCTTCATTCTCAACCTCATCTTCTGACTCAATCCCAATCCCATCTTCTTCCAACTCATCATCCTCAGTGCCTTTTGTCAGCTGGTCCCAGTCTGTCTTGGAGATGTCATCTCTAGTATTCTCCATTGAGTTTTGGGATGTGTGGCCTCTGGGACAAGGTGGAGGCTTCCTATAGTTTTTCTGCCTTGCACTTCTTTTATTTGCCTTTCTGGCTTCTCTTCTTTCTCCCTTTAGATACTCTGATACTTCTGTGACAGGGATATTAAGCTTGTCAGCAACAAGGAGTGACTGAATATGTGTATGAGCTGCCACAGCTCTGGGCTTCACATCACGTCTCTGAGGCTTCCTGGCTCCTATTGCTAGAAGTTTGTATCCCTTTGCATTGACAATAAAACATGGTCCTCCTTTTTCATCATCATATATCCATGCTTGACTAGTTGAATTAGGTGACCTGGAAGGCAGACATTGAAGGCAGTCAAAGGCAGCCTTTAATGAATCTGTAAGATTGAGAATCTCTTCTTCTGTTTTCGTCCTCAGAATATCATGGTAGTCCTTCATGTAACCATACTCTAAAAAGTAATTCCAATAAGAAGTTGTGGAGAATTTGACTGAAAGGGGTGGAAAGAATGTCTTGTATCGTTGAGCAAATGTGGCTTGTTGTGGACCAGGAGGTAAACCTTTCCAGTAGGATTTGTGAGGTTGAAAAGCTGGAGTATGAACCAAACTTTGAATCCCTGCAATACTCCAGAATCTAAGGATATCCTCCCATGTCTCCAGTAGTGGATAATTTACCTGATCAGCTAGAAAAGTCTGATTCATAGCAAAAATATATTGACTTGACCATTTAGCCAAGGGGACAATCACTAGACTGTCTGTTGTGCTTGGAGAATCTTTCCAGAAATTAATGTTCCTTAGAGGGCCAACAATGACAGAAGGATTAGAGTCCAGAATTTCCATTATCTCTGTCCAGGAAGGATGTGTTCCCAAAGGGTACTCTGATGTATACCTCGGGTCTTCTAAAGGATCCTTGTCTTTCCTTACGTTTGCCATGTAAATTAGTGACAAAGTGATGGACTGGATCACTGTCAGCTTCCATTTGATAGACAGCCAGAGTTTCAAGATGAAGGCCAGGAAGAAAGAATATACCAAACCTCTCAGAGCTAGGCTGAAAGTTAAGGTCCTGAAGAACAGAACATGTAAAGTTATCTGATTGTGGTGTGGTAACAATGGTTTTCAAGAGATGCATAATGAGGAGAGTTAGGTTGCATGCATTTGAAGGTTGTGTCTTAGCAACTCTTGACTGTAGGTATCTCAATTGTTCCATACGTTGAATCCAGAATTCAAAGTAAATTCTGGATGGAATCCAAATGACTGTTCCAGTATTAATAAAATCTTCCATCTATTTTATTTTATTTTGATATATTAGACTAGATCTTAATTAGCTATATGATTGATATAAACTCACCTTTTTTTTTGCAATAGGTACTATTTCCTTCACAGTCTGTATTGAACCCCTTAACTCATCACGTACACCATAGGATGAGCTCTTTGAACTTTCATAGAGATCTATTAGATGTTTGACCTGGTTGTGAAAAGTCCCATTAGCAGCATATGCATCTGAGTTCTCTGGAAATTTCATATTTCCTCGAAAAGTCTCATAAACAAGATTATAAGCCATTCTGTATCTCATTTGAGTTACTGATGCTCAATCATGTGGAAATTCACCAGATAAAGATCCATAATCAGCTAATGTCCCAATATTAAACAATTTTGTTGTGTTAGAACCTCCCATTGCAAAAGAGGCATTCACATGGGTTAGATTCCATAATCCGACCATAGGTTCATCAGCCTCAGCAGTAGCAGAGATACCCATATCTAGTACACATTCCCCATTTTCAGGATGAGACATGTAGTCTAGATCCAGGATAGGCATGACATTTTCCATTACTTTGAAAAGATTGTCTGAAATATGTTCACGATCTTTAGTCCAAAGTTTGATCCCTCTAGCCTCCAGAATGAAGAAAAATGACCCAAATATCTCCAAGTCTTCATCAGGATCTTCATGAATCTATATACTTTGACTACCCTCTCCAGGCTAGAGTTAGGAGATTCTATGGTTAGCTAACCCTAATAATTATGTAATCATCCTCCATGAGGTAATTGACCACAGCAGGAATTGAACTCAAGACCTGGTGACAATCAGAATGAACAGATGTCACATGTTACCATTACACCATAGTTCTTGTTATGTGTTCATAATGTGAGTCGAGGATAATGAAGAGAGTTGCATCAGACCATTAGCCGGACCAATGGCAAAGGGGTTCCTGCGACTCTACACAGAGGTGTAGAGTCACATCAGACGAACTAATAGCCGGACCAATGGCAAAGGGGTTCCTGCGACTCTACACATCTGGGTAGAGTTGCATCAGACTGTTAGCTGAACTAATAGCCAGACCAAAAGCAAAGGGGCTCCTGCGGCTCTACACATTTGTGTAGAGTCACATCAGACCATTAGCCGGACCAAAAGCAAAGGGGTTCCTGTGGCTCTACACATTTATTTGTGTAGTGTCACATCAGACCATTAGCCAAACCAATGGCAAAGGGGTTCCTGCGACTCTACACATCTATGTAGAGTCGCATCAGACCATCAGCCGAACTAATAGCTGGACCAATAGTAATGGGGTTCCTGCAACTCTACACATTTGTGTAGAGTCGCATCAGACCATTAGCCAGATCAATGGCAAAGGGGTTCCTGCAACTCTACACATCTGTGTGGAGTCGCATCAGACCAATAGCTGAACTAATAGCTGGACTCGTCGGAGGCTGTGTATCAGACAGGACAAGTGAGGTTGCATACTTTTGATAGTATCGTATTGAAATGAAGGGAGTATCAGTGCTAATGTGGATTGTTTGCTTTGCCACTGCTTTGACTGATCTTATTAAATAGTGAGTTCATAATATAGCAAATGAATGCATAAGAAAAACATACTCTAAAGGATCATTCTCATGCTCTGACATTGCTCGAATTCCTTGGTGTAAGATTGCTCCTTAAATCTGATATTTGACCTTCACGAAAAGTTGAGTGGCGAGACTGGGTTCTATGAATTGGTCTTTCTCTTGAAGTGCTTGTAATGCTATCAAGCATTCGAGAGGGTTGTTCGATTTCAAACCTGGAAACCTGGGACCCAACTTGTATGGATAACACAGTGGGATGAAGAGTTTATGGATGAGTTTGAGATTGGGCTGTTTGCTGTGTTGGAGGTCATTGAGTAGAGCACTAGCATTGATTAAATCATGTTCTGTCAATGCCAACCTGTCAATCCTCTCCTGATCATCCAAGGAGCACAAGATAGTGAGAAGAAAGTGGTAGAGGCTGGCAGCATATTTCTTCAGAGTTGAATCATCGTCAAGAGGTTTCCAATCTCTCGTTTCATCACGAATCAGAGAATCCATTACCACTGAACAAACAGTCATAGACGAGTCTTGTGCATCTTTACGAGTAAGTTTGAAATAATCGAAATTCAATGAATTGAGACGTGTCTCCCATCCATCTGGTGCATGCTGTGGGGGTAAAGTGATCCATTGCATATACTCCTTGGCTTTTCTTTGCAAAGTGATGACATCTGTGAAAAAATGTGCCAACCAGTGTCCTTTTGCAGTGGGGGCACTTCATTCAGGGTGGGTGCGAGGTTGATAGTGGCGTGGATTGGGAATTTTGATTCGTGTTGGTCAATGTACATATCCCAAAGATCTCCACATGAGGCAGCAGCAGCAGGTGTTGGAACGACCTCAAAGTACCTTAGCGCAGATCCAGATAGCACTTGAAGGCAGACAGGGCGCCACACATATTCATCCGAGTATGTTGTGCGGTCTTCAGTGTGGTACCCATACCAATGAGTCACCATTGAGCTGACTTCCTGAGCAATGTGTGGGCAATGTTGGCAGGCGATTCCTGAGAGAATCTTGATCCCTGGAAGAGGTGGTCCTCCGTTTGGGGGCCGAGGGACGTTCTTCAGGTTTCTAACAATTTTAATTCAACCCAAAGAACTTTCAGATGTTCAACATCTTCTCGTAGAATGGATAGCTTGTTGTGCTTGTCCTTGAGATGGTCTGCGAGACCAAATAGCGCGACAGCGTGTTGGCAAATAATGCAAATGATGCATCGATATGGCATCAAGATACGAAGTCCGTATCGTTCGAGAATCGGCTTGGAGATTAAACAGGTGGAAGGCGAAGGAGGACAGGGTAAAACTGAAGCAGATGCAGAACTTAGAATGTTCACTTCAGTGATAGACTCCGACTGCGACGGTGACTGCGGAGTGTGTGTACGCGTCGTTTGTGGAACTTCAGCTGCGTCAAAACCATCCAGCTCTGCTGAAATTATGATGAAATAGAGAGGGATAATACATTTTAACAGCGAAAAAAAGGGACATAATCGAACGGGACGTGCGCAACGATTCGCAGGCAATAAATAGAACCCCAAACAGAGCCATGTAAAATAGCAATATGCAGAGATAAAATAGAAACAGAGGAATTTTTTCGGAGATTGACCAACAGACATGGGAGGAAATAAAACGATGAATTGAAATCAAATAAGATGTGGCCATCGAGTGATATATTGCAAAGGAATAATTACAGACATGAAAGGAGTCAGGTAAAAGAAGAGATCGAGTTATGAGATGTGACGAGATGAAATAGAATCATCCGGATGTTATTGAGAGGTTGAAAGCGACAATTGTGAATATTCAGAGATAGAAATATATATTACGATGCAAAGCAATCAAATCCAAAATTCACAGAGTCAGATATTGCGACGCAATCGAAAGAAGAGTAAGAACACGAAGTATTCAAAATATAAATGGAGCGAGACAGAGAAAAGCGAAAAAAGAGACATATGAACCAGTTAGAATCAAAATAACCCTGGAGAAAAATGAGCGGAAGATCACAAATACGCTATGATTTTAAATAATTGACATTTGAACACCCCGCCTATGTCGAGGGAAAATACGTGGTTTCAGGATGTCAGTCACTTTTGTCGCAAAAATCCAAAACACAATATAATGCCTGACAACCTGACAATGCCTTATAATGTGTTTGTCAGGTGTTTGTCAGGTTTGTCTGCGCAGTTGTCAGGCATTGTCAGATTTTGTCAAGTAAAACAAAATCTAATAAATTTGATATGTAAATATTCCACTCCCTGAGCAATACATTGCTGTGAAGAATGCTATATTACATTATTTAATCAGGAAAAATCATACAAATGCATCACTGTCTACAAGATCATTGAGATAGTATTTTCCTTCATCTTTCTCGAAGGCTGGGATTAGATGGCAACCACGTATTAGATATTTTAGGAGAACAAATGTATAACTCTTTTCTTCCGAAACCGTACAGCCCTCCCATTTCGTCCTTGGCCGCCATTTGGAATATTCGTGGTTCCGAACCAGAGCAATATCACATCTTCGCTTTGACATATCCTCGGAAGTGAAGATAAATTCGAGACGAGCGAAGATTATTGGACTAGTGTTAATGATGACAGAATTGTCGTAAAAATCCAAAATAGATTATAATGCCTGTCGACCTGGCAGCGCATTATAATGTGTTTATCAGACCTTTGTCATACTGCCCTGGGAGATTATCATGCTTTATCAGACCTTATCAAGTACAGCGAAGTCTGATAAACACAATGCTTTAATTTCTCATACCTTTTGCCCCGTGTAGTGGAAATATGCAGGTAGCATTCACTAATATTTAAGATAAAATAATGGCATCTCTTAACCATGAGTTTAATTGGGTCTCAGGCTAGCAGCTCAACACAAATCCACGAATATACTAATTTATGTGATTACATGTTCTTGAATCTCACTGATAGAGGTTACAATTTTCGGTATAGCTTTGGCTTTGCATGTCTTTATGAAGATGGAAATATTTGCCTCGGAAATTTCACTATATTACCGGACTGCAGTCTTTTGTACTTCTTTATTGATTACTGAAATTTTAAATATAATAACCATTATATAAAGGCTCTCTTATCACCTAGCACCATGTGGGCGAGTTTGAGTACAGTTATTCATTGACGAGGTATTCGACTCATAAGTTTCGAAGTTATATGCCGGTTCATTCAGACTGGTCAGACTCACCACCTGGGGTTAGAACCCGTCCAAGTTCTGGTTTGTTTGGCATAGTTATAGTCGCTAGAGAGTGTAGTTCAGCTTTGAATATACAAACTGTCATTGTCGCAAAAAGATAAAGGAAACAGGGAAGGTATGTTGAGGACGTTGGAGACATCTTGCTCTAATATTAGCCATGGCTCAAAGCGTACCCGCAAGTGGAGCCAAGTGGAGCTCACACTCTTATTCGCTCTTGAAGCCCCACATTGTCAGAGCGTCTGTTCCGATATATAAGACACCTGTTCGCACATCGTTGCTCCACATCCCTTCCTTTCTACCAGTAACTGAGTAAGTACAACATACCACTGGTACTTCACAGGTACCGTCCGTCCCAGGCTCACTGACAAGTGCCGATATCAATGGCCCTTGTCTCGGTAGTGTTCGGTGAGTCACTATTAGCTCACCATTCAATATATATTGACACTTCCTATGCAGATAACATCACAGCATATAGGTCTACTGTGTAGACTATGATGACCAGCCTGATGTACTAACGTGCACTGACCACACTCTACTTTAACACACGTAGTATACCATTCATTCCCTGTAGTTGAGTATTAGATGATCCGTAGATATATTTCATAGAAAATAGAGTATAATTTCTGTGTATTATCGAAAGATTGAGAATCAGTAACATTAGTAATACCGGGCTTCTGCTACGATAGTATTACTTAATCATGCATTATAAGGTCGTCAGACTGTCATGCATTATATTGCATGATAGACTCCATGAGTCTGACAATGCATTATAAACCGACTGAGGTCTGACAACATGATAAAGCAATTTTATGCAATATATGGAGTTTTAGATTTTTGCGACATTAATAATACTACGTCTATTAGGACATCGCTTTCGAGAGTGTGATCTTGCCGAGGAAAATAATCCAGTTTATTTGAATATCAGGGACTCAGCGGTATCATTTGGGCAGATATGGATTTATCTACATGAGAAAGTGTTATTTGTGTCCAGAATAAATGTATTAATTATAATATCGCTACCAGGCGCTAGTTGTCAACAAGTGAGCTGCATGTCGCTTGCCCATTTTAAATCCATAGAAAATAATCCAATGAGGCGTTATTCAAATAGCGTTACCCTTCCTTTGAGAGTCTACTTATATCCAGGAGGTTAAATGTAATATATTTGGGGAGGAATATACTCTGAGTCATGAGTCATGTGTCAGTCCTGTCGAAAATAATCAAATAATTCCAATTTCACTACCTTAGATTTATTTTTTCAGGAAGGAGGCACCGTCGGTGAGTCTCTTTGTTAAGTTGATACACCCTTAAGCACTATTGCAAATTTCAATATCGCCGGAATCGAGTGAAAGCGAGAGTCGAGTAAGTACTTTCAAGCTTTATTCCTGAGAATTAGAGAAGTCACCGTCGCTGACTCCTTTCATTATTGCTATTTACATAAATCACGAGACCAACACGGAAAAAATGAGGAAATCCCGAGTGCATGTGCTTAGCCAACTAGAGACGGCAAATCATGGTGCTGCGTAGATGCCGGTCATGCCGAGACATCACGTAGTTGCCGCCTCTTCGTCTGTATCCCTTCTTTTTTTAATTTTACAGTAGTCTCGTCGTTTATGCAGATAGCAATGACAATCCCTTGGTGTTAGGACTTATTACAATATCAAGCACTCAGATTCATGCTTTCGAGAGATTGGTCTCGAAGGAGTAGACTGTGGGAGATGAGAAAACTCATTTAAATCGAATTTCGCTAACTTAAGTTTATTTTTTCGAGATCGTTGTAATTTTGATAACATATCCTTAGTTACTCCTTCTCGGTGTAATGTGTATTGGAATACACCCTTAGATCTCGGTATTCAGCTACACAATAATATCTCTTGGCTTGCAATTTCACATTCAATCCCTCAGAGAGCCTTCATAAATCAATATCAGCTCATCCGGCACCTGGCAACCCAAATATACTTTTAGATTAGCCAGGGACTACACCCATCACCCTCCGAAGCCAGTATATTAAGAGAGAGCTGTCGGTGAAGATGTGCTCAGGGGGGATCGGGACCCGAGACACCAGATATAATAACCTCGAACCAACATTTTCGATGTTTCTGAACATTATCCAACTTAAAAAAATTATGGTCATGTCCTCTTATCATTTTTAGATAAGCCAGGGACCTCCCCCTTCACCCTGGACAGCCAAAAATATAATGGGCTAGCCCATTAGAGTGGAAATATAGATAGCAAGCTCTCAGACATATATTAGTAGGGGGAAATTTTAACATTCTTCAAAACTTTACGCATATGCATTACATAAGCGCCAGATATGGTAGGATATTATGAAAATGAAATATTCGTCATGCTTCGTGCAGGGAGGTTACCACTGTAAGTCCAACGTATTTAAGGCTAGAGATATTCCTTTCTAAACCTCCGATTACTGTAGGATGAGCGTCTCACAGAACGACTATGTACGGTAGACCGAATCATATGGCTTGTTCCTTATCGGCAATGCCAGAATTGCGATCCTAGTCACAGGCCCTTGAATGACAACCCGACAACTCAACGCGTATTTCCAGATCTTGTATTGAATGACCCAAAGATCAGGACCAAAGAGCAGAGGATTGCACTTCAGAACGCTCCTATACGGGAGCTATTGGCACGGCGGGAATGTAGCTCAAGCGTTAGGAGGCCTCGTTTGGTCCTGATCGATGGTTGGCAATACTTTCCAGGCAATGTTCCTAATGGCCCGTGTGTGTCTAGGCAGATATGGCACATCTGCCCAGTACCGAACCATCTCCCTGTGACACTCAATGGTGAATCTGAAGATTCTGAAGAAGATTCCGAAGAAGACTGATCGAATGGATGATCTCCTCAAGCCTACTGAATGGACAAGAGTCTACGTATGTAATATTTGGGGCGAGCTTAAATCCCCCGACCCTCACTCAAGCGCTCGATTACTAATAGTTCCCGGGTGTCATCCTTATTCACAGGTGGGGTAAACACGACGCAAGTTCGGCTGCACTTTACTTTTCATAGTTTTACACTGACACCCCTTTGATAACCATCAAAATTACGAATTTTATATTACTTTTTCTTGGGGAATGTTTGGAAGAGGTAATGCTCGTTTTGTAGAATACGATGCAGCTCCCCTTTTTTGGGTAAGGCGGCTTCCCAAGCGCTTGTGTACTTAGTGTGCAAAGCTTTGCTCTCTCTTGTACTGTTTACTTACTTTTAATGCTTGTACCATAACTAAAATAAAAAGTTTTTACTTAATATTACTTAATCTAAAGAAAGAAAAAGAAAAAGAAACCCAGGCCAAGTTGTTTTTTCTTCTTTTTCCCCCCCTTCAAAAAGCTTGTTCACCATAGGAATTGAACCCAGGACCCTAAAGAAGGATTAGTCAATCCGGATCAAAGTGTTCACATAATGCTATTGCTACTATGCTATAAGAACTTCTGTCAGTTGCCGCTTTTGATCCAGCTGTGTGTCAATTTTTAAGATCTACGCGAGCGAAAACACGTATACGCACGGGGACCTGCGCATTGATGATTTCAAGCGTTGCATCCTACTCTACAAAGATAGTATATACTCTGTTTGGAAACGACCGGCGAATTTCGGTAATTAGCTAATATTACTCCGCTAGGCGCCGGGGGATTTAAGTATACCGTAATATTTGGATAGTGCAATGTACACTAGTAGATCTAGGATTTTATCAGATATTGCCATCTATTTTACTATAACTGGTGCCTACGTTTGATGTTGCGGTATCCATAGACGGTATCGTGAACAAGCGGTTGGTTCGAGTTACCGAACCTGAAAATCTAGACTAGGCTTGGGCGCTTACTTATATGGCGAAGAGCAGTTTTCAAAGGTCTTCATCCAAGTTGGGAAAGGAAACTAGGAATCAACCATTCTGGTCAGTTTTGAATATTTGATGTAATTTCTACCTCTTTAGATGGGACATCCTTTGCCAGTGGTCTTCTTCACATTTGGCCCACCAAAATGTGATGCTATCAATAATTGGCCTTCGTCCGCGCGGCATATACAGCTCCGCTTCTCCTTTGAAATTATATTTTTGTTTCTCTGTCGGGTAATCTGCTGACTGTAATTCATTTCTCTCCCATATATATTTGTGGAATCATCAGGAAAATTCACAATTACTATATGGTCGTACATTTACTTTGGAGTACCCATGGACTTGAAGCTCTTATGTATGGCATTGTATGCTCACTCCAAAGCAGAGCAATCAATATCTTTTCTTCTTTTAGTAGAACTAACAGCACTTCGAAGATAAACATATATGATATATTTTATGCTGTCAATTTATCACTAAGGAACTCTTGCATATATGAACTTTCTTGATGACTTTTTCCCCCTTCGGTTGAACTGGGAATGAATTGAATGAATTAGAGTAGGAAGTTGCGAGAAGTTATCAAACCTCACAGGACGTACAGCGCGGTTGCAGCGCGGTGGAGGGAAGAAATGAGTGGAAGCAGAAGCAAATGCAGGTAGGTGAGCGCAAGCGCCCCAGCACCGTGATTGGCCAAGCGCAGCCAATCAGGGGAAGCCCGCTCGGGTTGGTCTCGAGGCTACTGCCCTCAACTTGACTATACCCACACGTGTTTGATGCCTTTTAGGCTGGTTTGTGATTAAGTAAAAAAATACCCTTACAGGCCCTCGCAATCGACGCTAAAAATAACCGATGTCCGGTAACAACGAAATGACAGCACCATTGAAAGAGCCAACACATCACAAAAACGCAACAATGGAGTAACGCAAGTCATTATATTACGCAAAGTAGCTACAGAAACCAATATACATCAACATACACTTCATTTTGAGGACCATAACATTATACTACAGATAAGAAAACCCATTATCACCCCAGCCTACAACGCCGAAACACTTCTGTAGCCTACAAATCCAGCTAGAAATTACGACCTAGGACAAGCACGTTGGTTGATCTAGATACCTAGAGAATAATGCGATGGAATGAAGATAGGCGTAATCTGAAGGGAGACGTAAACTGAGGGAGACGTAAACAGGAGGGACACGTAAACTGAGGGAGACGTAAACAGGAGGGACATGTAAACTGAGGGAGACGTAAACTAAATAACAACGCGCATGTAAAAGAAGTTTGACAAGGTATACGTACTGTGCAGTGTGCCAGTAGCTTCCAGAATATCAGCACAACGTGGAATATCAGCACAACGTGATTCCCAATCCATAAGGCATAAAAGGTGGCCTAAAGTCTGCCCAAACCTACTGACCGGCACAGACAGTTGTCCTGGAAGAGACCTTCCAGCATCGTTGGAAGATGAACTTCTGTCGGACAAAGATGTTTTACCACGCGAAGGGACGTGTCAACCCAGCAAGACGTGTCGTGTCGCGAGTCCCAAGCAGTCCACACCCAGCGTCTCGTTAGGATCCCAGGACAGTTCAGAAGAAAGCGATGAGGACATCGACATTGGCGATAACAATGCAAATGAACGCACGCCATCCCCCAGCCCACGCAACCTTCGCAGGCGCAAACAGAAACA
>KN837189.1:157768-177008 GCA_000827215.1 Sphaerobolus stellatus SS14 | reverse complement strand
GTGTTAGTTTGTTGTTGCTGTTGTTGCTGTTGCTGTTGCTGTTGCTGCTGTTGCTGTTGTTGTTGTTGTCGATCGTGAGAGGTAAGGAACAATCGCAACGCCCAGACGGGCCAATTCTGGAATTCAACGGCTGGTTGGCCCGGGTTGGACCCTGCATTGTCTGGGCCTGTCAGGGTACGAATGGACTTATCACAAAGAACGCCTAACAGGACTTCGACAATTTACTATCAGCTGCTCAACTTCTATGTGATCTCCATGATGTTGATGTAACTCTAGTATCTGCTTCTATTATTTATCTATATCACAGGTTACCAGGGGCTGATTGTATATTAAAAGTCAGCCCTGCTCAAGTGGGCTTCCCCGTCCCCCTTTCCTCCCCGCCACTTACTGCCATCGTCGACGTCCCCGCCGCCGCCTGCCCTTGTCCAAATGTCTCCATCAGAAGGGTATGTTGCAATTTTAGTGTGGGTGATGATACAATGCGAGCACAGTGGGATGTGTGACAGTCTGTGACTGTGCCTATGATTATGTAAGCCACCGCTTGATGTCCGTCCCACAGAAGCGCAAGGCTCCTGCACGCATCTCTTCTCGTCCTAAAGCATCGGTGTCGCGCCATATCATCCAACACTCCTCTGATGATGATCTTTCTCTCCCATCTACACATTCCCATTCGCATCGGCATTGTGTTGCACCTTTGATCAACGCGCCGTCCATCTCCTATCAGACAACTACCATAGCCGCTGACGCATCACCTATCAAGGCTACCCCATCCTATGCCGCAAGGTCAACCTCAGTCGGAGTCTACCAGAACCAATCAGAACATCAGTACACCGACATCGACTCTGAATATGACTATAGTTCTGGTGTCACAAACAATGCTAGGCCGCCATCAATCCTCGATGTTCCACTGACACGACTGTTGGTCAGTATAGCACTTTAGCATTACTTCGATGCTGCATAGTCCATGACATGATCGATATAAAATATTTATTATACGCGGATATACCGGAATTTATGTCTCGGGATCAGAGAGTAGTGATACATTCGCGTACTTGATTACGTTAAGCCTATTGCTGATGGTCGTTCCGAAGGGCCGTATATAGGAATCTTGCGTTATATTGCATGTATCGCATGATACACATGTTAACAAAGTATCGTAATTATGTATCAAAATTATAAATAACTTTGTCAACTACAACCATGCTTCATGTCCCACGTTAATAGCTAACGAAAATCCTGAATCCTTCTGCCTCTACGTTGTCGTTCTTGTACAGATTTCCATCACCTTCTTTCCTTTCCTTGCTAATCCAAGTATTTCAGTGACATTACCAAGCCTCGCCTATACTGGTACCTTCCTACTGTCGTTCTTCGTTGGATGGTTTGCTCGGGTATGAAGTAGTAGGGACCCAACCAACATTAACTACTACATGGTCCAGTGTGCACACCTCATTGAATCCACGAGACGTATTACTGAACAGCCGTACAGAATCAGCTTGATCGTCAGGGTGAGGGGATGACAGTAAGTGGACCTTATTAGTCAATGTGCCTGGCAATACAGCCTGCCTGGTGCTACCATCTTCTTCAAAACCATGGCGTAGGACATTGACTCGCTTAGGTTAAGGGTTAGGGGTTCCCTAACTCTCTAACCCTTTCAGGGCAAGGAAACTGACCAAGTGCAAAGTTGTGAAGGTAGCTGTCAGTGCACCAGTCTGAACAGTAACTTATACTATACTCAGTTGACCATTCTTCAAAACGCCTTGAAGGACATATGGCGAATAATCTTGTTGACCACCTGTGGAAGAGCAGCCAGTGCGGCGGCGTCTCTAGTACATGATGTAAGATGAAATTAACTTGTAGTACAATAGACAGACCAGGGCTAAGGTAAGACTCGTGGCTATAGTCACATCCGCTAGTGTGGATGATAGTATCCAAGTTGTTGCAGCCCCGTCGGACTTGTGTAGTCGCCCAAGATAAGGAAGCAATGGTATTCATATAGTGCTGGTGATGCCTCCGTCTATTATAGCCCTGTATTACCATGACTATCCATGTGTGAACGTGATATTTCTCACTCATAGAGCAAATGAACAAAAGGTGATGACCGTAGCCAGCAGTTCCGAGCGAGTGATGATTCAAAGGCGCGCCAACAGACGAACAGATGTACGGGCGTGGAAATCAGGACCTGGGCAAATTTATTCAGAGTTCCACAGGAGGATCTTATTCAAGTCACCGTCAAGACTAGATCTGTAAAGACTATTTAAGACGAACAGGATATAATGGTTTATATAGTAAACGTACCAGCTATAAGGACTTGATTGCTAGAATGAGATCCTGTCAAATAGCAGGAGAAGATTTAGACTTACATGTCGATATTCTCGTCAGAGATTCTTTTTTTCCTTTACTCTTGTCACCATTTTGATCTTTAAAGAGTGAATCTGGCCTACCGAATCTCTTTGATGAGTGGTTCATACGCAAGGTGCATGTCAAAGATGCTGTTGGCCGTTTCATATATCGCAAGGTGACCAATCTGGGGTATGGTAAACTTGAGTATATGAGGATATGAAAATATAATCAAAGGCCAACTAACAAAATGACGCATCCACTTCAGTTGTTGAACTGATCTTATCTAGGAGTACTCGAGATCATGAAGAGACATCGCGTACTTTTTATAGGCCTAAAAATATATAAAAAAACCTGGTAGTATCACTGAGTATGGACAAGTACATTGGGATAGCTGTTATGTTACTTGGACGATGAATACCTCCAATCATTATGCGATTAGCAGTAGGTGACAGTGGCATAAGAGTTCATCAAGCTTACCCCATACAGAATACAATTTAGATATACGCCAATCAGCATGGGGACAAGTCTACGCTAAAGAGACGAATCAAAACATTTTAGGAAATGAAGAAGCTCACAAGTTCTTTGTTGGAATATCGGAGGCTATATGCGGCAGGTGCAAGTGCTGCACAAGCTCAAGCACCGGGATTGGCTAGAATATTGCTGCGTTTATTTTTCCGGTTTTATTCATGTGATAATTATATTTGGTGTATTTAAACCGTATTTACAAAAATAGTAGATCTCGCGTGTTTGCGAGGGTCTACTGCTATCGCCTGGGTGAAGAACGAGCACTTCATCTCAACATTCTTGGCACCTTCCATAGTGAAACGCCGAGAGGTGTTGCCACCACTGTATTTGAGGAAAACCCTTGAATACTTGTACCCTCCAAGCGGCCAACCTTTGCCCCAGAAAAGTGCTTAATCCATAGTAATCCAGATTGCAGCTCAATACAATCTGCATAAACGTATAATCAGCCAAAGGCGTAGCTTGAACTTGGAAAAAAACACACCATCTGATGTAGGTAAGATATAGATAGAGCCACAAGCTTCTTCAAGTCCGTTACGGCCACTATTTCAACAACCACAGCCGCAGCTTCACGGAAATCCAGCCAACGCATCGCAAGTGTAAAAATAGCCCTGGGCAGTGAAAAAGAGCTGTTTAGGGGAATATGTAGGAATTTCAAATATGGATGGAGCGCCCGATCTAGCTTCCATTCAGCAATGAATTGAACGCCATATCTGCTCCTCTAAAAAACCTGTTCCTTAGAGGGCCAACAATGACAGAAGGATTAGAGTCCAGAATTTCCATTATCTCTGTCCAGGAAGGGTGTGTTCCCAAAGGGTACTCTGATGTATACCTCGGGTCTTCTAAAGGATCCTTGTCTTTCCTTACGTTTGCCATGTAAATTAGTGACAAAGTGATGGACTGGATCACTGTCAGCTTCCATTTGATAGACAGCCAGAGTTTCAAGATGAAGGCCAGGAAGAAAGAATATACCAAACCTCTCAGAGCTAGGCTGAAAGTTAAGGTCCTGAAGAACAGAACATGTAAAGTTATCTGATTGTGGTGTGGTAACAATGGTTTTCAAGAGATGCATAATGAGGAGAGTTAGGTTGCATGCATTTGAAGGTTGTGTCTTAGCAACTCTTGACTGTAGGTATCTCAATTGTTCCATACGTTGAATCCAGAATTCAAAGTAAATTCTGGATGGAATCCAAATGACTGTTCCAGTATTAATAAAATCTTCCATCTATTTTATTTTATTTTGATATATTAGACTAGATCTTAATTAGCTATATGATTGATATAAACTCACCTTTTTTTTTTGCAATAGGTACTATTTCCTTCACAGTCTGTATTGAACCCCTTAACTCATCACGTACACCATAGGATGAGCTCTTTGAACTTTCATAGAGATCTATTAGATGTTTGACCTGGTTGTGAAAAGTCCCATTAGCAGCATATGCATCTGAGTTCTCTGGAAATTTCATATTTCCTCGAACAGTCTCATAAACAAGATTATAAGCCATTCTGTATCTCATTTGAGTTACTGATGCTCAATCATGTGGAAATTCACCAGATAAAGATCTATAATCAGCTAATGTCCCAATATTAAACAATTTTGTTGTGTTAGAACCTCCCATTGCAAAAGAGGCATTCACATGGGTTAGATTCCATAATCTGACCATAGGTTCATCAGCCTCAGCAGTAACAGAGATACCCAGATCTAGTACACATTCCCCATTTTCAGGATGAGACATGTAGTCTAGATCCAGGATAGGCATGACATTTTCCATTACTTTGAAAAGATTGTCTGAAATATGTTCATGATCTTTAGTCCAAAGTTTGATCCCTCTAGCCTCCAGAATGAAGAAAAATGACCCAAATATCTCCAAGTCTTCATCAGGATCTTCATGAATTCTTGTGTGAATTTCTTCCTGTAACTCCTTCAGTTTCAAATGATCAACCAAACAAGTCTCACTTTTCCCTCCAGCTCGTGCCATATATTCCTTAGAGCTATGACTGACATACTCTTTGGAACCTCG
This sequence comes from Sphaerobolus stellatus SS14, assembly GCA_000827215.1. Lineage (NCBI taxonomy): Eukaryota > Fungi > Basidiomycota > Agaricomycetes > Geastrales > Sphaerobolaceae > Sphaerobolus > Sphaerobolus stellatus. The sequence continues at coordinate 172,125 of KN837189.1, read as the reverse complement.
ACCATAAATCCTTTTAATGGCTGGTTGTATGATTAATGAAAACCATCGATTCTGGATGTGAAGTGGAATTTGGGTTGCTCAGTATGGGCTATCCTGTTGCTGATGGATCATACGGGGAAATGCTATCCAAACATTAACTCTGCCAGAGTATCCAAAATGAATATGAGGAATAGATGATGTCTTGAAGAGTTCATATGTGGTATATTCATTATTGGCCCTTTGAATATCTGTTTGAGGTTTGAGGATCTTGACATATGTGTGATTATGGAACTCAATTGGAGGCTTGTTCTGCATATATGGTACCATATGAATCTCTAGAGGTGCCTTGAGGTAAAGATAATGTGTGTTCCAAATAAGGCTGTCAATATCCACTGAGATGTAGACTTCAAAATCTGCTAAAGATTTTGCATCTTTTGTAATGTCCTTTGTAATGTCCAAATGAATGAGTTCTTCCTTGTCATGATTCTCTGGATCATAACACATTCTACCAGGTGGGGGAAATAGATAATTCAAACAGAGTCACACCGTTTGCTCTAAATTTTTTATATGCCATAGTTAGCATAGAGATGAACATATCTAGCTAGTTTTCTAAGAAATCAGCGAACCAGTTCTGAAGATATAAAAATCACAATATTTAGTATAGGTATGAGGAGAGGGTGAATGAAATTAAAATGTTGGTTTTACATCTGGTGATGACTTATATGAAGGCACTTCCTAGTGTCTATGATCCAGCTGAAACACAATAAAAACACTATGCTGGTCTTGTGAGGTGGTTGAATATGTGAGAAATAGAAATAATGACTCAGACTGGATAATAGAAGCTGGGCTTTGTTGAAGAATATTCCTAGGCTCTACACTCAGCTAGAGACACTATACAAGACACTGGACATCAAAGATAGGTGAGATGTGATGACAATAATGAGCCAATACCAATGACTTACTGAAGACTGTTTCTTTTTGCTCCTTGGGTTTTCAGCAGGTGGCTTTCCAATGGTAATATTTTCAAAGAGTGTGGAACTTCCCACTGCCCCCTACACCCCACCACATCCTCCTCATACAGCCTGCCAACCTCTTATATGAATTTCCATACCATTTCATAAAGGTGGCTTTCATATTGAGCACTAGCAAGTCACAGCCTACTCTGGAGGACCTTATAAATCCCTCACATCCTGAATTATTGCTTTTATTCCAATATTTTTCAAATATTCCCTTTATTGAAACATTTTATAATAAGACAACCAACAACTTACCCATGACTGTTTCTCTTCACCCCAGGATTTTCAGCATGTGGCTTTCCAATGGTAATATTTGCAACAAGAATAGAACTTCCCACTGCCCTCTACACCTCACCACCACCTCCTCATACACCCTACCAACCTCTTGTATGAACTTCTGTATCATATTATAAAATGCGGTTTTCATATTGAACACCAACAAGTCACAGCCTACTCTGGATGACTTTATAAATCTCTGAGATACAAGCACCTCAAAGTACCTGGATAGTAACTAGCTTTTGAAGAATGCAAAGTGGAATCTGAACTCTAGATTTGCTGCTTGTGCTTTCCTGGACCACAGTGCCAGTATTGGTCTCCTATACCTACCTTGTTCAATAAGCATCCTGTCTGAGATACAATGGTATCAAAATAAAGTTAAATAGCTTTCAATGTGTGGGAATCCAATTCTATCCATATTACTATCATAATTGGGTACCCCATTCTGGGTCCCTTCACCATGGAACAACCACTGGGCCAATCAGGCCAATTTTACTATGGATGGGTAGGTTTTGGTGATGGAACCAGGACCTGCTATAACTAGACGTGTGGGTTCCCATGGTTGGAGGTGTAGAGGGAAAATACTGGGGAAACAAAGGTCCCATCACCATAGCCCATGGGTGCATGGGTACAGGGTAAAGGTTGTATAAAGGTGTAGGCAGGGTTAGCTCACACTCTGGAAGCCTGCCCTTCTAAATATACCATGCCCTAGTCCTCTCACCAAAACTTACCCATCCATAGTAAAATCAGCCTGATTGGCTCAGTGGTTGTTCCATGGTGAAGGGACCCAGAATGGGGTACCCAATTCTGCTAGTAATATGGATAGGTGCAAAATTGAATGAGTTATCACCATTTTGAATTTTAACGGGGAACAACATGTGTGCATCATATGTGCACCTTACATAATGAAAAGAGCTGTAATCAGTTCTTTTGAACAATCAAGGTCATCTTCTCTTCCGTTGAAAGACGAGATTCTTCAGACCACCAGCCAAATTCATGCTCCTTTTGGGAAGTTTCTGGCCTATTCCAATCTGTATGCTGTAACTGTGAGGACCACATTAGATGTTTACCTCCAGTCACTTTAGAGAATCTTTCATAAAGCCATGAGTAGAATTCAATTATGGATTTCAATTTGATGAAACACTCATGCAGCGGCAATGGCGAGCGGGGATTCCTGTTCTTTCACACTGGCTTCATTACTGCTTTGGTGCCACTTGGCGAAAGTCTCACTGTCATGTTCATAGTGTGTATATCCATCGAGAGTGGCCATATCAACGTGTGAACAGGGAAATGATCCACGGCAGCGATGAATCGCACGTTGTCCATGCTTATTCCCAAGCAGCATTATTTTCGGGCCCTCCTTCTTTGAGCCGCCGATCCCTCACCCCACACATCAGTGCTCTAGGCATTTAATTTATTAATGAAAGGGACACTCAAGAAAAGACAGTTATGCACCTTATTCTTTATTATGGCTGCCATAGATCTGATATTTCCACCTTCGTTGCGATATTCAAATGCACTATTGGTCAGATCCAGTATATATGCTACCGAATCTCCTTATCGCAGAACCTCCGACAGGTGTACAACTCGTTTGACCCACAATTTTCAAGTCACCTGAATCAAACCAGTTTCTATATTCTTTTCGCCTTTCGTTTTCACTTGCGGCCTGTGACTGGATGGATGTTGGCCTCACTTTCGGAACTATCCTCGAGCAAATTCATGCTTTGGGATGGCTGAGAATGCCAACGGGCTGTCAAATGTGCTGTGGGGGAGCTGGGACATGCATCAATATCTGTAGAAAGAGAAAACCGAGGTCTCTTAGCAGATGGTGACTGCTCAACAGATATATATGGTGCTTTGCCAATCAGGGATGAAGAATGGATGAGACCATGCATCTGTGGGGTACAGGGTTGAGGTTTTTGGAGCCAATCAGCGACAAACAGCATGAAATTCTGGGCATTGACCCAAGAAGCGGCGTTGGTCACTGAATAAAAGTCTGGAAAAGCGTTGACAATGGTCGGAAGGAAACTCTATAAATGAAAATTGTCATCGTTGGCCAAAAATTGTCGGAAATAGCGAGCACAGCTTACTTGATTCCTATACTGTGAGTGCTCGCAGCGCGTGCGCGCCGAACGAAGACAGTTATAATATTCGATTTGCTTAGCTAATAAAAGCTCCAATAGTTCTTAGTGCTCGAAGTTCGACCAAGTAAAGTTGTAGAATATAGGAGATAGTAGATGATATTTTCGAACTGAAATACAGGAGTTTTTATACTAAAGAGAAAGTGGCACTTAACAAAGGAATGGTAAACAAAGGTAGGTATTAATAGAAATATGTGCGAATGAGCTGCGGGAAATACAAAGGAGGTGTCATATTTGAACGAACCAGTCAAGAAAGGAGTACTGACATAAAGAAACAATGGAAGCTAAGTATAGGTGAGAATAAAGCCATAAAGGAACAATCAAAGCGCGCAGATATGCGCAGAAAATGAGATAATGAATAATCGATAATAAAAGTAGACGCATATATGCGTCGAAATGTAATAAAAGAGATAAGGAAAAATATATCTTCATGAAGTCGTAATTGTCGACATAATCGCCGTGTAGGGAGCATAACTCCCTTACAATACGCCAGGACTACATCGTCTCCAACAGCACGGATCAATGCTTCGATGTCATTGATAGCGGAACAAGCGGGCGGAATTGCCGTTGACATACGAAAAGAAGCACGACGGTGACCGCGAGATATGGTCGGAAGAAGAGAATTTGGTGGTCACGTGCTAGATGTTTGGACACGAAACCATCCTGTTTATTTGTTTGGTGTTTATTTTTTTCTGTTATGTGGTATTTATTTGTATTTGGCAAGGGGGGGAGGAAGGGGGGGGGGGGAGTTTATCGGGTTATCGCGCTACACGTACGCGTAGCGTATGCGCGCTACGCGTGTGCGCGCATATGTACGCGCGCATACGCGTACGTATCACGTGCAGGCGCGCGTATCCTATCTTACAGTATATGTATATACTCCTTGAAAGAGATATTACTCGTATCCACAACAAGTAACCGAACACATCCATGCTCCACATCACGTGAGCTGTTCGGTTACTTACTGTGGATACGTGCAGGCAAGCGTGGCTTGCAACTTGGCCAACGTCCAACTAACGTCCAACTAACGTCCAACCAACGTCCAACCAACGTCCAACGCTGATGTGCAATGTCCTAACTACTGTAAACGCTCGTTGTAAAACTTCTAAGTTCACATGCATTGAACAAAGGCCAGCATAGACCTGCTGGTAGTTGGTCTTCAAAACGGGCGAAGCCTCAGGAACTTTTCTTATTTGTACATCTCGCGATATCTCACATGAATATGTGCCTTGATCGTATGGGTCCGAAGAAGTAGGATCTAAGGGTTGGTCTATTGGTTTACAAGCTATTTCTGGTAACATTACCTTCTGGTTTATATATGAGCCTATTACGTACTACGCTGCCGCTACCATAGCCTTCCTTGCCCGTCATGTCAATGCAAGATCCACGCTTTCCAGTCAAGGTCCAAGTCACTTTTGCTGGACGCTATGGCGCAGTATTAATTGCAACTCTCATTAACACATTGTAAGATTCTCCCCTGTCAATGTTACAAAGGCACTCACTAATATCTTCGACGTCGCAGTATATATGGTGTTGCACTCGTCAGTTTGTCTTTCCTTTTGGTCCATTCAAGTATTTGACATGCGTGGAATAATAGATAATGAGTATGCGATATTTCAAGCTCCATGCGAAGAAGGATCTCAGGGTGTTGAAGATCACGGTTTTTGTGCTCACGTACGTCTAAACTTATTCACGAGTTAGTTTGTTTGAAGTATTAGTGCTTTATTCTTTTTTATTCCATAGACTTTTGGCAACGTTGGAAGTTGTATTTACAGGTTATGAGCTCTATGATACCTTCATCATAAAATCGGGGAATCCGGATTTGCTGGACGAAATTGTGCTGTAAGTCCGCTGTGTTTTTCATTACCCTTGCTCTATCGTGATCTTTTCGTAAAATTTAGTTCGGTACCTGTGAGTAGCTTTGAGGATAATAATTAGTCCGGCGAATGACTAATATCTCAACGGGTAGGGAAAATTCGCATGCGCCGTAAGTCGGAATCCGCCTTCCGTTGAAAGATTGATGAGCAACTATCAAATTAGTATCTCACGGTATTTGTTGCGCAAATGTCAGTAAGCTTCCCTCGCACAATAAATAAAACAAGAACTTCAAGCTCATCCTTTAGGTTCTTCTCGAGCCGAATCTGGTCTGGTGCGTACTCCGGTTGGCTACGTTTTAGTCATTAAAAGTAACTCAACCCCCATGTAGTTAGCCAGAGTCTCGGCAGTCGACTTCGTTTCTTCATTATTCCCGTAGTATGTTTTGTCATTGGTACTACCTTTGAATACTCATACATTGATCTGATTCTTCAGCTTTTATTGGCTTTACTCCAAATCAGTAGGCTTTCATTTCCCTTTTCTTGGATCACTATATTTTAGACTCAAACAATTCGGTAATTAAAGGTGCTGGGTTAGGTGTGGCTTCCTTACATTGAAACTTCAGATTCGCCCCATACTGATGTTTTATACTTTAGGAGTGGCTTTGATCTTGTATGATCATATCGCCAACCAGCATTCCTTGTTTTAACAAGCTTTATCAGAGCAACAAGCGGGACATATTCCAAACTTTCGTCTCGAACAGGCCTGCTCGTAGTATGTCCTATCTCATCTCTAGAACTACAATAAACTGCATTAATAAAATGTTATTGTTTAGCCACTGACAACAATCCAAGGAGTAGTCGCCGCAGTCTGTGACATTCTCATTACTATAGCTCTCTGCTGCGTTTTCCACTCGCATCGTTCCGGATTAAAGAGGTAAGTTGGATTAGCTGTGGCATCCCATTGAATGTCCTTTTACAGGAACCATTGTAGGACTGACTCTCTGGTTAATCGGCTGATAATTTATGCTATTAATCGAGCAATAGCCACGAGGTAAAGTGACTAATTTTTCATAATATTGGAGTTAATGTGCTTCCTGTTATAGCGTTTGTGCACTTTTTACTCCTTTTCTGGTGTGTTTGCTCTATCTTTTATTTTAAACTGCTAATGAAATTTTATAGTATTACTTCTTTTCGGGAACTCGCTATTTGTATGTCATTGTCTCTACTGTTGCATGAAATTTGATTATTAACAGCACTAGTTTGGTCCCGATGTTGGCTAATACGCATCGTACGTTAGAGGAACTGATGCCTTTTTGGACTTACTACGAAACCTTTATACTTTGTAGTCTATGTAATATCTGCGGTTAGCATGTAAGTTCTCCTTAAATCTACTCAATCCGGCAACTCACTCCCACTCTCAGTTTAACGTCAAGAGAAGGTCTACGCCAGGAGGTCAACCAAGCCATCAATTTCTCAGACATGGGCATGAATAACACCACGTCCGATGTAGTCAATGCTAAAAATAGGAGGCCCATCATTCCTTCTGACAGGACAAAATTTCCTCTGATTCTACGACTGTCACCACAACGAATACCGTGCTCGATATCCAGAGAACAACCCTCCCGTGCAGGATGCAGTTCTCGTAACGCAGCTTAGCTCATCAAACACAGACTTTTGCTATAGATAAAAAACGACCACTCTTGCCATACAATCAGGTGATATTTATTTTTTATTACATTACCGCCACATTACTTACCATATTCTACTAAATGTATCTACTAGACGTATCTCATGAGAAGATCATGAAATAGATGAATAAAGTCGAAGTCAACTCTAACTTTGATCGGGCACGAGACAAGTGTCTTCGTAGGACTGGTCAATGGTTACTTTAAAGTGAGGAATTTGAGATCTTTAAAAACGGCTTTGGTGAATGCGTTTGGCTTTACGAAAAAGGCCGTTGTTTTCCTTGTACTTCTTTTTAAGATGTTAAAGTATACCGTAGACGATGCGTGTAAAATCATCTTATTGTAATTAGCATCTTCTCACTATAGCAGGATGAATCTTCAAATACTGAGTTACAAAGTCCATCATTACTGCCTTAAGGACTCACGTCAAGTCCAATCCTACGACTACACTGCCCTACTTCATCCTTTCCTATACGGATAAAGCTAAATAAAACACATTCAGCCACTTCATGTCTCAATGTTTCCAACAGACTTACATTGTCCTCAACACTCTTGATGAAGTTGAAGTCAAGGAAGCTGCATTACTAGGGCGGTATACTCTACTCACTGGGTGAAGTACCTATTCTAAACATCAAATTTCCAATTACTCTGATCTTCGGTAAAAGCCTATGTCATGGGCACTAAGGTGGGTGTCGTCCTGAGTTTGGTTTATAGAAAGATCCACAGGTCGTTAGAAGGATATTGAGAGACTCAAAAGATCAACATATGAGTTAGCAGATTATAAATGATCAGCTGACACTTATAACACCAGTGAAGTCCGCTAATCCTTCGCATGTCGAGCCGACCCCTTCTGGGATAGTACCCCCATCATGACACTGGAACGTATGAAATATCGTCCAACCTCCAACCAATTCCCTCAATCTCCTCCCCAATATGTCTACCCATCTGCCACCCTTCCTCCTCATCCTGTGGATGAGGTACGTTTCGAGTCCCGGTAAACTAGCTTTGAATTCAGATAACGAGGTTCTGTCCGTCAATGGTAGAGCGGGGAGATCGTTGTCTTTGTTTGTTAGGGGGATGATGAAAGTAGGAGCCATGGCTCGTATGCCTACTGAGGAGTATTTGTCTAATGAGCTGATAGTAAGGGAGGATCCGGAATGGTAGGCTACGCGACGAAGGCTGAAGGAGAGGCTGAGAGAGTGGATGAGTTATGATAGAGGTGGATGGGCAAGAGGAGGCATACCGTGAGGCGAGGATGGTTGTTATTCTGTGAAATATTAACGGTAAGTTTGCATACGTTGTGGATAGATGTACATTCGCAGCGCCCAACTCCGCTTACATTTCCGAGTAAGTATGATTCATGATGTTCGTGTATCAGTCACTTATAACATTAGTATTCAAATATAATCCGGGATATTAGATAAGAATAGCGGGACCAGGATTACTCTGCGCAGCTCACCTTGAGTAGTACAGGCTGATTATATTCACAGTAACCAGCGCTCTGGGAACATATTAAGCGTCGGCAACACTTATACTTAAATACTAATCCAGCACCTACGCAAAGTATAACCCTCCGTCACGAATAATATCCACCATAGTCGAGCAGAATCCAAGATCCCTCGATTTCCAACACATCGTTCTTCCAAGGGCTAATCTAAAGATCAAGCAGTCGAACACGATGAAGGAAATTAAAGGGAGGCCGAAATCTATCAATTAAATTAAATTTCGTCAAAGCTCAGTCAGGAATATGGGAAGATAGTACCAACCATCCAATTTGAATCTGACAGGCAGATTGAGAATTTTGACATTATTTTCGGGAGTACGCTAGGACGAGAGAATGCACTGAAGTCGATTTCGAAGATTGACCACTAATTTAATGCTGCATCAGATACGTCAAGTGATGATTGGAAAGGCGAACGTGGCGGGCGAACCAGCGCGTATGAGGGTTGAAGCAATAAACCTGGAATGAGAACCCATCTGAAGCCGTTTTCTGGAAATCGATGGACGGTATCAGTGAGCGTTGAATATTTTGTTGGGATCTACTTACTGTGCAAGTATAATGCTTGAATTCTGAGCACTGGAGATAATCGATGAGTTTCGGTTGGAACATTATATTCCATGAAGCGCACCTAATCGTCGCAGAAATCGAAAATGCTTAAGAAACATTAGAGAGTTTGTGCAAGAGCGCCGGCGCTTTCTGGCGCTATTTCATTACAAATACTACGTGACTCAACTGTGTAATTATGAGGATTATATGAGAAATGTCAACCTTTTAAATGTTGCTTCAACTTCATTATGGACATCAGAACGAACAAAGAAGCAGAGGAGACGTGTTCGGAAAAGCGCCAAGAAAGCGCCGGCGCTCTTGCACAAACTCTCTATTATCAGAAGTTCGCGGCTCCGATAAATAATCACCAGGCATTACCAGGAAATTATCAGGCTTTTGTAGTGCCTAATAATTATTTATCGGAGCCGCGAAATTTTGATTAAGTTTCCTAGGCATTTTCGATTTTTTTCCATTCGAGGAGGCAGCGTACTTTCAGCAAAGATCCATGCCGACAAGGTAGGATTCATAACCCATAGGATTCATCCACAGAATCCGAAATGTCCATCTAAAAAGACAGCTAGAATGGTTGGGTATTGAACGTGGAAGAATATGTATGTTGGCTATTCTTTGGGTTTGTTCCAGATTAGGTGTTCATCCTACATGGGAGAGGTGGGTTAGTACTCGTAAGTGTGGTAAAAGAATAGAAATGTTTCTAACCTCAAAGGTGAAAATACAGTCATAGATAGCGAGAACGTCCGTAAGGAAGTTATAGTAAATGGCCGTGGCGCTGTCGGATGTAACGGCATCACAGCTTCGAAGAGAGATTAACGTACCCCTCCGAAACCAATTGCATTGCTAGCTGCTGCTGCGTTGTTTCGTACAGATCCATGCTATTATGGACACCGGGTCCTTAAGATGTAGTATTTTGAGAAAAAGAGGAGCCTCAGGCTCGGATCTGAAAAGTCCACAGACAGTAGAATAGTGGAGGATGGAGGGGTCACGGTTGCTATTTGTCACTCGTTGTAATACCACGGGGGTATATATGCATATTGCATGTATTATTGGAGTCCAACTTCTGATAGACGTTGCCTTTCAACACGGAAGCCTTTGCGTGTAAACGCACGGTAACGTCTCAGTTCCCGCTGACAGATTGTTATGACGGTCTAAAAATATGCACATTTTATCTGTTTGCTTATCCTCTTATGTCGTTATATAATGCAAATAGCTAGTCATTTGAGTAATATCATAATTGTATTACAAGTCGCTGAGAAAGATGCAGATTTGGAGCTTGTGCTGACGAACCGCCAAGACTCGCTGATACTGGCTTTTGATGGTGGTTACCGTTGGGCGCTGCCCTGGCGCCCGATCAAAACAATGCCAAACACCTCAGGTCATCATGGTGCTAGATGTTCCCTTCAAGTATACAACTAGTGTTGCCGCGGTCCCAGACCGTTACGTTTTCCCACGTCACTTACAAGCGAAGGAGCAATCACTCTTCCCTGAAATTTCATTTTGGAGATCTACAACCTTTCTATTTTCATTTTATATACTCCTTTTTCAGCCAAAAAATCTAGGAGCCATTGGTCCCGGTTCAGTCCCAAGGGGAGGCAAAAAAATAAATAACAAACACCAACCCGATAAATTCTAATAAGGTCTCGAAGACTACCCACCCCTACCGACTGCCTTATTTGGAAGGTAAATCCCACGCCTTTTGCAGGGGAAAAATGCCGGAAGGTCCGGGTGATCATAAAAGTGCCGCGCAAAGGTAAGCACTTGATGACTAAGCGTTTCCACGCCTGTTTAAAATTCGCCGGAGAGGTAGAAAACGAAGTAAATAAATGATATTTGTTCAGTTAAAAATTATGGAAACTTTATAGATACATTTTATAAATATATTTTAAGCTATTAAGTGGGATCCAACCTTAAACAAATATTAAAGGCAGCTTCTAAGTCTCAAGCCCCCCCTCCACACTGTACTGAAGTTTTAAACCTGTTAAAGACCCCAGAGGCCAAGGTTTGTTATTCTGAATATATAACATACAATAAGTAAACTATAAATTACAGCAGTGAGGTAGCTAATGTGCCTCAACAATAATGCAATTTTATTTTGTATTTGTCACATCCCTAGCCCTCCAACTCCCGGGAGGACTTAGCTTGCACCCCAGTAGGCTCATTCCTCACTTAAGAAATGTTACCTACCAATCTAATGTTAAACTAGTTTGATAAAAAAAAGTTACCCCAAATATTTAAGGATTGTTTCGTGTTAAAATATTGAATACCTTTACCAAAGGGTGAGAAAATAATAGCAGTGCGGTAACTCGAACCCATGCCTAACAACTTCTTACCACCATACCAAACTTTTCCACTGCGCTAATAGCACTACGCCTAATTTCCTTTCATTATCGCTTAATCAATTAAATAGCTAGCCCCCATTTACAGGAACTGAATTGACCTCTTGGGAATATCTCAACAGATATTAAGTAAAACTTAGGGTTTATTAGGGTTTAAAAAAAATCTCAACAAGGTCTCGCTGAGGACCCCCCCACCCCCTAGCCGATGTGCCGGATTTTGCCGGTTGCCTCCCCTTGTTCGGTCCCTGGGACTAGACCGAACTGCGGCAACACTATATACAACCCTGCTGACCTGCTGATACTGTGAGCCGGTTATGCATCCTACAACATACAAACTCTACGTGCACGTAAAATCGTATACTGAGTCGAGTCTCATCTTGGGTTCTCAAACTTCTGATGTTGTGGCAGACCCCAGGAGAATAAGTCAGTGACCAAGGAAAGCGACGGTATGTTTAAATCCCCCGGCGCCTAGCGGAGTAATATTAGCTAATTTACCGAAATTCACCGGTGGCTTCCAAACATGCACGTGACTCGACGCGTTTGTTTGCGTCCTTTCCCCCCAAGCTTCTCTCACGTCGCCGCCCGATTTCTTCGAATGATCCACGCGCCTACTTTGAAGCTCCAATTAGAAAAAGTGCTTGTCCATGAGACTTATGACTCAAAGCCACATGAATTAGAACTCTCCGTCAGTGAGTGGTATGCATGGTTCAAGCAACAACAATGCAAAGCTACCTGGCGTTTGAAATCTGAGCACAAGTCAGGTATGGCAAATATGATGCTCGTATAAATAGTCTATTGACACATTAATTAGTGGACAGTGGTTCAACCCGTCAACGGGAGGTTCTCTGGAGTCAGCGCTGGGAATGTGACCATGCCGGTCAACCGAGGGACCGTCGGAAGCCTGATGTGTGTCCCACAAAGCGTCGAAATCGAAATCCATCCATCAAGGTGGGATGCATGGCGAAGATATATGCTTGCCAACCCTTCGGAAGTGATAAGGTTAAGGTCATTTATGACTGGGAGCACACCGGGCACAGTGAGTGTGAATTCAAGTGAATTATCCATATACTAATTTATTGAGCTAGATCCTGTTTCCCTCGATGATATGCCAGCATCACGAAATCCGGATGATGTTCGCACCTGGCTTGATAATAAAGTCAGTGAGGGGTTTGACCAGAAGGCAATTAAGGCAATGCTTCGGATGTCAACTGAGGAGTTGCTTGAAGTATGTGATTATATGCGCTTGATTTCCCTTGCTACTTTACTTACCCATCATTAGATCACTCCCGATGTAGATGCCGTGCCGTACAGCATTAAAATTAGTGCTATGGATATCTACAATGCTGTGAGACGCAAAGCCGACATAGACACAAGGCTCGCACCCTAGCTCAATGATAGTATCAAGAAATGGCTTGAAAAGCTTTGTGAAGCTGGTTGGAATACACTATATGAGCCAACGCCTGGTGAAGAAATTCGGGATGGATTTACACTCGCACTCTGCTCCCCATGGCAGAAGCAGGTATTATAAATATTCCTTGCTTTGTTTTCTCCTTCAACTAACCACCCCATATGTAGTTAATTGCTGAATATGGGGACACTGTCTGCTTGGATTCGACTCATAATACCTGCCGTGGTAATAATGACGAGAAAATATTTTTAAGCACAATTCTGGCACGCGATCGTGTTACTGGCCGTGGAGTTCCATTGGCATTTATGTTGACAAACCGAGAATCACAGTGAGTCTACTTCTTCAGCGACACATGTCTATGCTAAATATAGTCTCTTAGTTACCCCCTTGACAGTGTACAGTCGATGGGTACCATCGTAGATCGATCTGATGGCATTAGTCTGACGGAACCTCGCTGCCGGACCGTGGGAGGATTCCCTAGTATTGCCCGGTGACTTAAGAGAACGTCCCCCAGCTACCGCGAAACAACAAGTTCATAAAAGGGTATATTGCTGTGTACTACAAGCTAAGCAAAGGTTATAAATGCTTATTATTATCATTTAAAATCTATGGAGAGACCTGCTTGGTGGTCTGAGGTCTCTGGAATATTCTATTAAATTTCCCGTACTGGACTGATTAAGTGTGGGACCAGCTGAGCTTGATGAGACGACCATCTGCTATCTTACGGTCAGTTTATACCGTAGCTTTTCTGAGCCCATCACATGCTTATGATCATCATTTGAAATTTATGGAGAAACCTGCTTGGTGGTCTGAGGTCTCTGGAAGATTCTATTAAATTTCCCCTACTGGACTGATTAAATGTGGGACCAGCTGAGCTTGATGAGTCGACCACCTGCTATCTTATGGTCAGTTTATACCGTAGCTTTTCTGAGCCCATCACATGCTTATTATCATCATTTGAAATTTATTGAGAGACCTGCATGGTGGGCTGAGGTCTCTGGAATATTCTATTAAATTTCCCGTACTGGACTGGGGACCAGCTGAGCTTGATGAGACGACCACCTGCTATCTTATGGTCAGTTTATACCGTAGCTTTTCTGAGACCATCAAATGCTTATTATTATCATTTGAAATTTATTGAGAGACCTTCTTGGTGGTCTGAGGTCTCTGTAATATTCTATTAAATTTCCCGTACTGGACTGATTAAGTGTGGGACCAGCCGAGCTTGACAGGATGATCACCTACTATCCTATGGTCATTTTATACCGTAGCTTTTCTGAGCCCATCAAATGCTTATTATTGTCATTTAAAACTTATTGAGAGACCTGCTTGATTGTTTGAGGTCTCTGTAATATTTTATTAGATTTCTCGTACTTACTGATTAAGCGTGGGACCAGCCTCACGATGTCAGACAGTCTCATTAAATTGTAGCATCGTTGAGCATACATTATGTATCTTATTCATGTAGTCAATTTATTTATAAGGCTGCTTGGTTGTGTGTTGGCTAGAATATTTTATCTATTTTCAGTTGGTTAGGACCGGCAAATCTATGTGGTAAGGAGTCCGGGGTCTGTTCTCTCCTAGTTCTCTCGCTATCTTTGGTTTGCGTTGCTACCGATGTGGATCTGTCAGATCGC
>KN837189.1:129201-154058 GCA_000827215.1 Sphaerobolus stellatus SS14 | reverse complement strand
GTGGCAGATTATTTTTGTAAGACTGGGAAACTGAAAATGTTTATTCCATTTTTATTTTTATTTTTTATGAACTTATTTGATTTTCTGGGATTTTCCATGGTGTCTGGCACAATAAGCAAGATGTGGGAGGAGGTGAGATGGTGAGCAGCAACAGCATAACAGTACTAGTAAGCAGACCTGCCTCATTACCATTTTTGTATGACAATGTAAGAACCATCAAGTAGCATTAGGTAGTACCAACCTATTAAGGTGCCTCTGGTGTAGTGGTCTAGCGTGATCTATTTGGTAAGTCTTATTTTACAGTCCTGTGTTCAAATCCTGCTCAGGTCACTAATTAATCATAAATAGAAGATAACAAATACATGACCAATGGCTGGGTAAGCAAATTAATAGAAATAAAATAAAAAATAAAAAGGGTGAGAGAAAAGAAAAATAAAAAAGGAATTAGATGTTTAATAATATTTTTCTTTTTTATTGTGGGTGCCTGACAAGGCCTGGCAAGTTTGGCTAACCTGGCAAGTTTGGCTAGCCTGGTGAGCCTGGCCAACCTGGTGAGCCTAGCCAGCCTGGCCAACCTGGCCAGCCAGCCGGAAGCTTTAAAGTCCGTCAGGCTGACTGACTTAAGCCCTACCTGACGACCTGGCCAGGCCTGACACAGCCTGATATGCCACTTTCAATTCTTGTGACAGAAAGGTGAGGTTTTGTATCTCTTCATTGGTCAGTTTAATTGAGACTCCTTATCTTATAGCACGCCCACTACGGGATTGACACAAATAACTTTATTGAAAGTTGGCACCCTACCGGTGAATAAGGATGACGCCCGGGAACTATTAGTAATCGAGCGCTTGAGTGAGGGTCGGGGGATTTAAGCTCGCCCGGTGGGAAGGTGAGATAGACGACTGCGGAGCACGTTGAGAGTAGTCGCATGATTGGCGGTAGGGTGATGAAGATCAATGAGGCGGTCGATCGTAGAAGTCGGCCGAGCGGCAGGAAACGAATACTGTTGTCTTGAGGGCGGGCCATGACGCGAATGGCGGGAGAACGGATACTGGCTTATGTAAGTCAACGATTGCGAAGATGACATACTGTACTATTTCGACCATAGATTCTTGTCACACGTCACAGGGCCCAACGAACCGAACTAAATCGCGATTTGTCACAGGTCACATAGGCCTTCGAACTAAAAATCCGAAAACACCTATTATTCAATGTTTTCTCCAAAACACATCACTATAAAGTACATTTTCTGTTCTCTCACGTTGCGACCTCCTTGTCGGCATTGGAGTAACGGAAAGTACGGCACTGGTGGCGGGCCTTGCACACTTCGAAGCAGGTTGCTCTGAAGCGGTGGTCACATCCTGCTTCCTTTTGACACCACGTTCTAGAAGTTCCTCCTTCTCAGGAGCTTCTTCTTCAAACTCATAATTACTACCATCCTCTTCGCTCCAGCTTTGAGACGGAGACCAGTCAAGAAAAGCCTGGGCAACTGAGAAAAATGAGCAAGCAGTAAACAGGACGGTTCCAAAATGATACGTTAAAATTTTACTGAATTGAAGCCTAGACTCCCTTTGCCGGGGCTGATGAAATACACGTTCGAACTATAATAGGTTTGGTCACAGGTCACAACAGCCTCCGAACTAAGTCTGCGGAGGTTCGAATTTGTCACAGGAAAAGGGTCCGAACCTATGGTCGAAATAGTACAGTACACCCGATACCGGTACATACCAGGTAGGGCCAGTAGTGATGATCCCAGTAGCCGAGAAATAGATATCCCTATGTGGATGAGAGTGGCCGGTGCGATGCGAAGCCGGTAGCGCGCGGCTATTATAGTAATATGCAAACTGCATTGTCAATGAGCCCGCGTAGTATATCCGTCCAAAGATGTTCAGAACTTCGAAGTCCATAATTGCTTTCTAAATCGGGGCTGATGCTAACTCCTGACTCAGTGGGGCCGAGCCGCCATCTCACCGGCCTTCCCAACCCGATGCCACCTATGGCCGCCGCCGGACACAGGCAGGGAAGCCTCCCTTAAAGTTTTAGTTAAGAGGAGATCTTATTCGCAGATGACGTTTTAGCTACAGTAAGTAATTATAATCTTACGGAAGACTTCAATCGTTAAAGCGTGAGTGGAATTCTGTAAGGTGCCCTCTGAATTCGTGACATCTCAACTTCGTATATATGCCTGCTACCTATCACCTGCCCATCGATCAGCCATTCAATTCATAACTGATGTTAATATCACCCTTTTTCGTTTCCAGTGAGCTTGTATATCTTTGAAATTCTAAAACGCCCGTCATTGCTTAGACGCGTAGTAACCATGAGCTCACACCATACATGGACAGGTTACATCTGAATAGACGCAGAAAATCTAATGTCGATTTACCTTAATAATTGTTTGAAGTAAACGGGAGGCTAATCAAGAGTTATTTTTATGATAGACTGGCTGAGGTCGAGCCAGGTTCTGAACGCCTAATAGTCTGTTTGCGCAACAGCCACAGCCATCTGGCAGTTCCAAGTGGTTGTGCCGCTGTGGCTAATTTCTGTGGCCGTGATGGCTCCAATGGCGCCTTCTATTTATGTTGAGTGGGTACTTTCTCAAAGGATTTAGAGGAATGAAGTTGGCTCAGATGGGTTGCTTTGTGTCTGCTCGATTAATTCACTGATTAAAAGTGCCAATTATTTGAGTCTGCAATCGAAAGCTTTAGGATTTAAAGGCACGATAGGAACTGTTGAGGACCCTCGGGCGCCGAATTATTGTGAGCCTTGGACTTCCGGACATTTGATGGCCATCAAACTTCTGCTGTATCCTCCGAACTACGTTCGCCTTTAGCCGAGTTACATCGCTGACTTTGTAGAAGTACTACTCGCCGATGTGCAACGCACATGACATGGCTTCTGGAAAAGCGGCGATTAGTCTAGTTTGCATTGGAATTTTTTTTTGCAAATTTAGTGAGGCCCTTTTCAATATAAAAATCACCAATTTTGTGAATTTAGTTCCTCATTCAGCATCGCCCTCCATTAAGCTGAAAACACTTCAACATGCTCAATCCCTCCTCCTTCCTTCTCGTCGCCGCACTTCTGGTCTCTAATACTCATGCCGCCTCACTGAAAGTTTACAACAAGTGCACAGGCACCGTCTTCTTGAACACTGCGTCGAGTAGCGGTACCATTGCTCACAATGTCCTACTTGGTGCTGGTAAATCTACCGACATGCGCATCAGTGCCAATTGGAATGGAGCGATCAACGTTGGTGAGTGATAATATTTTATCTATCATTGAACACCTGCTAACTTTTGTTGCAGGTACTGGCTGCGATGCTAGTGGACGTACCTGCACTACCGGTGGTCCCACCTGGGACGGAAGGACGCCTTTCTCCCGTGCGGAGCTGAACTATGTAAGTTCTGATCGCTTTGATCTATTTGATACGGAGGTAAATACTTTAATAGGCAGCGATCCCGGGAACGGTCATTTATGATATCAGCTTCATTTATGGCGCTAACGTCGGAATGAAGATCAGTTCCTCGGGTGGAACAGGATGTGCTAACTTTGCCTGCACTCTCCCGAAAGGATGCGTAAGTGGTTTTTGAATCGATGAGATCTCCTGTCTGAAGCCTTTGATAGCCTATCCGTGGACCTGGCGCCAACTCCTGCTACAGCGGATGCTGTAGGTCCGCAGCTGAATGTAAGGCCAAAGGTGCATTGCCACCCGGCGGAGGAGGATGCCCCAAGAACGGATATGCCGGCCCACACAGCGATTTTTTTTACAAAAATTGCCCTAACGTCTATGCATTCCCTTTCAACGACGGTCAGTATATACAGATCCAAGCCTAGTATCATCTGTCCTTACTCACAGTTTCCATAGGTGCGGAGGGCGGTAAACCAGCCAATTATGTCGTTTCGCAATGTAAAAATACAGCTATTACCGTGACTCTCTGCCCAGGCGAAACGACGCATATTCCCAAGAGCCTCGGCCTTTTGCTTCAGGGCGAAGCGCAACAACAGATGTCTCGTCCTTGGGACGCGTCCTTTGATGAGTATGATCCTCAGGCTCTCGAGGACGAGGTATTCGACTCTTCCGACTATCTGGCCCTCGACTCGGGGTCATATGAGGAAGATTTCTAATCACCGGCAGTCGTGTTTTAAAAATATTTCTTGGAAATTCACACCGTGTTGTACGCTGTATTTATAAATATAGTTACTTGTAAGGACAAATTTCTTGATTACAATTAATGCAAGCACTTGCCAACAACCCGTTCATATTTGAGACATTGTCATAAGCACAACGTCCAACCCAAAATACACTCGCAGCAATCTCCAATGACTTCCATAGTATCAATTGCGCCTCCCACCAGGGTCCAATGCCTCTGAAATCCAACCAAGTCAGCCGTGATCAGCTCTTTTTATTAATCCGCACCAGTAATCTCTTCGGCATCATCACAACTATAACACAAGCAGTCATTGCGTTCACAGGAGATAGCAAAACGCTTCAGACATTGACTTTGTTCGACTACCCCATTTTTACTTCGCGTCAGTCTCTCGAGCAAGAAAACATTGCACATCACGAAATCTGCCTACGGCGCTTGATTTTTCCATAGCGTCCCACGCTTTCTACAGACGGTATTAGCCACTATGCCGCTAAAGAGTCGCTAGCCCTTGCTCGCCTCGCTAATCCGAAATTTACCAACTGGCTAAATGGGCCGATGCATGCACGGCAATAACGGTTCCTTCTCTATACTGACCGTTTATTAACAACATCTTCAGTATGCTTATTTGAGCCTCGAAATATGAAAAGTAGCAGGTCACCTCAGTTGTCCTTTGTGATGGAAATCATACTGAGTCCTGACTGAACTTTGCTAGAAAGAGTCTTTATATTCCTGCATCTATTTTAGCTCAATGTCAGCTCCGAAGAATCATTCTAGAGGGTAGAATTAATATTTCCTAGGGAGGTTGTCATTCTGTGTCTCTGCAAGAAAATTTGAAGATTCCAACTTCACATTTCGGGAATTCTTTATTTGGTATTCACACACATTATTAGCCCATCTCGGTACATTGAAGATTCTTACTTCTCTGAAGTCTATTGTGTGGTGGTCATTGTTACCTGAAGATGTTAGCACCTATTGCGAAGCCTACCAAGCCTGCCAAGCCTGCACAACCACAAAATCTCATACACAATGGGCCTGGGGTCTTCTCCACACACTCCCCGTCCCTAATCGTCCTTGGAAACAATTGGAATGTATTTCATAGGACCTTTACCATCTTCAACGAATTGTTTAGGTTCCTTTGACATAATCTGTGTAATTATTGATCACCTTATGAGTATGATTCACTTAGCACCCTCACGTCAGGACTATAAAGCAAAGGATATTGCAGAGATTATATCTGAATACGTCTATAAACTACACAACATGCTTGAATGAATTGTTTCAGATCGAGATTTATTATTAACCAGCAATTTCTGGGAACGCCTTCATCACCTTATTGGTGTATCTCTGCACAGATCCTCCGCATATCACCCCCAATCAGACAGAGCAATGGAACGTGCTAATAGGATAATTACACAGATGCTACGTGTATCTATTGCCCCTGAGCAACGAGATTGGATACACAGATTACTGGCTATTGAATTTGCATTTAATAGTGCTACTTCATCGACTACAGGTTATTCCCCATTTTTCTTGAATTTCAGTTGCAACCCATGAGGTTTTACTTGGAACACCGATGATGAAACATTACCTGGTGTGAAATCATTTTTGAATAGGCTTCATACTGGATTAATGAAGGCTCACGATGTGATCTTAGAAGCTAGGACCAAACAGGAAAGGTTTGGAAATCGTGGCCGACCTGCTGCCCCTTTTGCTAAAGGAGATCTCATTTACTTCTCAACAGAAAACATGACCCTACCAGCTGGATGTGCCTGAAAGTTAGCACCAAAATTTATTGGTCTGTATAAAATTCTCGAAGAGCTAGTTCCTAGATCTACTTACAAGATTGACCTACCAATAGAACTTCGTAGAAGAGGACTACATGGTGCATTTCACATCTCTCTGCTACGGATCCATATCCCGAACGATGATATTCGGTTCCCTTCTCATTCCCGCCTTCATATTAGAGGCATCACAGATGACAATAGGTCAGTAAAATTAAGTCACGTTGTGGAAAAGGTGTTTCCGCATGGTTTGAAGTTGAGTACTCCCCGATTTCTAAAAAATTGAGCTTTAGTAAAGTCATTTTTAGATGAGGGTTTTATGGGAGGACTCTCAATGATTTATATACAAATCCGTGCCTTAGGATCTTACTAATTTGGGCCATAAACACATTCACCTATAATTATAATTCTCTCTCTGCGCTTCTTATTCGTTGTGGTGAGATCTTGGCTTTCGTTCTGCGTAATCATGCTTATTTTCATGATTCCTGCTTATTACACTTGCCGTTGTTATCACATAATATCACATAAATGCATGCATCTACAACAAAGATACTCTAACCCCCCTTTGTCATGCTCAGAAACATGTCAAGGATCCGCTTCCACCTTCTTTCGTAAGTGGTTTCATAATACACACTTGCACTTGCACGAGATCTAATTGAAACAGTCAAAGACAAGACACAGCTTATTATATGCTGGTCTTTACATCTGAAGCACTACGTGCCAGCAACCATATTCCTTCAGGATATCACTGCTATCCCTTTACCGCTCAGGAGTAAAAATAGAACCTTCATAGAGCCATGTTGGACCAACGAGAATTTGTATAGATGAAAAGTTGATATTACTTTCTTCATTTTTGCGGAACAGCTGGACAAAATTATGAAAAATTTTGGCACAGTGGACCGTATGAGGTTAATAGAATAAGCTTCTGCTGCATACTTTCATTGTAGTATTTGGGATTATATATATTTATATATATATTAAAAGGAGAAAAAGGAAGTCGGGGATTGGTGCGTGCGCCGTTACGATCCAGTAACGAGATTTCTTGGGAGCCTTATGTGGCAGTTTGGCAAGCTGCTGATCCTGATCCTGCTGGCATTGTGTAGGCTGTTACAGCTGTTCTGGATACGCAAGACGGAGTCCCATGATCACGTGTAGGGCTCAGCACCGTACAGTATACGGATACAGCCGTACACTTTACGGGTATTTACGGAGGTTACAGTACCGTATAATGATCACTCACAAGGCTCGACAGTACGGATACGGTCCGTATACAGCCATATACTGCTTATTATGGTGTATGGTGTAAGGGAGACGAGCTCCCTGCACTGCGATTCTATATTTAGAAGAAAAGATATGCCATTTTCACTTTTGCTTCCGCTTTGTTCACACATGCGTGCCTCTACTTCTCCTTTGTATTCCTCTCCGATGTTTCTCTTTCCTGATTCCTTTATGTTTCTCTTTCCTTATTTTTCGATGAATTCTCATAAACTTACAAATCCCCAAGCAGTATCTGACACATTAGTACGTTCCACCCTTCTTATTCCGTTATCTTGACTCCTTTGTAGACTTTGTGCCCCGGTTTTTCCGTTTATTTCTTAATTCGGTCTTTACAAAATTTTATAAAACCCGTGTATGTTCATTCTCAAATACCATTGACTTGTTTTCCTTTATTTCTAGTGTGATTCTCGAGTCTCCTGCTTGTCTATCTGTTCTCGATCCTTTAAATCTCGCCTCATCTATTCTTATCCTCGTGTTCGCGGTCTTGTCTTCCACGCAGACACAGTCAACACTTACAACAGAGATGATAAAATCAAATTAAGTTCTATTTTAAATATTTCTCAATGAATATAACTATTTACGACCTAAACGAATGTGCTACTTGATGAGCATTAAGATCCGAATGGTGTCTTGGACAATTAGCTCTGGCATGGGTTTGTTCCTTAGGACCTCATATGTTACCTGTAAGGGCAACCCTCGAAGCCGAGCGGACGTCACGCAGAGCTAGCAGAGGGAAATCCAAAGTATATAAGTAAATGAAATATATACACGTGAAGGGAATCTCACCTAGCAGAGGGGAAATCCAAAGAGAAAGACTTGGATTGCCTCTGCTAGAGTGAGCCCACTAAATACCGTCCGGAAACGGAACGTAAACCCCGAAAGGAAAATGAACAATGATCTGATGAACTTGGAAACAATAAGGAAAGGGGAACGAACCAATGAAAAGGAAAACAAAGGAAGCGGAAGCGAACGGAGAAACAACGAAACGGTCCCGATCGCTGACCGGCGCTAAACAACCCATCACTCATGCGCTATGACTACATGCGCATATACCCTCCACCAGATGAACACTGTCTCCAATCAAACCTCCCACTCTCCGGCCACAGGAGTCGACGAATGTGCTGAGAGTGAATCCCGCGTGGAATCGCTTCCAGAGGGTGCTTGACGCGAGGGATAGTTCCGGACGGAAAGGTTCCGGGCGGAAATCTTGAGGCGTCCCCTGACATTACCTATTCCAGGATCATTGTGTGTGTTCCACATTCAACCTCCAACTTATTAATATCATGATATGTCCAGGAAAGCAATATGTACTTT
Source organism: Sphaerobolus stellatus SS14 (assembly GCA_000827215.1). NCBI lineage: Eukaryota > Fungi > Basidiomycota > Agaricomycetes > Geastrales > Sphaerobolaceae > Sphaerobolus > Sphaerobolus stellatus. The sequence goes on along the minus strand of KN837189.1, from coordinate 145,540 downwards.
GGAGAATATAGGGGCATGTTATATTACGCTCACAGCAGATAAGAAGGCGGAGATTGTCAGTGGTATCTTGAATTCATTCACAGTGAAGGGAGCTCACTATACTGCTGCAGCACCTTTATTGTGGGAATAATAGAAGTTATGGAAATCTTTTGATTACTTATGTGTGGATGAATTGCAAAGAGGGTATACTACTTGAGTGGTAACCGGTTCTTGGTTCTGGTCTCGCCTTCAGAAGTCAGTAGTCATTGTCTCCAAGCGTATTTGCAAAAGTATGTACTGAAACTATAGGGGGATGATATTCCAGTTGATACTCACCGTGAAGTTATGTTCTGAGGATAGGACCTTGGCTACAAAGATCACAACCGAATTCGCTGAAGGTGACATGCATGACATTATTGAATGCGGGCCATGCTCCTTCCTCAGCTGTAAACTCGAGGTCAATTTGTGGAGGTAAATTGGAGGTGGATGGGTGATCAGGAAGGGTGCTCGGAAGAGAGTTGAGAAGCTTGAAAAGGGTGTCGTATTCAGCCTGGAGAAGCATAATGGCTGTGAGGAGCAGTGAGGGACTTACAGAGGTCCTTAGCTCCCGGAAAAAAATCCTTCAAAAATCATATCACTGTATCATCACCATATAGAAACCTCTGGAAAGTCATAGATCCATTCTGATACATGCGATCGAGCTGCAAGGGATGAAAGAGCCCAGCAATCGACTGTGATAGTGCTAAGGACGGTCTTGGTGATGATCATTGATGACGGACTTGATAACAGCCGCCGTCAATTCTAAATCCCGTAAACTCTGTATTTACGTCTGTATACGGCCGTATTTTATACGGGAGATACAGCCAGTAATTTACCCGTCCCGTAATACGGTAGAGTCGATGAGAATCTTCGATGGTGCGTGTACAGCACCCGTATTACGGTGCCGTAAATACGGTGTATACGGGTACGGTGCCGAGTCCTAATCACGTGATATCCGCGAAAAATAACATTTTGATAGGACATGCTCGACTGGATGGATTACTTAGGTAGTGGTCAATATAAATAGTCAAGGTCAGTCCCGTCAACTTCGAAATTCCATCCATTATTCATCGATACGATCCAGCCTTCAAACAGTACTTCTGTACGGAAGATGATATGAACGTGAACTTATGGCAATTTCGCGTGAAGAAGCGCTTCCAGCCCGTGCCCCACGTCACGCCGGTCCAGTTCGAGTTCGGAATTCCATCATTGCATAACAGGTCAATTGGGTGGAACTTAATATCACTAGTCTTCACTGAGCGATTCATTGTTGTGGGGGGTTTTTCCTCTAGCTTGACGCGGCAATCGGCCTACGCCAAGGATTCATTTGCAAGTCTAACGTCGATAATTGCATAGGTACTCGCATTCCCATGTATCCACACCAAGAAGGGGATAGCCTGGTCTTAACCACTCAACCTCGGAGATCTTGTCAGGGACGTTCCGCGAGAAGGACTTCGTAACCACAAGCCCAGCTCGTGATCATCAACAAAGAATACCTTTAATGCTGCTCGTTGTATCTTTCTATTCATTCTTCATAGTGGTCATATGGCTTAAATATCCCAGTATCCTTCACGGTTATTCGGTTTAAGGTTCTGTCATTTGACGAAAATTGTGAGCTCGGAGAAAGCCGAGCGGGGCAGTAGTTAGATCACGGAAGTAAACTTGTAGCGCTTTACGTGTTTACCTAGACCTAACGGCACCTGGTCCAGTATTCACGTTGCCTTTCTGCATCGAACCAATGGTCTCGTTATCACAAATACCCAAAATTGCTACATCATCTCGCTGGAATAACATGGATTCGGGAATAACCGTACTAGTACTACCACCACCCCTTGCTGTTATAGTACGTCAGCCTTCGCATTCTGTTCTCGTAGCTGTCTAATTATCCTCATATAAATGTCTAGACTGCGTGATCAGCACTTTCCCTGAGAAGTGGCTTCGGAGGGTTCCGGCTATGACAGGCTAGGGTTTTTCTCGCTAGAATCTTGCAAAGATCAAGGTCAGCTCCAGACTTGATATCGATTCAATGATTGACGCAGTTATCCTTCCATAGAACCTGAAGAAGGCAGCTTTTCTCCGTGTAAACGGGTTACCAGTTTAATACGGAAATAAACGGTGATTCCACTCTTTCTGATAAACATCATGAAGTTTTCTCGAGAGTTACAACATTGAATGAAAGGAGTTTGAAATTCGGGTGTTTTCACAGTATCTATCCGCAGTCGAGAGCATAAATATTTCTCCGCTTCGACAGGCTGGATCTCTTTGTCTGTGCGCATTGGATCTTTCCTCTTCAAGATGCCTGACAGTAAATTGTCTTCGTTACTTGCCCACATGACTCTGAATGACTGTTACGCCATTCTCAGAAATAACCGTATTCTTTAGCGTCTCTTTTCAGGTAAAAATAGAATGATCGTCCGAACGCATAACAGGCTGAGAGGTAAAACTGTGTTAGCACGCAGTTTCGTTCCAATGACCCTAAATGCCAATAGATTCAAAGGCCCTTGCACCGTCACATCGTCCCCCTAATCCTTCCGATGGACGAGGCGAAGATTTCCCTTTCCAGACCCTGCTCCAGGGCCAGATGAAAGAACCCTAATTCCCCTGGTACGTCCACCGTTCATTTAGTGCTTCTTACTTATCAATGCCGTTTTTTCTCCGTTAGTGGGGTCACGTGAACTATATTGGTGGCATATCCACTCCAAGTGACGAGAAAGGACTTCTATGGCTACCCATGAACGGTCCGCAAGTCAAAATTAGTGTCAAGTTCCTCACTTCGACGAAAGAAGCTGAAGGATAAGGGAGATCACATAAATACACTCGCGATGCTGTAGGATCTAAGACACTACGTGAAACCTGTCCCCGACCAAGATGTTACTCAAGCAATCGCTGACGACTATCTTGCTCTCTCTTCCCGCATTCGTTTTATCTGCAAGAGGTCAGTGTTTCTTCACCGTTACTTTCCATTATCACTTACTCAGCCATACAGTACCACCGCCACCACCTCTCGGACGTTGTGGTGTCCTTCCCGAAAATTTCCAGTTCAAATCAGACCCCAAGCTTCCGGATCCATTTACTTTCGTCAACGGTGCTCCAGTGGAGACCAAGTTAGAATTCTCTTGCCGACAAGAAGAAGTCAGACAACTATTCCAACGATTTGAGCTTGGAACATTACCTCCGAAACCAGAAAAGATTACCAGCTCGGTATCGAATGGGAACATCACGATCACTGTAACCAATGAAGGGAAATCCATCACATTCAACCCTACTACACCTACCCAGCCAATGCAACAGGTCCATTCCCAGTGGTTATTGGCGTCGGCGGTATCAGCATCCCTCTCCCTGCAAATGCCGCCAGTATCGTGCTCAACAATAATGACATAGCCCTTCAAAACGATGCTAGCAGCAGAGGTATTGGGAAATTCTATGATCTTTATGGCACGAATGCCACTGCATCGTCGATGATAGCATGGACATGGGCCATCGGCCGTATTATCGACGTTTTAGAGAGCACTCCGGGACACCTGAATGTCGATCTTACCAAGATTGGCGTTACTGGATGCTCGCGCAATGGCAAGGGTGCTCTTGTGGCAGGAGCTTTCGAACCACGAATTACCCTCACTATTCCCCAGGAGTCAGGTTCTGGTGGCGCGGGATGTTGGAGGATATCTGATTCCATGCTTTCCAACGGAACAGTTACCCAAACCGCTTCTGAGATCGTTCAGGAGAACGTCTGGTTCTCAGTTGCTTTCGATCAGTTCGTCAACGACACTTCACTTCTGCCCTTCGACCACCACATGCTAGCTGGTTTGGTCGCTCCTCGAGCTCTCTTGGTCATCGATAATACGGGAATCGATTGGCTTGGTCCCGAATCCGTTTGGGGATGTATGAAGACCGCCAACACGGTCTGGCAGGCGTTGGGCATTCCTGACCACATGGGCGTGTCTCAGGTCGGAAACCATGATCATTGCGCATTCCCAGCCATCGAACAGCCTGATTTGACTCCCTTCTTCGACAAATTCTTCGGAAACAACCCTTCTGCCAACACAACCGTCATCAAGACTGATGGTGCTGATGGTCTTGGTTTTGTAGATGCTCAATGGATCGACTGGAAGGTTCCTCGAATTAGATAATTACATGCAGACTTCAGTCGAAGAATAAAAACATTATGTCCAATTCATTTATAATCGACTAGGGAGGAGGGACTTTTGAATATATGTTTAGAAGGTATTGCATCTTAATTCCGTTAGGAAAGCACAAATATATCTTTCGATGCCCTGTTAAAAGTTGTTGTTACAAAAGTCCTAAGGAACTCCAACTACATAAATACACCAGTGACTCATCCAGAAAGGGAAGTGCAGCCAATGTTAACCTATATTGGTATTAACAAAAGGGTTGATAAAACCGATAGAGAAATAAACATACGAGGCCGTTGAACCGGTTGCCAGTGCAGCAAATGGGTTGTTGAGCGCAGTTAGCACCCTGACCGACACCGCTGCAAGTGTACCATGAGTTGGAGAAATCAGAGGTTACGTGTAGACTTACACAATGGTAATGGGAGTGCATCCCAATCCAACGAGGCCAGTAATTCCGGAGAGGACGATGCCGAGGGGGCTGAGAAGGCTGGTAATGACAGAGCTTTGAGCATCAGCAGCAGTGTTGCAGCAAAGGGCACTGCCTGAATTACGGGAATAATCAGTAAAATTATACAATTTATGCGAGATGCGCTGCTTGCCTGTGGTGCACTGAGAGATATCAGTGGGAGAGGCGGCGGCAAGGAGACCGAAAGCGAGAGGAGCGATGAGAGCGAACTTCATTGTTGTTCGAGTTATAGATACTAGCAATGCACTGAAAATAAATGACAACAACTGCTGCCTTTTATGCATTTCCAACATGGTCTGTTGTCCTAATTGTACTATAGGTACGTGAAAGTATTTCAGGGGATTATGTCAAATACCATGAGAATATGCAGCCATCAATCTGATGGAAGCCCAGGCTAATTAATACAAACTCTGGGTAGAACATGGTAGAAACCGTAACGTGAGAGGGAATGCAGCTTGCATCCTTTGGAATCTTCAATAATGACACAGCCCAAGGAGATCAACAGCCGTCCGAAGCCTTTGTTACTGGTGATAGATTACTCTCGTTCAATCTCCCATAAACGAAACAAATGCTATTCCAATGATATAACCCTAAATACTCTTAGCTGCAATTTCTTTAGGAGATAGCGGAAGACTGCAGTCGATCCAGAAGACACTACATACCCACGGTATACATGTGTATTTGTATGTGCCACTACTCTACTACCCATAGGCCAACAGTACCTACCTGCTAACGCTAATGTATACCGCTACCTTCAGACAAGAAATGAAAAAGCGAGATGGAAGCGAACCAGTCTAGGTCTCGAACCGTGACAGTCCGAGAGAAAGCTGTCAAATTGATGATGATTGTCTATCATTGATCATTTGGCTACCCGAAGATTATATGTTTAGAGAAATGTACCTATGGAAACTCTTCTCGGTACAATTACCAACTGTATAAGTAAAAACTGTAGCAACCACCCAGTCTCGCCTCTGCTTCAGTTAAGGAGGTGTACCAAAAATCCGGTGCATGGACTTTGTACATCTAGATCCAAGAATAGTCACTTCGAAGCCATAACATAGAAAGGATAACAAGAGCACCTCTGAAGCAAAGAGGTAACGACATGTGGTAAACCGCCAATGCATGGCTTACTGAGTAGCATAAAAGTATGTATTGAGATCAGCTATCTAACAGATAATACATGAACTATGGTTCATCACTCCATCGAAAGCGCCAGGATGACCATCGCTTTGGAGGATTACAAAGAGATGGGAGAGCAGCCAATGTTGATCTGAGAATGACTATTCAGATTTTGTTAGGGGATTTTAAGTAATGAAGAACATACGAGGCCCTTGAACTCAGTTTGGGAGCAGCACACGGGCTGTTGAGCGCAGTTGGCACCTTGTCCAGCGCCACTGGTGGAATAATATAAGTTGACTGAACTCAAAGAGAAACCATCCAAGATGCTCACATGACTGTAATGGGTGTGCATCCCAAACCGACGAGGGCGGTGACATCTTGAACAACGATGCCAAGGAGATCCAAAAGGGAGCTGACGGCACTGTTGCTAGCAGATTGAACGGTGTTGCAGCAGGAAGCGGTGCCTAACAAGCAAGCGTCAGCAAATGTAGTGTGATGCCAGATTTCAAAACCAAATCACCAGTTTTACATTGGCTAGCCTGAGGACTAGGTGCGGCGGCGGCAAGGAGACCAAGAGCAGCGGGGACAGCGAGAGCAAACTTCATTGTGAATGGGCTGATATAGTTCGAGGAGGAGGTGAACTGAAGGCTCTTGAGCTAACAGCCCCCCATTTTTATACCATTCTACCGCAATACTTCCCATGGAGGAATGTTGTTTTACTTTTCACCTATTGGCGGGTTGTTCCGAGTTAGGGGAGGAGATGACGTTGAAGTTCGATGTTAACGACGGCATCCAAGCCTTTCGGAATAGTCTAGGTCCATTGATGTGTGATGCAATGGATAAACAAAAGAGCATGACTTGACAAAGTTCCCAAAAAGTTTCTAACCAAAAATATTACAACATGAATCAGAAATAATTGATACTTTGCTCAAGCAGATCCACATTATTCTACTTACTGGCTGCGTCCAGCTGCATACCACAAGGTATACCTAGGTATACCTGCAGTAAAACAGGACAATGGACCATTTATGACGTAGTTAGGAACAGGAACGCTTTAATACACAGCCATTATTCGGCTGATGGGAAGGTTAGCTAGAAGACATGATGTCTGAATAATTGGAAGTGCCTCTTTGGGAATCAATTATGCACTACAGGGCTGTCCTGTAGTCGTGGGGAAAGTGAACATCATTCGTTAGATCGTGACCTTGACAGAAGAATGATCACCCAATGAAAGCCTAGTGTTTCAAACAGATCCAATTAATAGGAAATGCACCGTATGCGTGTACACCTACCTCGTGATCCTCTGCCAATTCAAGAAGCATTCGTAGACTTGTTTGGGGGCAATGAATGCTAAAAGCGTAAATCCGCGGATAACACCAGAGCTTCTCGGTAGTAGAATGTACTGGTTAAATAAGCTACAATGGCATCTATTATGTACGAATTTGCTAACAGGACTTCCCCAGGTATATAGGGCTTTCACTCTTCTGAACGAATGCGCAAGGGTCTGATATTTTATAAGGTCGTAGGAACTTGTGTCAAAATAATCTCATTTTGATATTCACAACAATGTCGAATCCCATGGCGAAGCTCATGGACAAGGCAAAACTATCCGTGGTACACCGCATCCATCGTGTCGAATGTTCTTAAAGGTCGACTTAAAATAAAAGATAATGATTGATTTTCCACAGAATAAGGATAAATAGGTTCTTGCCGAATATGCGGATCTTTGGAGGCTCGCTTCAAAGGTCTATCAGAAGACGGTAAATAAGCAAGATCTTGTCAGAACTTAACGTCATAGTCACGTCTGTCAAGGTGTTCCGACCGGCCGAGGCCATGAAAAAATACAGATGTTACTCATCGGAAGACTTTAAAAAGTACAGAAGCCTGAACCGAAAGGCACCCATAGAGGTCGAATTGAATATCTATTGTACACACTCATTTACGAATAAATTCAACACAGTCGAGAGTTTAATTACAATTAAACGACATCAGACTCACGGCTTCCCCTGAGGTCAGTAAGTTGGGCTAGGGCACTAAACTACATCATACTCTATCACATAATCCATTAAATAATACGGCTTAACACGCTTCAGGGACAACATTCGGAAAAGAACAGTTAAAACTTTAAGGTGCCACCGCCATGAGCGGAGCACTGACATCGTGCGACGGAGGCAAGACTTGAGCATGGCCACATCAAATAGAACCCGAAAGGAATTTCGAAAACCACTTTTGCCGAGAATCTTGTTTTCTCGCTGCTGAAATAATGACGTTGCTTGTGGAAACTTATTTTTGTCGCAAGATGTCCTGCGGAAAAATCTGCCAATCAAACCACTCGTGCTGGAAGGTTCGAGAACCTCTTCGGAGAGGAAAATAGGAAGAAAATCCAATGTCGACCTCGACTTTCAGCTCCCAGAGTTACTGAATCTCATCATGAGTACCAATGCTATCGTAGGTCCACTCAGTTCCGTTCGGAGAGCCATCTAAGATACTTCCTCCTAGCCATAGAAAGTCACAAGAGAGCACGTATAGACCCATCGGGACAATAATCCAATGCCATAGCAAATCAAAGTGCACCACTTCCGGTGAATGGAAGAGCTAACTTCGCCAACCGTTGGTCCCGAACGTTTAGAACGCCGGATGTCACAAATATAGCGGGGTTTAAAGACGTCTTCTCATACATATCCACTGTAAAGATAGGCGGATCGATATATACCATGTTTTCATGATCTCCAGGAATGTGAATAGTAAATAGATATCGAGGGTTGGTATCAGAGCAATAATATCCACGTGTCTTAATAATTGTTTCACGGGACTCCGTCGTTTGAATACAGCGGCGAGGCACATGGATAGCAGCATGGTTTGATAATTTGCAGACATATCCCTCAATCTTTGGACATAATCCAAAATGAGTGGTTGATCAGAGATAAGAATTATTACAAGGCCATTAGCTACAGCTTCCTCCTACAGACGCAAAGCTACACAAGGCTGCTATCACCCGCTTAAACATCAGGAAATCTGACAGAGTCCAAGGGAGATGAGAGTGCATCCAATGTTGATCTGAGATACTTCCTTAGTGAAACAGTCTTGAAATGGGAAAAGTAATATTACGGTTCCGGAAAGAACGAAGTTCGGGGAACCGTCTTTACACACTGGGGAATAAGATAGTCCTCATAATCCCATGCATACGTTTTGGTCTCTCACGGTTACCCATCAACTTAGGGTTGATCACCAGGATTGATCGCACGGTCACATATTTGCCCGCGTGGGATTATAATTTTTGTCACGTCTCTTCTCGGGTAATTTCACTTCACCTCACTTCACCTCGCTTCACCTCGGTTAAGCTCGGCTAGTGTATATCGCAAATCCCCAGTTCGCTGTTGAGAAAAGTTAAATATCCAATTGCAATTAGTATATTGGTTTTTTGTAAAAATAATTATCTTGAATCAAATCCTACAATCCAATATTCTCCGTGTTGGAATTTACGTTTTCTTGTGTCACAATACGATATGTCACGCTTTTTGTGCCTGTTTGATGATGGATATTGAAAGATTGTCATTTATCACTTCGGGTAAGTTTGTCTAGTGTCGGCTAGTGTTAAATGATAATCCCCGCTTATCTGTATCTTAAAATGTTATGAATCCTATTAATATTTTGTGTATGTCAAATGTAATAATAATAATAAGTATATTTTATATCACATATCATAAATATATGTTATGTATCGTATTATACGATTTAATTTTGTGAGGTTTAAATTATTCGCAGGGTTAAATACTGCAATGGTCACTAATATGGGGGTATATTAAATATTTGTACTTTTAATCTGTGAAACATAACCATTATAACAAGTTTTGTCAATATATTATAATATGTCATGTTTTGTATTGTAATATACGACATTAGTTTGTGATGTACTTACACTTATTGACTCTTTAGCATTCATGTTGGACGTCCTGAAGCGCTCAATGTATCACTGGGTGCTTCATCATGTCTTGTTGGCATGATTAAGTGCTCGCTGTCAAGGCTTCGGTTATGAAAACAAACATGCACAGATTGTCTCATCCCGCACATGGCTGTTACGATCATAATTCAAGTTTTTTCATTTGTTTATTTACTGTCTATGTATATTCCATATATGACATAATTCTGCTATTTTTTTACACTTGATGACACTTAAGCATGCTAGTAGGACATACTGAAGTGCTCAATGTATCACTGGGCGCTTCACCATGTACGATTGGCACAATGAAGCGCTCATTGTCAAGTCTTCTGTTATTTGTAACAAATGTGCACAGATTGTCTCATCCCGAGTATGCATGTTACCATTGCGATGAAGTTTGTTATTTAATTATTTGCTGTATATGTATCTTCTATATATGTAATAACATCCCTTTCTAAAAACATAAATCATATCATGAGCCATGCCTTGTCTTACGCCTGATCTGTTTTGGAGGTCCTCATCGGTTTATTGTACCTGTTGTTGTTTTTGTTTTTGATTTATTTTATAACTCAATTATTTTACATGTTCTTGTTACTACTTCCATTATTGGCAAAAGCAATCTATTAATGGTTTGGAAAAATGGTTTAAACATATATCTCGTTAATTTCAACTAGTATATGTATCAGTTCATTCGGTGCATAAACTCTACCATGATCTCGTCAAGACTAAAATGGGCATTAGCTATTTTGATGATATATTAATGAATACTATTATCACTTACAATAAATCGTCTGGTTGCATCAACCGGAATTTGGCCCGCCATCTATTGAGCATTTGTCAGGGGACGCCCCTAGATTTCCACCCGGAATATTTCCGTCCGGAACTACCCCTCGCGTCAAGCACCCTCTGGGAGCGATTCCGCATGGGATTCATCCTCAGCACATTCATCGACTCCTGTGGCCGGAGAGTGGGAGGTTTGGTTGGAGACAGTGGTTGTGTGGTGGAGGGTATATGCACATGTAGTCATAGCGCATGAGTGATGTGTTGTTTAGCGCCGGTCGGCCGTCAGGATCGTTTCATTGTTTCTCCGTTCGCTTCCGCTCCCTTTGTTTTCCTTCTCATTGGTTCGTTCCCCTTTCTTTATTGTTTCCGAGGTCATCAGATCATTGTTCGTTTTCCTTTCGGGGTTTATGTTCCCGTTTCCAGACGGTATATAGTGGGCTCACTCTGGCAGAGGCAATCCAAGTCTTTCTCTTTGGATTTCCCTTCTGCTAGGTGAGATTCCCTTCATGTGTATGTATTTCATTTACTTATATATTCTTTGGATTTCCCCTCTGCTAGCTCTGCGTGACGTCTGCTCGGCTTCGAGGGTTGCCCTTACAGCATTGTTCTCGCCCTTTGCTTCCCGATCTTCGACATGCAGTATGTAAGGCGTAAAAAAGGACTCCGTAATATGCAAGTTTCTACCCTATTTGAAGGTTCCCATATTGTTTGATTGCCCGCTACCTTCATATGCCAGCCATTAGCTGTCACAGTATCTAACTCTGGTTTTAGATCCCCATAAATGGTTGATGTATTGATGTCCAATATATCTAAATTTATCTTCCAGCAATGCCTGTCTCTGACTCTGCGGTTCCATGGATGAAGACCTGGTGTGTCTATGTCTGGTTTCATGATGAACTCAAACCCTCGGTCCTCGTACTTCATCAACCCTGCTATCTTTTTGCCCCTTAACATTGAGCACGAAAGGTTAATGCGGTTTTCGAAACTCATGCGTGGGTACAGAGATATGGCTGATTTCCAAGTAATGATGTTCATAGGTACAGCTATGCAAACAAAAACATAATTAATAATTAAATATTTAGCTCAAGAATAAATAAAAACACGAAGCTCACTTGCGTAAAATCCCAATATAACATCCATCAGTGTGAAATACGGAACAATTATTTGAATGATTTTGGATGGTTCATAAATGTTGTAAAATGATAACACGGCGCGAAGTTGACTCTGCTTGTATTCCAGAGACGGTTCTCCTTCTGGATCAATATTGGTGTCATCCGATGCGGGGTTCGTCGTTCTTTGTGGAAAAGAACAATATGAATGATTTTCCATCCATTTAGATACCGCCATTACAGATTCAGGTGGGACATATAGGTCGAGGTCGCTCTCCTTCCAAAATGTTCTTGCGAAAAACTGAACAGCTATGAATCCAGATATAAGTGTTCCTGTTTGGGCTTGTAAGCAGCGAAATGCTATAGGATCTGAAAAAAAATGTCGCAATATCCTGTTAACATCATAAACATAGGTCCAGTATTCTTGTGTTGCGTGGTAAGCAGCCCTGCTGATTAAGGAGTATTGATATATTTGAACAGGGCTCAGATAGTGAAGGAAAGAATTCTCTATAGGTAGCAGGTAATGCAAGCTGTTGATCTTGTTCTACATCATAATAGATCCCCTATGTATTAACTGTTAATATATTATTATACTTTACGTTTCACTCACATATTTGGAAATGTTATTTTGATTATTCTTGTAAGTAGTGTTGGTATTATGAATTGTGATATATATTTGTGCCTTTTTTTTGCTATATGTCAATCAATCTGCCTATTTAAGGAGAGTTTTGTATTATAATGAACTGTGATATTGCTGTTGTGAGCCTACTGTATGTGCGCATAATGCCAAGATATGCGCGCATATGACAAGCAATGTCATCTTTATCAGGGACAATGCAATTAATATATAATATCCGATTGGATGGATACATTGATGAATTATTTATCTCCCTAGCTATTTATTACTGATGTCTTGAGTGATCTCCATGGAAAGACAATGGCTCTAATACTTGATGCTCTTCATCCTCCTTTGCATCATGATCTCAGCTATCTTGTTACATTTAATCTTATTATAGATTATGTCGAAGATATATATGCTAATGATTATCGACTGACAGTACTATGGTATCCTATAGAGAATCTTGGTCAAACATCAATGTACATGCACGAAATGGTTCTCCACGTATGCTGCATTATATTTGGTACATCACCTGCTCCTGGGTTGAGTAATTATCACTTTCATGTTAGTATTTGTAACTAATATATCTTTCAGAGACGTTATTGGGAAACTTCGTTGGGAGCTTCATCAATCTGTTATAACTCCTCCTGATTGGAAATATGGTTTACTGAGTATTGCCAAGGCACGTCGTTTGTCAAAATTCCGGAGAGATGCGTTATATGGCGACACTTGGGAGCCTTTATGTGCACTATTTGCTACTCCCTTCGCCAATGCTTTGCTTCCGGAGCTTCAAGCAAATGCCATTCTTGCCACGCAGATAGCAATTCACCATAAGGGGATATGTTATAGGTGCATTAATCATGATCAAGAGGCTCGGTGCGTGGGGGATATATGTATGGAGTGGGCCTTTAGCTGTGTCACCGATTATTTATGTGAGTAAAACATTAATAGCTTAATATGTATCTCAACATATTTTCATTAGGGGTCGCTTTCCGACGCACTGTTCACTACTTCATGATATTACAGATAGATGGCAGCGATATAATTGATTATAACCAAGTATTTTCAATCCATTCATATTTATTTGATCATTATTGATATTTCATAGTTTGTAGTTATGATACTTCAAGAACTTGATGTCAACATAGATCGATTATATGAGGCTTTGGATGATACTGTTTTGGAATGCCGTGACTTCCCTGCTATATGCCGTAGTGCTATTGATGTAAGTTCACACTTTTCAAAATAATATGGATGCTTGAACACTGATATATTAAAATATTTAACAGAGTTCAGGTATTTTTTCTTGTCTCTTGGAATATAGTGAAGTGTGTTCTACCCAAAACCGTTGTTCTGTCACTGCTATTTGTTTTGCAATTAATAAATGGAGGATTATGGGTAAATAAATTTATATATTGCCTGAATAATACATTTGCCCATGTATAATTATATATTTTATGGTATCATATATATTTTTGGTCCTGAGGGAGCTTTAGCGTTCACCTGTGAACGTTATTTTTATATGTTTAAATCATCATGACTTATGTATATTATAAACAATTTGTTATCGTTCAATATTGAATTATTGATACTTATACAGTAATGCTAGATGCAGATGAAGTAAAAAGTAGTTTTCCGTTAGCATTTATACGTAACTTTCTAATGCCTGAAGGCTTTCTGATATATGTATGCAATACTGCCAGCTTCTGATAATTAATACATGCGGACCCTCTGTCAACAGTGATCTCTAACACCGATACGATGGCATTAAGAGTGTTCATCTTTGTGAATGGCATTGGTATATCATATGGATGTTCATCCACAAGCTCGTCCAAAATTGTCTCGTAAGCTTTGTAAGGATTTCCCGTAAAAATATGCTGCTTTGACATTTAGCTAAATGAAATCAAAGAGCGACATTTAATTACATACTGTCATAGTATCTATTACACATAACAACGAATAACGACTTGCCAGTAGAGCCATTGCTGTGGTCTAACGTACAGTCAGCTACTGTATATCAAGATATAAAAAATGACACATTGTCACATACCTCGGATTCACGACTGATTGTTTGTAAGTTTAAGAAATCATCTCGCAATAGTCCCATGGCTTGCCAAGCTCTATCATCCAATGAAAGGTGAGTGTTTACGTTCTCAATAATAGTATACTCTACTTGCATGTCAATAGATGCCGCAGATTTAAGCCAGTTGTTGCCGTATTTAATGATCGTCTTATTAGATATATATCTTGGAAAAGGGTATGTAGGCAAAGGACATCCGCTAATGGGTAACCTTTCACTGATATTATCAAATGAAATAACAGTATTCGCATCAAAGGCTGTAGGCCTATTAAGAAGTAACGGCATTCCTGCGGGAGCCTATATTTACTGTTAATGGTCTAGTTGTAAAATAAATGCAATATGTGAACTGACAGTTAGCCCTAATGTGACGCTGTTTATGTTACTCCAAAGTGGTAGAGGTTTGTGTTGTAGTGTAGGTATGTTTGTCCATGTGTAGGTCCTCCCGGGTATTGGTTCAATATTTGGGTCGAGACCGTATATTGCATTCTCATGCACCTGTGAGATAAAATAAACCAGTTTATCGTATATTGAAATAAACAACATACACTAATGAAATCAATTTGGCTGTTGCTCTCTTGCATAGTGGCGAAACGGGCCATAATAATAGCTAACATATCCATGGTTGTAGTTTGGCATATTTCTGCCCGCTGGAATGGGGATAGTTCCATAAGTTGTGGATAGCTAACCCGCCTGTTGTCGATAGGAAGGTATCTTCCCCAATAAATGGGAATATTGTGAGTCTCTTGCAGAAATGACAGGTCGTTGAAGTCTGTCAAGCTGTCAAAGTCACCAAACATGCTTGAAAATGTGGACATGGCGATAAGGGACTCCATGTCTAGTGAGAGTCATAACGGGGTTTCAGTCCATGTTAAAAAGCATGCAACAATTATAGTTTATGTCGGAGTTCATTCAGGGTACCAATGAAGAAATTTATATGATGTGATTTCGTACCTTTTGCCCTTTTAAGGTCAAAAAGCTGACAGCTATTACTTTATTTCCTGTTTACGCATGAGTGACTCTATATTATCTATCAAATCAACATATTATTATTCTAAAGGTAAAAACATAGCTGTTAACAACTCGTAGTCAGGCTCTTCGTAATAGTCCAAGGATTTAGAGTATATCCACGCAGCATAAACTGTTCTATTCATTCCCGGAGGTTGTCCCTTAAATAGTTGCTCCTTATGGCATAGTACGTCTGCTATCTGACCCCTCAAATTCATTGCTGACTCTTTTGATTTACTGTAAAAATCCTGATTGTCGGTGGTAGTAAACTTCAACAATGGTTCAGCCATTGCTGAGCAATCCCAAGGTAGTCCACGCGAAGATAGCGCCATCATTGTGTAAGTGAATGACTCTAAGTCATCGCGCCGCGATAGTGCTAAACATTATGATTATGATGATTAGATCTTTGTCATGTGATTTTAAAAAAACAACTCATGTCGGCCCTTATGGGTGTTAATGCTGGCAAAGTTGATGGTGCAGGTCTTGCTACATGGTGTTATTTCTTCCAGTAGATGCAGTGTTCCTGAGGAATATTTCCGAACTGTTCCCATGTCAATCATATATAGCATTGGTTTCCCGGAAGATGTAGCCGAAATACAGAAGTTCGCGGGTTTGATGTCTCCATGTATGAAGCTAAGTGAATGCAGGGACTGCAGCCTACGTATCTATGTGTGTTATTAGTAGTTGGAATATATAACTTATAATCAAAATACCATATGAATAATAATAAAAGTTACGACTTCTTTTACAAAAAGTTCAGGATGCCTCTTGAGTAAACGGTCAAGGTCGCAACCGACGTGGCTTAGGATAATACATTGTTTTCCTCGAATCGTCCCATGACCATGATATGTAGGAAACCCTTCCAATCCTTTAAGAACTTCATACACGTTGATTTCTTGAGTAAGATCACTTTGGTTTTGTGCCATCTTTATGACACAAATTTCGCCAGTTTTTCTTTCCGGTCCAGGTAGGATAATTGCTTTCATAATTTATATAGGTTTGTTGAGTGATATAATAATGTATGATTTAATTTATATGCTTACAATACAGTGTTTGTTGCAACGGTC
>KN837189.1:87196-102639 GCA_000827215.1 Sphaerobolus stellatus SS14 | reverse complement strand
GTTGGAAATGCTCAATGACATAACTAGAGCAAAACTAGCAGGATCTTTACATCCATTTATAGAGGGTCAAGATAGAGTGCAATTAATCAAAACATATCATCATGTACTTGGGAATGAGCACATGCCATCTGGAATACATTCATCATTATCAAGTAAAATTGTATCAAATGAAAGTACTTATGTTGATTTAAATATAAATGATATAGTAGATAAATCCACAGATGACTCAAAACACACAATTGAAACATCAAGGTATAATAAAAGGCCACGTATTACATATGATGTGTTAGAGAACTCCCAACCACCTGATAAATATTTAGGCTTTGCATGGAGTCAGAACTCATGTGGGTATGACAGTCTTTTCACTATACTACATAACATTTGGCAATGTAGTTTGCAAGATGCTTTCTTAGATTATGCCAGTAAGAATCAATATTTATTATTAATAGTGCAAGGTTTTGGTGTTGCCCGTTTATACAGTACAAATACTGATTCATTGAGGGATCAAGTTAGATATGCCTTAAGCAATAAATTTGGAGAAAGATTATTTGGTTTACAATTGCCTGGGATATCAATATATGACTTGTTACATGCTATGCTGGATACAAATGCAGTTCTAATATATCACAGATGGAACTGCAATGTGTGTGGTCAAACACTTTGGGAACAAAACAAAACTCATTCTCTACTTTCATTGATACCATCAGACCTCAGCAAAGCAGCTACAGAAGATATATTAACATATAGAGGAATATCATGTATGGGAACTAATAAATGGCTTCAATATGCAATGATTTCAAAAAAAAAGTACCAATGTCGATCATGCAGAACTATGTGTCAAAAAACAAATTCTACATTCATTGCAAAGCCTCACATAATGGCTCTGTATTTAGATCTAATTGAATATGCAGTGATAGACAAACATATTGAAATAAGTGACATGAATGGGGGTTTTCACAAAATGGTAATTGGTGGAATTATATATTATGGACAAAATCATTTCACATACAGAATAATTGATACAGATGGTTATGTTTTCTATAATGATGGAATAATGAATAAAAAACAGTGTATATATGAGGGGAAATTTATTAATTATGGTCCTGAAAAATTATGGACTCATGGATTTAGTAGGGCTTCTGCAGTTATATATTATAGCTATTGAGAGAGGAACCGGATTGCCGTGCGTAGCAGCGGCCCACTGGGCTAGTTCATTACTAAGCTGTCTAGGGCATTCCGCTCGGAAGCACGTTCAAGTATTAGGTCCGTATGATGCGCGAGCTGTATCAGGTCTATTTTCCCACGTGTCCGCTCAACGTCATCTTGTGTGTTTTCAGCGGGAGCCTTCAACAACGAATTATCTTGATGAATAGCCTTCAGAAGAGCATGGTAACAATAGAAGTTGATATCAAGAATACATTTTGGTAATATATTTAACTAGAAGCTACTGATTAGGTGCATATACAATTAGAAGACATTATTGATACTTACTGCAAAGTAGGCGTCATTTGTAGTACAGTGGAAAAAAGCGGATAACAGTTTTTTAAGTAGATATTCCTAAGTTCAGTTTATGGTCCAGTCATATTTTAAAGTGTTTACATTGTATGATCTTCATTATCAGATTTTTTATTTTATTTCTTTTCTTGTGAAATTAAAGTTAAGCCTGTATCTTGAGGAATACTCACTATCATGTTGTGCATTCTCTGTGGTGTTGATTCAGCTCTGTTCCGTGATGAAGGAATTAGGAGTCCAATTACAGTGCAGTACATCAGCAGAGTGTGCAAAGTCTCTATAGCACTAGGTAGCCTCCCTACTCCGCCTACAGGAGATGCCTGTGATAGGCGGGGTAGGTTATTGCGGATTCACTAAGAACGGTACATAGCACTATCTAGTGCTAAATACCTCTGTCTACTGCTTATACCGCCCCCTACCACCAGCGCTAAGAGGTGCGCATGCCAAGTTTCCTGATGTAGCTGAGCTTCAACTTGCTCTCTGGAGCTCTAGAGACTCCATGTTGTTATTTCCTCCTAATCAACCGTTCGGCATCGCTAACTTCAAAGACAAATATGACCAGATACATAAATTTTAAATTTTGAAGGTTAGGGAAGGCATCGAAGAGCCATCGTGATTTTGCTTTCAGTGCCCGGTTCTCATGCTACGTTTTTGATCCTGACTCTGGTCTGATACTCATTCTACCACTGAGGTAGGAAGATCTTCTCATTAATTACATCAAGCTATAGAAGTTTCGAGACTTAATTCAGGTGTATACGCCGTACCGATTCCCCTTTCGTCTTCCAACATTTCCCGAAAGAATCGGGGTAATGTTGAATCACTCGGCTTTTAAGAGAATACAACGAAAACAAATCATTATGTATCTGCAAGGTGCTTGTATACTTGCACGGTTCGGAAAAAGAGACGGATGAAGCTGTGTGCCCAACAGCTTGACGCGCGGGAAAATAAACCTGATACAGCTCGCGCACAGTAGACCGGGACAGACCGGCACGGCGCTCGAGCGCGCGAAGACTAGTTCGAGTATCGACTCTTTGTCTCCAACTCCCACAGACAAAGCAGCTACTGCCACACATATCATTACTGACATATCTCGAAGATATTTTGTAAGTTATAGAGATATATTTATATCACCTATACTCAATACCATTAATCCTAAACCTTCCAGCATTTCTGTACAACGGGTACAAATGGCCTATTGCAATAGATGCGAACAAGGATTTAACTCATTACCTGTGCTTTGGCATCATGAAGCTACCTCCCCGAGGCATCATATCTGCGCGGATTTTCGGGTCGATTTCGCTAGCTGGGTCGGTCTCGAACACTGTATCCAAACCCCAAAGCATGCATATTGTCGACTGTGCCAAACCCACATTGACGACGAGGAAGATTTGGATGACCACTATGGTGTGGAACATTACATATGCAGTTCATGTAATAAAGTATCTCGATCAACCATTTCTTTGCTTCCAAATTCTTTGTACTAATGAATATTTGTTACAATTATTTGGGAGCGAGAAGGGTCTCCATGGACACAACCGCCAGAAACATTGGTAGTGTGTCACATCTTTAAAAATCAGAACAATCTCAACACACACCTTAACGGCTCCATCTATAAACCCAAAGATGTCGTTTGTCCTGGCAAGGACCGTGCATCAGGAAAGCTGTCAAAACCCACATAGTGCTAGATATGCTATATAGCCTCCTATCGATTTAGCGAATCCGCAATAGCATAGCAGCCCCTATCGGTTTTAGCGAGGCCTTGCCGACAGACCGTCATCGCTAGAAGCCTCTAGCCTATTGCTATATAGCACAGAGACTCAATAGATTGCGGTTACAAGCTCTTCCTAGGCCCCCATTCTCACTGATCATTTCCTTTCGATATTATTATTGAATGAGCAAATGATTTATTCAGGTATTTATTTTACATTATATGAGCTATTTATTCTAAAGTATATAAATTCTAAACCGATTTATTAAAATGGAACAGATCTCATAATAGGCACCTTCAATTTTCAGTAAATAGCTGGAGTGTGAGAATAATATTACTGCTATCTCACTGAATGACTCTGCGCAAGTATCAGACCATCCTTGCAATGCATTGATGTATATGAGTCTAGAGAGTCTCTGTTAGTTGACTGTTAAGAAGGGAGAAGGCAAAGTACATACTGTATGCTGACACGGGGTCAATCCCTTTATAAACAGTATCCTTTGAAACCTCAGCACTTCCAGCATCCCTTTGAATGAGAACGTCAACTGGATGAATCAAACCGAATTAAAGGCCAACAGAAAACAGCATGGAGAGAGCAAGCTCAGATGAAGAAGAAAAAGGAAAGTATTGCAGGAGTGCAGGAAAAGCCAAGGCCTGACTAGAGAGAATTTGTAGAAGGCCATTTTGAATAGAGCAGTGACTCCATTTGGTGTAATGTTGAACATGCAGAGGAATAACCAAGAGGTTTGAGTCACGAAGATTAGTAGCAGAACCGAGGCAGTAATAGTGTCAGTTTCGAGGGACAAGGGAAGACAAGACATGACACGACATGTTGATGGAGCACAAGTGACTTGTTCAAACGAGCTTGCCGTCCCAATTTCTCGACCCAGTGCGTATAGCGCTCTCTAGCAAGGCATACCGCCCTATTGAGCTAGTACTATATACGACTGGGCGAAGCTAGCTAGGCAATTAGCCGCCCCGTGCCAACTTTCCTGATGTGGCGGCCGTTTTGTTTCCCTTTCTGCACTTTTCTTGCATTTCGAAGCAGGCCGCTGCTCTTCTGGAATGACTCGTCACAGATTCAATCGCTGCGTCGTTTGTGCACCTTCGGCAATGCATACGTCGGACAGGTGTATATGTTTTAGACGGCGGAGAGGATGACACATGAGTTATTGGAAGAGAAAACAACGCATAGTCAGCTGCTGTGATTTCTTGAAATTGACTATGGACGTACCATGGCAGAATGAAGCTGTTTCACGAAAAATATTGGAAGGAGCAAAGGTAGAGATAAATCGAGAGAAACCAAGCACGGTGTTGACCGCGACAGAAGTCGGAGGAAGGGAAGTAATTCGGAAGGAGTTGTAAATGTCTTAAGGGTGGTCAGATTTGCCATATGGGAAATCAGGGGTCCTAAATCAAGAATGATTTTTCCCTCGATATATACGAAGTCTGCCTGACTTGGTGCTAACTCTGTTGCGAGAGGAAGCAGGCAATGTGGGAGGACTGGGGACTCAGGACCTATCGACCCATAAATCTCTACAGTCCTATAACGCGACACTAATGACTTGTGCTGTAAGAGTGCGCTCCATAGCCCGGCCAGAATGTCCGCGAGACCTATCTTGAGGATTTGGAATTGGATGTGATGTGGGATGATACGTTTGGATAACACCTTGCAAGCGAGAGCGAGCTGGAGCAGATCTTGAGGGCCGTCAATATCGAGGATGATTGACTCAACTATTTCCGCTGGACAGTCGAACAGCGTCCTAGGCCGTCGCATACCCATTGAAGTGGATGCAGCGGGGAGAGAGTTTGAACTTGGGGTTTGCGCAGTTGACGCCAGTGGGTCCATGTGGACGCTAAGTTCTAACTCCGACATGATCTGCAATATGCTCCAATGCTTCGTTGGAACCCGTTCTATACTCGCATTATACTCCAATAACCGGTTATTCCATCGAAAACTTCCAGAATGACCATTTTGCAGACAATTCTTCCGTTCCTAGGCTGACTGTAATCAAGAAAGAAAATGGTACGAGTTTAGCGAGCATATTTGTCGTAGAATGTAGACAAATTTTGAAGCATTTACTGCTTTCTGTTATCGAAATAATAAATGATTCGTATTGTTAGGGACGTACGATCAAGAATTTATCTATTTTCTCAAATAATTTGGCTACCAGAAGTATTCCATGCCTGCACAGCCTGAACAGGGGCATCTTTCACTTAGATTTCTTGGATGCTAGAAGCTCTGGGTGTAGGACTGAGGTCCTACCTCTTGTTTGGCATTCACATGACCTTCTTGATTTTATATAATGGGATAACATGTGACAAGGAGCACAAGGGGCACTGCCTTAGGTAAGTGGTTTTGGATAGCCACAGGTCAGTAACATGGAAGATCTGTTTTTGTTTTCCACCATCTCTTACTTCCTCAATTTCCTAGGTATTTCATACACTATGAGGACCAGGTAGGAGCACTGCTTGAGGGGGGGTCTCTCACTTATTAAGCATTGGTTGGCAAAATTCGGATTCAACCTTGCCAGGCGTTTGCGAAGCAAACACAAGTTTGCTCGTAATCCAATAGTGTTACAAGCAATAACTGTCATTTACATATTAACAGAGAATGAATTGACTAGAGATGGAAAACAACCAACATCTGCCTGGGCAAGGGCGTCTTCTGAGTCCAAATGAAAGGCTGTCATCAATAAGCCTCACTGAGCGGTCACATAAGTTGACAGGACCACTGTGTATACATCTAAGAACAAGGACGGTCTACATGTACGGAGTACGGGTTACAGGTTCGGTGCTTATGTAAGTATTCCAAAAAGCGAATATAAGGAGGAAACATAATGGTAGTGCGGAATACTGGTTGACCAGGATTAAACCAAAGGCTATATCAATGTCAGCAAAATCGCATATAGTCGTCCTTCCGGACTGCATGAATCTTTCTGGCATAAATCCATCTGTCTTGGGCCCGAAAATCATTTCATCACGCAAAATAGCCCAGGCGTTGGGAGCTAAAATTGAGCTCTTTGGAATAAAGTAACCTTCGTAAGTGTCATCTGCAGTGGAAACATGATACACATGTGCCTCAGTATTGGGTCAAAAAGGCCGAATTCTCCTCCAACGGCTTATCCTTAACTTGGTAAATTCGTGCGGGATTCAAATTTATTGCCAGAGGGCAACATTTAAAGTGAAATGGACATGTTAGAGTTTATATAGCCTTGGGTAAATAAACACAATATAGTTCCATGAACCTCATGATATTATATTTATTCCGAAAGGCTCATCATCAACAATTGACACAGCTCACTGGCACCTGTTAAGAGCATTATAGTTAGAATAACATCATCGAGCTATATCTTAGTGACACTTACGTGGACAATATTTGACCATCCATTCCCGTAAAAGTTACGGTACAAACGAGCTCGCTTTGACAAGGCTATTGATATTGTATCTCAGAGAACGTCCCTCAATATAAAAATCAAATTTGAAAATCTTACGCGAACGCTTTTTAAAGCTCCATTTGTAGGACTTTCTCCTTGGCCTGTTTATGAGTCAGTAAGTTGCAGGCAGAGCACACTCTGAGGAGTATACGAACAAATGGCGCCTGGGCCAGCGGGTGCAAGAGAGTTCTGGGCAACAGCCATGAATTCTCCGAGAGCAATCAAGCCCAAGGTGATTCCGACAATTTATTTGGAGAACATGTTTGGAGTGTGTTCAAGTTGCCGTTTAAGCAGTTGATTATGAAGAGAAAAACTATCGAAGTGGTGACATTTTATAGTGATTTTACGTTTAGGTTGCTACACGCAATCCTGTGCTTCTACGTCAGAGACATCTTATCAAACTCGTGTTTAGGAGATGCTACCTGGTGGAAACATGCATGTTGTCAGCTTTGAATTCTATATCGGAACACAAGACCTATGCAAAGGCTGGCTGAGATTTTTGGAAACATTTAGTTCAGAGACGACGGGTACCGCCGATTCCAAAAGGCTGGAATTTTCGTCACGAGCTCCCGCTTATAGTCCGCACAAAAGTACAGCCGAGTGTCAGGTCTTGAGTCAAGACTGGCAGAAGATGCTCGAAGAACACCAGCAAGATCAAAAACCCGGTACCACGGTGGACAGAGTCAAAAATATACTTGTCTCAGAGAGCTCCCTGCTTTCTTTATCCGACTGAATTAGTATTCTGACATTCATCCGCCAAGGCAAAGCACTGGCTAAATTCCAGAAAGGCTAAAAATATGCACCACATTGAATTATGCTATGATTGCTGTGATGTCTTGGGGTATCTACAGTACTCGGACATCTATTTGTAGCATACTTGAGCTAACTAAGTCTGATCCCACCTTGCAATTGGAACCGACGACTATCGGGGTGTTAACGATCGACTGTGAACTCAAAAAATACGCGCAGCAGGCTATTTGGGGTAAGGTATAGAAGTGATGTAGAACAACATTATGGTTGTAAAAGTCTTTAATGGAAGATGGATTGACGGGTAGAGAGAAAAGAGTAGCAAAGTTGAGGCAGTGTCAGGGGAAAGCTTTCAAGCAGAGAAGGACATGATGGTTAGAGGTAAGGCTGCAGGCGGGTTTTAACATACCCGGGTACCTGTATAGGTACCCGTTGTCACACCTGCAGGTAACAGGTACCTGTGATGGGTTACGCGGCGCTAAAATTGACCCGGGGATCCGGGTTTGACCTTTTTGTGTTGCAGGTATTCTAAAATACCTCCTAAAATACCTACTAAAATACTGTTATTATATATATATATATATATATATTACATATTTTTCTGTGAGTTTATTATTGGAAGTTATTCATTGGGGATTATATGGCGCTTTTTGTGTTTATTTGCGGTGTTTGTGCCTGTGTCAGATGCTTTTTAAGCAGCTATACAGTCTCTTTAAGTCGCCATCCTCATCACCTCTATTAGTTTTTTTCAGTAGCTTGTTGAATGCCTTCCAATGCCACCCTCCAATGGAAGCCATCTAATGGTTCAATGAAGTCAACACAGCCTTCCAGAAGCGCAGAAAGTCAACCAATGATAAACCCCCAAATGTGGAAGTGGTGTCAACACAAGAAATGGAAGCGACATCAACGCAAGAAGCATCTTTGCTCCCATCTGATGATCAACCTCAGTCTTCCCAGGCTGAACAACATCAAGAGGTTTATAGTGTCTCTTCAGATAGCTCAGAGGATGAGAAAGACAAGACATTATCTCCAGACATGCGAGCACCCAAGAAATATCAATGTCTGATCTCCACCATTTCCCAGTTCAGACATTGATATTTCCTTATTCAGATCATCACATTAGAAAGTTTACATCTGAAGTTTATTCACACTTCAAGCCAGCAACATTTGCACTGGATATAGCTGGGAACCGCATTAGGAAGAAAAATAAATTCGTACATGTGTATGTCTGCAAAAAGTAAGTTATTAACTATATTCTATTCTTGTTTTCTATGTGAACAGTATCTTCATTCTGTAGATGTGGTGTAAAGTGCACTCGAGTGTGCAATGACACATCTACAGGAAATCTACAGCATCATGTAGATAAATGTGAACCTAAAAGAACTAAGCAGACACATGCTATGGAAAAGTTCGCACAAGGTGCCGGTTATACATGTGATGGTTTTCAGTTTGGCCTCGTCAAGTGGATTACCTCCGCCTCTCGCCCTTTCATCATTGTTGAGGACCAAGGCTTAACTGATTTATTCAAGATGCTGTATGCCTGAGTTGATGTTCCTTCTCGAACAACAGTTGCTGTGGATATTAAGGTCATGACGGATTTGACTGGCGAGTGCTTAGTTGAGCGGCTGCAGGTGACATGTCCCTTATACTTCCACTTCAACCCTCTCCTTACCTTCTTTTCCTGTTAGAAACATCCTGATGCAATTCATATCGCACTGGATGCTTGGACTTCTTGTGTTCACATGAGCTTCCTTGCCTTAACAGCATATTGGGTGGATATTGATGATGGCAAGATCAAACAAGTCATCTTGGATTTTGTTCGGTATGTATACTGCTATCATCAAACCTTTTATTAATCAAGCCATAGAGCTTCACAATCACACACTGGTGTTAATCTTGCAATCGAAGTTCACGAGGTACTCAATCAGTTCAAGATTCTGCAAAAGGTACATGTGTATCATCTAGTCTTCATCCATTCAGATATTCAATGTCCTTCTTTAGTGGCTAGGACTTATCGGTGATAATGCCTCAAATAATGACACTATGACAGACCATATCGGCGAACGGATTCCGGAATGGGATGGCCAGTTAAACCAGGTGCGGTGTATTAACCACATCATCAACCTTGTTGAGAAGGTATGCGACTACAGACTGCACGAGACTCTTCTGACATTTCCACTCTCTTTATGCCAAAAGGTTACTGAGGCCGCGATCTCGAAGATGATGAAAAAGAACGCCTCACTGAATTACAAGAAGTCGAAGCTGAGGAGGACTCAGCAAGCCTATGCAGTTCAGTAGCAGAGCAGAGTCTTAATGGCGATGATGGAGAAGAGGAAGGTAATGTCGATGTCGATGATGGTGAACAGGTAGCTGACTTCGACGAGCTTGATGTCACCCGAGATTTAGAGACAGATGGGCTAGCGGAGGAAGCTTGTGCGGCAACAGAAACACAATTGGGACCATTGAGTAAGAAGGACCAACGTGTAGCAATGTACATGATTACGAAGGTGTGTTATCTGTTTGAGATCATTTATTGTCGATGACCAATGGAAGCTGCTTATAGATTGGAGGCTTTGCATCTCACTTAGGGAAATCTGACACAAAGAGTAGTGCCTTGGCGGAATGCTGCCAGCACCTCAGAATCCCAAAGCTACAACCTAACAAGATTGTGCAGCATCGGTGGAACTCAGCTATCGGTTCTATGGCTGTACTGTTGAATTGCGACCAGCAATGCAACACTTATGTACACACCCACACTATGATCGCATGAAGCTTTCCAAGTACTGGCTTACAAAGGAGGAATGGTGAGTTATGGAGAAGATGCAGCTGCTACTAGAGGTATGTTTCTTACAGTATTTACAACCATATAATAATATCTCTGCAGGTCTTCAACAAGGCGACACTTCGCATGTCTCAAGCAGATACCGCACTTCTCCATCAGGTTATTCCTGTCATTGATATGATTCGCACAGCCCTGGAGAACATCACCTCAAATGACAAGCTCATGTTCGTTGTCCGTCATGCGGCACGCAATGGTTTTCAAATCATTGACAAATACTATTCCTTGACTGACAACAGTGAGATGTATAGGGTTGCTATGAGTATGTACTCCTTTTCACTTTTTACCGCAGTCATCTGATGTTTCTACATCCTGCTAGTAATGCACCCAAGCTACAAGACTGCGTACTTCGATAAGATGAAATGGGAAGCCACTTGGAAGACGACTGCGGTTGACATTGTTCGCCGCATCTGGCGTGATCGTTATTTACCTCGCATCAGTTCACAGACAATGGTTTCACAGGAGGTATGTGTCTGTACACTGTGATTGTTTACATACTGATATGATGTATAAAAGCCGAAAGACATGATTGACGAGTGGGAATCAGGTGCCCATGCCGATTCTTCCTCTGGGGCCGATGCCATGGAGCTTTACCTATCCACTGGAACGATGGCATGTGCGGATCCCATTGCATATTGGCATGCACAGAGAAAGAGTGGTGTTATACCTGAGGCGCTTGCTCAGATGGCATTGGACTATCTGAGTGCGCCAGGTGGGTCATCCATTCCTTATTATCTTCACTGTTTAACCTACCCTTAATTAGCCTCCTCCACCGATGTTGAACGCGCATTTTCACTTAGTGGTCGAGTCGTCACCCCTCCACGATCCCCTCTGGATGACAGCAGTGTACACGCAACTGTATTAATGAATTCGTGGTTAAAGTTGGATGGTTTGGTAGCGGAAGGGGAGTTCAAACAGAAGTTGCAGATTGGTTAGGCTGGAGGTGCAAATAGGGAGAGGTTGAAGGCCGCATTTGAGGCGGAGAAGCAGACTGAATAATAGTGCAGAGCCCTTAAATCTTTATCTACACTAAAATCTTATTACAGGTATCTAGACGTAATGAATACTTCTTTGATGACGAGCCTCTCCTTAAACGGATTCCTGCAGTCCAGTTCGGCTTGTAAATATTCTTCAGAAGGCAACCGAGAGACTTCGATGTAGGTTAAGGCACCCAGCACAATGCGGCAGCCTATCAAGCTCAAGCGCTGAACATGTTGGCAAACATACCCGTTGACTGACGTTGTTGCCAATATTGTATAATTCCCTAGATTTCCCTTTGATGTCTCTATTTTTGCGTTCTTCCACTTATTCTTTCAAAGACCCTTTGATATGCTTTTCTTGTCATTCGTTTGCCCATTTCGTTGACTAATGTACGTGCCTAGCCACTTGGTAATTAATAATTTCAACAGTAGCGGCTGAGTAATTACATTTGACCCATCATCAGTCGTTTAAGTCGTTCATATACTGTAGATGCACATGTGTTGAGCTCCTGGACTTTCTATTCCCTTTTATGTTTTTTACTTTAAATTCGCTTCGTTCTACTTTTATTTCTACAGCATACCATAGCATATCTAAAGGCCTTTTTTTAAAAAAAACCTGCAAAAGAGACTATTCACCGGAGGCTGTTAAATCAATAAGGGGAGTCTGAAACCTATAGAAGAGAGAGATATTTCGTGAATTTCTTCAATCCAATCCTCTCCAGTCATTTAATCATACGGTATATATCATCCCTCCGAGTATTACCGTAGCATGTTAAGGGCTAGAAATGTCTAAAGCTCTATAACCTTAGGGTTGAGAAGGTGTTCTATAACCTCGCGTTCTATAACCTCAAGGTTCAGAAGGCTGTCCCGTTTGTATTTTCTCGACTGGAAACCAGATCATGCAGAACTGTCTTGAAGACTTGACACCTTGACAGCTCGGTGTGTACCATGGTTTCTCGATTACGAAAGGGGAAGAATGAGTTACGAACATTCCGAGGAATTCATGGATTCTGTGCTGAGGACTAGAGCATAGTTTTGGACACGATATATAAACAGCGGTACTATCTATCATCAAAAACTATTATGTTATCAAGAAGTAGGTCAGTTCCAGCAGAAAAATGGGTTAAGAAAAATATCACAGCCTCTATTCACTTAAAACTGGCATCCTCCCATGAGATGCAGCATATCAATAAGGGTCATACCTCACACTATGAAATAACGACAAACCCTTTCCCACATAATTATTGTAGAGAATCGCATCTGAACGAGATTGATCCTCTCCCGGATCGCTTGTGAATGCCAGTGGGGAAGACGCTGTCTTAACAGCACTTGCGTTCGAGCCAGGATTGTAGCAAGGTACACAGAGAAAGGCGTCAAGGATACGGTGCGGGATGGGGATACGCGACACCAGTAGAGCTTAGAGTGGAAAACTTCAATTGTAAATTCGCAAAGTCATCTGTTTCGCCGGTCATTGGCAAGCGGTGGGATCCTGGCAACCTGCTTTGACGTCAGTTGACCGTTTGGTCATTCTCGTGAGAAAACAGACTATAGTCCAATTTACGATAAGATCATACGCAAGGTGCATATCCATCATATTCCATCATAAGAGACCATACTATAGCTACGATGTATGTTATTTGTCGTTGGATGGTACTCTTTTCATTATTTTTATTTTTATTTGGCTCGATTTGTATCCATGCGGGCTATTCCCTATGCGGGATAATTACATGCACTTTACTACTATCATTTCGACTCTCCGCACCTTGCACCTCTCCTCTATTCCTGCCCGGTCGACCGAAAAAGGCCATGCGCGTCTCCTTGAGAACTTGCACAAGAGGTAACTGTGAAATAAACGTTATGAGATAGAGTCTTATCCTTCCCTTGTTACTGCTACTGCCTGGTGGCGCTTCACCCTTATCAATGTGCTCAACCGTCCCGTGTTATGAATAAAGTGCTTGAGTTGTTTGACCTGCTTTTTGTCAGACAGCAAAGCCGCAAGTTCCAACTGCCGACCTTTCACCCGCTTCCACAACTCATCACGCTGGCTTACATATGCTGGGCACTCGAGAATGTAGTGCCTAACCTTTTCTTCTACTAACTCACAGCCCATGTGCGCTCATGAGACACGGAGTCATCACTTTCAGAATGATTCTTGACATTGGACAGTGTTCCTGACGTTCAATATCTCAATGATTTTTCCAGTACATGCTCTGGCTCAACATGAAGGATCTCGTAAGGGATCAGCCAGGTAACTACCCACTAGGTAGAATATTCGCTTTGATTGATCAAAGTGAACGGATCCTTTCTTTATATCCAAGTTTTCAACCTTTGCAGTACAGTCACAGATCTGTCCCTGTATTCTAAAGACATTTTACCAACAGAATTCCTGTCAGTAATAATCTGAGTCCGAATCCTCTTGCTACAATTCGGTGATCATACTTCAACATTTTGACACTCTAACAATAAAATATACTTCAATATATCACATCTGCAGGGAAATTATTGTTGAAGTGTCTCATAGTTTCCCTTGGCCTATTTACTCCCAATCAGCGATGTCCAGGGGGGCTGCTAGTTCCAAGTTCCCACCAGCTTCAGTACTGAGTAATCTGGATCTCCCAGGATATCATACCCAGTTAATGGCAGATGTGGTGTAATGGTGAAAACTTGTCTAATTGATGATGGCTTTTAAACAGCAGAAGTTCAATTCTTGCTCATGTCTGTTTTTTCTTGGAATGATGTTATGTAGGTGTATAGATACCTGTGGACCCGGGTATCTATGGAAGGTAAACCTGCAGGTTTCAACCTCACCCGGGTTCTAGGGTTACCCGGGTTATTAAAATACCAGACCCACACGTCCAGGTAACCTGTGAGTAATAAACCTGGGGATCCAGGTATGAAAAAATGGATGGGAGGTACCTGTGAACAGGTACCTGTTACCTGCAGGTCATACCCATCTGCAGCCTTAGTTAGATGAAGGCATGCACATTCTTGATGAACTACCCGTGACTAGTTTGATTCATTGAAACAAAGTTATTGGTTAGATCTTTTTCCTAGTGTGTGTAGTGATTCCTAGTGACACGTACTGGCCCAGTCTAGCTAGCACTACGTAGGAATGTGGGCAACTAGTCAGGCAATCAGCCGTCCATGTCGAATTTCCTGATGGAGCAAGTCATTAAAAGGCGTTATAAATTGGTACCTCTAGTGTTTGTCTACCTTCAGTGTCCGATATTCGACAAAGAAGTCATTATAAGGTGTAACTACTGGGTGGTTCTAGTGTTCGGCCACCTCCAGCGTCCGATCTTCGACAAAAACGTCATTACAACGTGTAATTGCATGGTCATTCTAGTATTCACCACCTTCAGTGTGCCATTTGCGAAGGAGAGGTCATTAAAAAACGCTATCACTTGGGATCTCTAGTCGCACACCTCCAGTATCCGGCATTCGACGAAGAAGTCATTATAAGGTGTAGCCACTTGGTGCTTCTAGTGTCACCCACCTCCAGTTGACTGCAGAACATCCAACGAACGTGGGCAGAATTGGGTACCCCATTCTGGGTCCGTGGGAATGCAGGCGCTCTCCAAAAATAGTACAAATCGAAAATCACGTACGAAAAATCCAGGGCGCAAAGAAATCTCGACAGGCTCATACTCTTGGGGTTTGTTATAAAAATAATTCTTGGAGCTTCAACGATGCCGACTAAAGTGAACGAGATCTTATTCCAAAGAGGATGAGAAGCTCTAGGGGCAGTGTCTGCCAAAGGAAGCTTCGCCTGGGGATGGTGCCAAAAGAAGCTTTGCCAAAGGAAGCTTTGCCAAGAGATGGTGCCGAAGGAAGCTTTGCCAGGAGATGGTGCCGAAGGAAGTTTCGCCAGGAGATGGTGTCAGAGGAAATTTCACCAGGGGATGGTGCCAAAATTTGCCAAAATTTCAAATGCTGGGAGAATATGGGACTAAAAATAGGAGTGTCGTAATTTTATAAAGCGCTGACCATTATCGTGGATCGAGAGAAGCGGAACTAAATTTATTCATACTGTTGTCTCAGTGATACCTCGAGGAAAAATAGAAAAGTGTGTCAATGAGCTTGCCATGAGAACACTGAAAGTACAATGTTATACAAGCCAATAACACGATGAAACCGTTCCACGGAGCTGATCATGAGAAGATAAAAAATGACCTTCTTGACATAACAGAAATCTTGATAAATAAGTACATATCCACGGG
>KN837189.1:0-17184 GCA_000827215.1 Sphaerobolus stellatus SS14 | reverse complement strand
GATGTCTCTGGATTGGATTATTTCCAGATTTATGCTGTTTACATGGTCCAGCATTTTGGTTTGTACTACTCTTATTCTGAGTAGTTGTATGCTGAGTATGACTGTTCTCAGCATTAGCAGCTTTATTTAAATATGAGCTGCTAGTTACTATTGTAACCATATGTATAACACTTTACATTATCAAGCATTACAGCTTCATCAACAAGTTCATCAATACTGCTGAACTCAGGAGTAAAACGTTTCTTGAGAACTTGTTCTCTTATGTCAGGTTTTAGCGCATTCATAAATCTCCTCCAATATGAATACGCATCTGGCAATTCAATCATTTGCTTTGCCAGCTTTGACAGCTCCTGATGGAGCTGTTGCATGGTTATAGAGCCTTGCATGATGCTGTCATAATTAACAGCAACTTTGTTCATTGACAATGTCGGCATGAACCACTTCTGGAGTCCCATTATAATGGATTCCAGATCCCAGTGTTTAATCTCTTGATCAAACCGCTCTACCTGCCGGTAAAACCATTCTTGGGTTTCATCAGTTAAACACTGACCCAAGAATTGTAGTTGAACCTTACCTGCTCGAGGTCCAAGAAGGTTATACAGCATCATAAATCACAGTACACTTGCAACCCAGCTCTCAAACTTCTCTAGGTTGTGCTCACTGCTATAAGTGGGTGGATTACCCATCTTAACACCAGCTTTAGCCAGAAAAGACTTTTCTGGCTCAGCTTTCTGTGAGGCATTTTGCATAGCTTGCCTCACCATCTGCTGAATATCACCATATTCAGCTGTCCTATTGACTACAGCACCATCTAATTGTGCAGTCATAGACAAAGCAGGTGTACTTTGTCGTTGCACTGGTGCATTAGCTTCATTTCTAGCTATATGCTCCTCATTTATGGGATTTATCCCATACTCCCTGGATGGACTATTCCTTCCAGTAGTAGCACTGAGCCTTACTTGTTGTTCAGGCATTAAACCGGCTTCATGCAAATGTGTGTTCTGGTCTAATTGGAAACATATATTACGCATTTCCCTAGCAGCCTCCAGAAGCTCCTCTTCAGGTGCTTCCTCGTATAAAAGGGTGTTAACCTTTTCTTCAGCCATCTTGAGTTGTAGCTCAAGAGCTCTATGGCTATGGTGTGCAGCCGTATTACTAAGGTCGCTCCAGTACTGGGCATTAGCATCCAGTGCTGTCATAGAATGAAAGACAGTAGTAATACTGTCTGCATCAGAGCACAACTTATCTTTAATAGTTGTAGAGATAGTTTCTTTTATCTCTTCTCTCAAAGCATTTATATCAATGCTTTGTGTTTCTTTTATTGAATGCCAGGAACATTCAATTGATTCAGGAATTCCCTGAATAGCTTGCACAACAGACATATTATTTCTGTTGCTATTATTAACAGTCACTGGCTCCTGCCAAGTGTTAATTGGAGATGTGTCGTGTCTGTTTTCTATGCGTGGACTCTTGAAAGTTCACATGCGTGTCCTCAGTCATGCGTATGTCACATGTTTGACGTGTGCGTGACGGGTTAGTCACACTGTCATCACGTTTTTTGTGCGCATACACTGTATGCATGTCACAGCCACATCACGGCTGTGAGTCCTCACTCTGCTCACTTAGAGCAGTGCTGGGAATATTCTTATGAATATTCAATCTATTAGGTGATGGGGAATACTCATCACTTTCCAATTCTCTGTGAGATTGAGCCAATCTTGCATGTTCTTCCTGTTGAGTCCCAGTAACTGGGACGTCAGTAGCCACCTGCACTACTATTCATTCAGTAGCAGCCTTGGTGGCTGCTTTGTCACGAGACCAGTTATTTCCGGACTCAATAGTCTTCCCTGAAGACTTTCGCTTAGGGCCTAAAAATAGTTCCTTCATTGTTGGGGACATCTTTTTCATAGATGTTCTGATCTGATTGAACACTGTGTTCAATCGCTCGGTAGCCTCCATGGCTTCCTCTAACACAATCTCACCATTATCCTTGAGATTCATTAAATCAACATACTCCTTTCGGAGTGTGCTTAGTTCACTAGCTCGTATAGCGAAACTACTGTCTGCTTGTTCACCTTATACATTTATCAGGATATGCACTATCAGATTCTTCAGGGGCCCCACTGAGGTTGTGCCCTGAATCTGAGCCGGAAATGATTCCCCAAGGGGAATCTTGTCCTTTAGTGGCTGTGCCCAAAGCTTTGCTTCTCACAATAGGCATTGACTGGGTGTCGATGGCCTGGAAGCACTTGCCACACCAATGGGTGACTGCACTGGTACAGGTACAGTCTGGTAACTGGGTGTTCTAGTACTCTGGTCACTCAGGTGTTCCTGGGCAAACACCTTCACACTCTGTTGAGGGTCAACAGAGAATGGTGGGGGAGGACCCATCAGCTCCCCCAAAATGAGTCCTTGAAGGGACTCATCCTCTCCTACAGCTGGAGCAGACAGCTCCTCTGTCCGCTGGTGATTACGACAAGTAGTCATCATGATCTAGGTTATTTGTATTTCTACAAATAGTAATGTTTAGACAAGTTCTTAACCTGTGGTATTGCCGTGTCCTTATGCATGTTGAACACCAAAGTACTACCACACAACTCTGTTGTGTGTTGAATACTCAGAACTTCTGGGAGAAAGTTAAAAAAGATATAATAGATTTACCTTATATCACACCGGTACTAACTGAACTCAAAGCTATATTGAGTATATGTAGGTAGTACAATTTGGTGCGAGATAAAAGATTAGTGCTGGCACCTAATGTGCCGACACACTATCGTGAACTGTTGTGGACACTTATGGTGTCAATGCTATTTATTAAATAGCATACATGTAGTTAATACATTATATACAATATATGCAATATATTTTATTATTTATATTATAATATAATATAACAGTCTTATACTGTTACAATTTCCCTCCCTACCCATTCCAGACATATCAGGTCCTGCACTTTACCAACCTGCTGACAATCTCCCACAACTTTTACCCTTTACCCATCTTCCCACAGCCCTCAATCAAGGGATCTTTTTTTTCCCCTTGTTCCCTGAATACTGCCCCAACCGTGGGAGCCCTACCTTCCAAATATAGTGGGTCCTGCTTCACTCATCAAAACCTACATTTCCATATAGAAATCATCCCAACCAGATCAGTAGTTGTCTCAGAATCAAGGGAGTGCCAGATCCAGTACCAGATCCGGGAAACAATATGGGTAGAAATTCAAGTCAACTTGAGTTTTGCAAGTCTTTCTCAGCTTTGATGTGAAACTCAAGTCCACAAAACTCAACCTAGATTTGAGTTTTGCTAGCTTTGACTTCTTACTTGCTTGCTTGCAAAACTTGGACTCCACTTGAGTTTCACAATATGTTGAAATTATTTTATTACTGAATTAACAATAAGTATTTATTATGAATATATAACTGTCCTTCAACTTTCATTTATCTGTCTTGAAATTTAATAGAGCATACACATGCTTACATAATTTTCCTCCAAAGCTTACATAAGTTAGGGTTTACTAACCCTATGAGCTTGCAAAACACAGCCCAAACTGACCTGGTTTCCCTATTAGATCAACCCAAAATATGTGCTTTCATTTGAGTTACTTAATTACCCTGACCTATAGAATTATACACAAAAACAGCCTCCTTATTGAATTTTCTCTTGCTCCTACTATTCTGGAAATTACAACTATCATTCAAAAGTCCCTTTGTCCCTTCTGCCTAGCATGAATATTGAATTTAAATCTAGGAAGATTGAGCTTGTATCCATTTGCAGACATCCTAAAAGATGATAAATTTTATTATGATAAAATTGCTAAGAATAGGAAAGCTTACTGGCTGAGAGTCAAAGGATATTAATAAAATTGATTGATTGTAGTAAATATTATTAAACCTACCCACTAAGAAATCAAGAAAATATTCAGAAAGTACAAACTCAATGGTTTAAATGACTCACTTTCTAAAGATATTTAAAAAAATAAGCATTATAATCAATAATCAAAAATATTAAGCATAACTAGATAGGCTACTTGCATACTGGAAGGACAAGAAGGCAAGGATGAGATGAGGAAGTGGTCATGGATGAGCAGACAGGGTACTCACTTCCTGGAAGGCAGAGAAGGCAAGGATGACATGAGGAAGTACTCACAAGCTGGAAGGCAGAGAAGGCAAGGATGAGATGAGGAAGTGGTCATGGATGAGCAGACAGGTACTCACTTGCTGGAAGGCAGAGAAGGCAAGGATGAGATGAGGAAGTGGTCATGGATGAGCAAACAGGGTACTCACTTCCTGCAAGGCAGAGAAGGCAAGGATGAGATGAGGAAGTGGCCATGGATGAGCAGACAGTGTACTCACTCCCTGGAAGGCAGAGAAGGCAAGGATGAGATGAGGAAGTGATCATGGATGAGCAGACAGGTAATCACAAACTGGAAGGCAGAGAAGGCAAGGATGAGATGAGGAAGTGGTCATGGATGAGCAGACAGGGTACTCACATACTGGAAGGCAGAGAAGGCAAGGATGAGATGAGGAGGTGGTCATGGATGAGCAGACAGAATACTTGCAAACTATAGTCCTGAACATGAGAGTTTATCATATTGATGGCAAAGAAGTTAGACACACATGCTTCATTGATGATCATAAGATTCACTGTCTATCAATATGTCTCTAACTTAACTGAAATCAACACTTACTGCCTAGCAAAGTCATTGGTTAGTATATCTCAGAATGTTTCTTGAGTCTCCATATTAACTACTTACCTCCTAATAGTTGTTTTCTTCATTATAATGTGACATGAATATGTCAGACTCATCAATACATACAAACTGGTAAGCAAAATCAGTGGATTATGGTTGTTTCAGTGATGAGTTATGAAGTAACATACAATATGGAAAAGTTTTGATACATAGATGTATCTGAAAATACCAAAGAAACTTACTGCCTGGTAATGGCAAAATTATTAAGCTCCTATCATGTAAAAGAGCCTTACTGTCTTCCCAAATATGAAATTTGAATATCAGTACAATTTTCTTCATAATATATTTTGACATACAAACTATGATAAGCAATATAAGCAATATATCTGCAATAAATGGTATGCCACTTACACCCTAAACATGCAGAGAATACTCTGTAAGCACTCTTTCATTATACTGGATGCTCTTACATGAACATTTGCTAGTAATTGATCTCCCATTTCAATCAAAGCATCAAAGCCATTTTGTTCTTTCTATGACAAGAGTACCTTGAGCACAATTAAAGGTTATAATCAATAACTTACCTTGGCCCATGCAATTACTTCTTTAAGGTCAACAAGCCAGCTTTTGACTACTTCATGTGATTTCAATCTAGCCAGCCTAACCCTATTATTATGTGAGGTGGGTACCCGCCTCGCACCGCGCGGCGATGCGCGCCTAATTAAGCACCCAGCGCAATATGAGTTAGGCGCCCATTTTTCATACATTTTCCGCAAAATGTAGGGGGTGCGCCGGGTGCCCAATTGGCGATGGGCGCTTACTCGGCGCAAAAAAAAATTTGGTGGAAAAACATTACGCTGCGCCGGGCGTCTAATCGGCAATGCGCGCCTACGCGGCGCAAAGAAAAGATTTTATGAAAAACATTACAGAGTGCGCCGGGCGTCTAGTCGGCGATGTGCACCTACTCGGCGCAAAGAAAAAATA
Organism: Sphaerobolus stellatus SS14; assembly: GCA_000827215.1. Classification (NCBI taxonomy): domain Eukaryota; kingdom Fungi; phylum Basidiomycota; class Agaricomycetes; order Geastrales; family Sphaerobolaceae; genus Sphaerobolus; species Sphaerobolus stellatus. Next base: position 11,510 of record KN837189.1, on the reverse strand, counting down.
ATATGAAAAACATTACTGTGCGCTGGGTGACTAATCGGCGATGCACGCTTACTTGGCGCAAAAAAAAAAAGTTGGTGAAAAAACATTACACTGCACCAGGCATCTAATCAGCGATGTGTGCTTACTCGGCGCAAAAAAAAAAAAATTATGAAAAACATTACACAGTGCGCTGGGCATCTAGTCGGCAATGCAACTCGGCGCAAAAAAAAAAAAAAAATATGAAAAAATTTACAATGCACCGGGTGACTAATTGGCAATGCATGCCTACTCAGCGCAAGAACATAGCTAGTATGACGAGGAGAACAGGTTTGCTCAGCCAGAAGGGGCACCGCTAAGGCTTCAGTCAGAGTGCTTCTGGATATATATACAAATATAATAATATAGTGTTTTCAACCTCATCCAGAATGGCTGTCTGCTCCGTTAATATTCTAGCCATTTGATATGTGAGAAGAACCAGAGAGCTGCATAGTGGGGAAGGGGGTGCCTCTCAGTTATATAATAATGTAATCAAATCATATCTCGGTTATAATATTAAGCATCAGTGATCTGATATGATCTGAATTCCCCCGTTCATTTTATATAACTGGATGTCTTATGAGGAGGTGGACATGGCTGCTCTGGCTGAAGAGAGACCACTCTGGCTTAGATAACAATATCTGCGGGTACCCAGAGATAAATAATCTGGGGAATCCATTCTCAGCAATCATTGCATTCTTGGTTAATAATTTTGCTATTTGTTATGGGAAGAGGACCAGGGAGCTACATACTAGGAAGGGGCTCTCACTTATTTAACAATACAATAAGCTATAATTTGATGTATATTACTGGTTAGTGAAGGTCTAAATGTGATCATGCTTTCTTTATTTTGTATACCTGGATATTTGATGAGGAGGAGTACAGCTCACTCTGGCCAAAGGGGGGCTGCAATAGGGTAGATAAGTGTATATGCGGGTATGCAGAGGTGGATAATCAGATGACACACTGTCATTCATCATTGGCTCATTGAATAATTACCTATGAATTTAATAGGGGAGAGGGACAAAGAGCCAGTGCAGCAGGCTTGTTGACAACTAGCGCCCAGTAGTGCTATTGTGTGCTAGCGTGCGCTAATGTAACAGGTTTCTTGTTGAGACCTGACTGGCTTGCTACATTTGCCATTGATGTGACCTCTTAGCAGTATCTTTGAATAAAATGTGTTTTGTGAATGTTTACCTTCTGAAAGAATAGCGCTAAGGGAGTGAAAGTGTTTTCCTGGCTGAAAGGACTTACCGACTGTGCCTCCTTGCTACTCCACTGCCCACAAAGAATTATGCCAATTACGCTAAGGCAGTGATATTATGAGATTTATTCCGCATACAATTAACATTTTCTTCCTGTAGATAAATCCACATCTGAAAGGTAAGGATATTCAAATACATGAATTATTTCCTGCCCTTTTTGCACGACTCTTTCAGAAGAAATGCGAAGTCCTTGATATTATAGTATCCCTCAGTCAGTGTGGACCCCCCCCCCCCCAAATGATAACGCTCATTCCGCAACTAGGGTTGCGAGCACCATATTGGCAATGTCGAGGTATGATGCTTCCCCTTCCACACTCTTCCCCTCGCTCATCTCACGAATGGCGCCTCCAGGCATGTCGGGATCTATACTGGGCATGTCGACCCTTTCAAGCTGGCGCCCGTGGGGCACCATAGATGTCTGATGTCTGCGATATTAAGCGTAGGGCACCGTAGAGTGGACATAATAGGAAATATATACCGAACCTGAACTAAAGGAGTAGGATCTCGCCAAAAATACGTAGGATACTCGTAAAGATAGTGAAGGAAATCTTGCCCCCCCAGTAAGACCTTCTTTCTATAAATAACTTGCTAACGCTCGTTGTTTTATAGAGAGGTCTGGACTCACTGGTGACGCAGTACCACGTGCCTAAATAAAGGGAGTTTGCTTCTAACATGTTCCCCCCTCTGTTGTGATTCCCCGCTTATACTATGCAGGCTCAGGATCAACTTTCCTATCTTGTTCAGGGTTGTGAGGATGTTTGTCGTATTTTTGATGCCACCACACTGACACTAGCCCTGTTGCTGGGATTATAGTAATCATAACCAAAGCTTCCTACGTGGCTGCATTCTGCCATGGTGTTTACGACTATTGTAAGGACGAACCCAGTAGTTACCGTTCCCAAACGTCTACGAGACAGATTGACTTGATCTCCCAAGGCTTAATCTTCTCCTCCGAGGTATAGTGATAACAAGAGTCAACCTACCCCTTTCTGCTTAAATCATATGCCCAGGTTGATTTAGTCTGGAAACAATCATGGAGTCCAGGGAAGATTATGTATGTCTGTGTATGTGAGGATATTCCGCAGATAGCCTTGCCTTTAATTAATACTGTATAATGAAGATTCGCTCCCTCGGAGGGACTTTGCTATTCATGGACAGTATAATACGTGGGCCAAGTCTCTTTTAAAATACCCAAATAAATGCTCATTTAAATGCTTCAAATTATTTTCCTGGATCATAATGCGACAGTAAGCAACTAATATCACTCTCTACCAGACTATGGGGCACTGACATGCCTAATATGCAGTTGTGTGTACAGCTACCAATCGTGGAATACATCACAACTGATTCACAATCCCCAAGCTGCAAGAAATATCTTGATGCGCCCATACCATTGTTAGGCTTCCTCACCTCTATCTCCTCTACTACTCAATAGTACCTTTTAGATTTATAGCGACTACAGTTCTTCTTTGAAGGTCAGTAAAATGATGGACGTGCATAATCTGACTCCTTTAACCCTGTTTAAACGTTTCAGTTATCCTCCTCCTCCGTGTGAGTCAATCTTTTTACTGCTACCTTGGGACCTTATCTATCATCAAAATAGATACACACACTCTATGGATGCAATAAGAAAATCACAGCCATTGCCGCCACTCTCCTACTTTGCTCATCAGTTGGTGGTGCGGTTTCATCAGACTATACCTCCAGGTTGAAGTGTAGGTATCCATCATTGAATGAGATAGTATTGTGGATTATAATATATTCTCACATAAGTATTGCCTGTAGCCCCACCACAGACAGGATGCTATCTAACAATCTCTTCTCTGTCCACTTTCATCAGAACCTTGCTCTCCGTTGTAATCTCAGAGACTATTCTCTGCAGCTTCATGCTGTACAAAGCATGGCTGCTACACCGGCAGGGTGGACAATCCAAGCTTCTCAAAAACATACTTTGGGATAGGTATGCTTCTATTGTATTTGTTAAGATTGACCATGCTAGTTCTGGTGATAGTGTTATTTTTTTTAAGGTGCGCTTTAAGCCCTTTCCGATAAATTTTGCAATATTGACCAGCTGTTCATAGTGCTTTCCTCATCATGATGGTGAAAACGCTCACTGTTGCTGTAGCTCCCTCAAACATTGATGAAGTCTTTGTCCCGTACGTAGTGCAATCTGGTCATGATAATCCTCTTCACTCATTTTCATTTTCCTTATATAAACAGATGGGCAGCGGCTGTTCCATACATCATGGGAAGTCGCCTACTCTTACGCATGTGGAGGTGTTTAAAAGGTTCCTACACGCCCTCCGGGCCTTCAAGATTGTCCTCTTTCATGTTGGGATTAGGAAATAATCCACGGTTCGAAATTGTTACATGAATAGTGTAACACTTTAGCAGACCTGTCAGCCCCAGAGTTTCGCCCTTTCCCGGGGTTCGGAGGTAAAAGCTGGTCGATGAGATAATTCTCGAGGATTTTTCTTGGATGTATAAATCAAATATAATGGTAATACAGTTTTCGATAATTTTGGACTGTGCAACTTCAAGTATTGCTTAGGACATTAACCTCCAGTTTCCCTCCTTATACCAAAAATAAGAAATAAATGGTAACACACGAATTAAAAATATGTTGAAGAAGTATTTATTGAACATTTTAGACACTCCTTCGTGTGATTTAATGCCCAGATATAATTGTGACGCACGGATCAAGAGACTTGGCTGCCTATATTAGAGAACAAGGGTAGCAGACGGATGTGGTCGTATAGTTGTCGAGACAAGAACACGAGGCAATAGTATGTATAAGGTTGTCCAGATATGGTTCAGGAAGAAACGGGAATGAGTGAAGTTCTATGTTGAGATTTTGCAATAGGTTGAACTAATGAATCAGTTGTCCGTTGTCGTTGCTGCAACTTGGCAATAAGGATGGACATCTGAAGTAGTCGGGGTATCCATGGGGCCAGACGAAAATAGTGGGAGTTGAGGTCGTGGGAGTGGTATATACCATCATCATCGGAACAGATGGCAAAGCCTCTTGCCAAAATCTAGTCAAAGCTTTACCTGGCTTGCCCAGGTAAAGATTTGACAAGATTTTGGCTGTTAGGAGTTGGTGTTAGAGTGTTAGGAGTTAGTGTTAGTGTTAGTGTTAGTGTTAGTGTTAGTGTTAGTGTTACTGTTAGAGTTAGAGTTAGAGTTAGAGTTAGGGTAGTTGATATATATATATTCTGAAAAAGTGCTCAAACCACTGTTCTTGTGTGGGTAGCATGATCCCATGGATGTGTGGATCCCCAGGGCTCCATGGGCACTCACTCTCACAATCTTTCTACCTGGCTACAAGCACCCAGTCCGCACCCAGTCTGGGCTACAAGTGCCTAGTCCAGGCTACCAACACCCAGTCCAGAAACCAATGTGAGTTTCTTCATTTATTCAAAGCTTAGAATCATTTCAAAATTGTCATTTGTGGTGTATGCCAATTATTTCCTATTTTTATTATTGGTGTTTAGTGTTAGGGTAGATATGTGCAAGGAAGGGAAAAATCACAGTGGTGCTGTTGGCTTAGTGATAAAATTCCAAGTGTATGTTACCATTGGTCCTGGGTTCAATTCCTGGCCAGTACATTTTTTGGCATAGGAACACCGGATTAGAGTGTACATTACGTCACCCTGGGTTTCACACTGAGTGAAGTTACTTTGCCAGTGTCTCTGTATAGCCTCTGTATTGGAATGGAAAGGTGCTATGGCCAAAGTCTGAGTGTAATGCTATTAAAATACCCATTACAGTGACACAGCAGCCCTTCTGCTCCAAAACACACATGGCCACAATGCCTCTTAACCAACTCATTGGTTAGGTTGGTTGAGCAAAATTATGTTGCCTGTCTCACAGATATAGTCTGGCATGAGATTGGTGTAGTAGCTGTGGATAGGCCATGTCACTCATGTCATTGACCACCTTACCAAGGTAGATGCTGCCATTTATATTGGTGCCTTACCCATTTTCCAAGTTCCCCTCCCCATTCACCACAGTGCAGAGGTACATGCTAGAATTTATATTTTCCACATCTTCCAAGTGCCTGTCCCCATTCACCACGGTGCAGAGGTACATGCTGGCATCTATATTCTGTCACATTTTCTAAGCGCCTGTCCCCATTCACCACGGTGCAGAGGTACATGCTGGCATCTATATTCTGCCACATTTTCCAAGTGCCTGTCTCCATTCACCACAGTGCAGAGGTACATGCTGGTGTCTATATTCTGCCACATCTTCCAAGCACCTGTCCCCATTCACCACAGTGCAGAGGTACATGCTGGTGTCTATATTCTGCCACATCTTCCAAGCAACTGTCCCTATTCACCACGGTGCAAAGGTACATGCTGGCATCTATATTAGGGGATGTCAGAGTGGGTCGTTTCAGGCCCGTTTCGACGGTCGTTTTGAAGCCGTTTCGCGAGTTCGGAGAAGCCTCGGAAACACCTCAAAACGGCCGTTTAACTCTGATATCCCCTGTTTTCACACTCGTTTTCTTGTCGTTTCCAGTCGCAGAGACATGTATATATCTTGATTTATAAGCTCATGCCGTGTCCTCGGCATGGATTATATAATTTCCAATTGCCCTGTTTAGATCATGCCCCGTCAAACGGAACGACAGGCAACAACAGAAGTCCTCTTTGAGGCTTTTGTCCTGCAGCTTCTAGTTGAAGGCCAGCAGAATATACAGGTTTCTTCATATGAATCCTCTGTGTCTGAGTCCTCTGATGAGGAGGAGGATACACCACTGCAGCCACTCAGCACTTCCATACTTGTGGCTGTCCTCGAAGTCAACTCACGTCGGTACCTTCAAGATTGCATAACCATACCAAAGACTTCAGAAAATCTATACATGCTACTTGGAGAATACAAGATGAACTACCCCAACCTGTTCCGCAGTTACATGCGGATGTCACCCATGGCATTCGACTCGCTTGTTGAGAAGCTTCGTGACCACCCGGTCTTCCATAATAGGTCCGAAAATGAGCAACTTCCTGTTGAGGTGCAAGTAGCAGTTCTGCTTTATCGGTTTGCACACTTCGGGAATGCAGCTAGTGTGCAAAAGGTTGGATTGTGGGCTGGGTTGGGATATGGCACGGTGAATCTCATCACCAGACGTGTTTTGACTGCTATTTGTCATGAACCTTTTCGGAGGAGAGTGATGAAATGGCCTGGAGTGTCAGAAAAGGAAGCAGCAAAAGTGTGGGTTGAAGAGTGAAGCTGTCCAGCCTGGAGGGATGGTTGGTGTATGGTCGATGGTACACTTGTGCCTTTATCAGCCCGGCCGGCTTACTTTGGGAATACATGGTATGACCGCAAAAGCAACTATTCAATGAATGTTCAGGTATGCTATGTACATGCTTATAAGCAAGAAGGATAAACCTGAATCTTTCCTTCCAAGATCATCAACACTCCGAATCTCCGAATCATCGACTATGGTGTTGGGCTTCCTGGAAGCCAGCATGATGCCACAGCTTGGAAGGACACACGGATCCCACAGGAACATAATACTCTACTGGAAAGAGGAGAATGGGTGTGGGCAGACACTGCATATCCGTTGCAGCCCTGGTGTCAGGCCCCATATAAAAAGTATGTGATGTACCGGAACTGTGACTGTTGTGCTGAACTTGTAACTTACAGGCCTGAGAAGGACATTCGTGAAAACCAGCATTACAGTTACTTTGTCTCACGCATCCGAGTTCGCTCGGAACACTGCATAGGCTTCCTGAAAGGACGTTGGTCCTCACTTCGTGGCTTGAGGATCCGCATAGACAAAGCTGAAGATATTCAATTAGCATGCATCTGGATCACTGCATGTATCACTCTGCACTGCTTTGCTATGCAGCATGAGAGTGGTGAGGATATCGAGACTGATATCTTCTATCAAGAAGGATTGGTTTTGATAGAAGAGGATAGAGCTGCTGAAGAAGCACGGCAAAGGCATGAGACACAGCGGCCGAATAGTGACTCAGAGACGGAAAGGGAAGCCACCAATGATGTGGGGCTGCAAGTTGGTAAGACATGCCGAGAGAAGCTTAAGTCGGAATTACAAGTATATCAGGCACAAACCCACTAGGTACATGTAACTACATAGCTAGCTACGGCACAAACCTTTCAAGGTTCTCATAAAGCGTAGAATCCAGCATATTTTCTTGCTCTGAGCTGGAGGTAAAAGAACCAAAAACCGAATTATAACCGGGATGTGGGGAAGACGACACATTTGAGCTGTGGGAGCTGTATTGTAAGCGCAAGGCCTCCAACTCCATTCTCTTTAACTCTAGCTCATGTGCTCGCTGGGCTTCCCTGTTCTCCTTTTCCGCCTGCAACTCCATGCGCCGAAGCTCCAGTTGCATCCTCTGCTTCTCCTTCTCCCGTCCCACCCGTGCCCGTAGATTTTCCGCAGCCACCCGCTCATGCATCTCCCGCTGCTCATCCAATATATCTCTCGCCTTATCCATCAAGTCTCGTTTGGCATTCTTTGGCTTGACATTTGAGGTATTGACGGATCCCTCTTGAGTTATCTTCATGGTTTCTGAAGCCTTTGTCGCCACAGCTGTCGAAGGTTGCATGTTTTTGATATTGGCTGGCATCATTGCTGCCTCACTCAGGAGTGATTGGGGGCTATCAAGATGGGGTGATCCAGAGTGGGAGTCGATATCCGACACATCTGAACCATTCCCGACAGATGGAGCAATTGAACTCCTGCCAGTCACCTGCACGAGACATCAGTAAGTGTCCTATGAAAGCAAGTCCAGTAAACATACCTCGTTATCCATCATCTTTCCCACCGCTGTCACTCCCACTCCATGGCCAGCCTGCTCTGTTCGAAGGACTGAAAGATCAAGTGTAGACGCACTGTTCTGTGAGGCTGCACCAATGACAGGGCTCTTTCCCATCAACGCATTCATTCGTTGATAGTATGGAAAGTCTCGTAATATTTGCTCTTCAAGGTGCATTAATTCATTGCCCAAAAGAATTAGCTGAATCACTTACGCCAGAGATTCTCCAGTGGTGAGCCCTCCTCTATCTGATCCTCACGTCCTTCATCGATAAGACCTTGCCCTGTCTCGTGGATCCTGTTTCGGTTGAGTGTATACTTTTTTTTGATGCTATAAAGCCAGGTAAGAACAGTGGATCATACAAAAGGAGACAGACTCACTTGTTCACTCGATTCTTCACCGCCTCACCCAGCTTCTTCAAATCAGTGTCCTTCCACCACTCAGATTCATCTGCAGCTAGCACTGTTGCTGCAATTGACCGGCACTGGTCTATAATTGTCTTCCCATTACTGTTAACAGATACAGTACTCCCGTTTACGAAACCAAAAGCCTGTCGATAGGCATCGTTGTCTTCAATAGTGCTAATGAGCTTCCATGTCAACGTAGGTTCATTTGTCCAACTACGGGTCATGGGTTAGATGGGAAACCAAACTATAGATACTGTCACTCACTCTATCTGAACCCTGTTGCCAGCACCCTCTCCAACATCCGGCTTTGTGGTGTCCTTCGAGGATTTGGGTGATGTTGTGGATGATGACGCGGCCTTCGGTTGACGGCCTGGCTTCCTTTTCCCACCCTCGCTTCCATCGACCTTAGCCTTCTTATTGGATTGATCAGATGTAACGGCTTTACGCCGCTTGCGGGGAGATCCTTTCGAATTCTGCCCCATGTATCTTGAGAGGTAAAAGCTGTCGTGGATAAGATGTGCAGAATTACCTAATAAAATTTATGTACAAATTCACGTGGAGCCACGGCAGTTATAAAAATTTGGAAGTCCGATTTTCTGGGCAAGGATAATGAGGTCGAAACGGATGAGCGAAACGGGTCGAAATGACTGAAACGGCTCCAGAACCGTTTCAGTCATTTCGACCCGTTTCAGCGTTTCTTAAACGGCCTCGAAACGACCGTCGAAACGGGCCTGAAACGACCCACTCTGACATCCCCTATTCTGCCACATCTTCAACATGCCTGCAGAGGTACATGGTGGCATCTATATTGGGACCTGAACTGCAACATCGACTCTGCAACTCTAGCTCAAATTCTTTTTATCTGTCCAATGTTAATGTATGCTTATGGCTACAGAATTCAAATTTCATTCCATTCCTAGTCTTTCATGGAAGCATATTTAGTCAGCACATATTTAGTCAGTGTGCAAATCTCACTCCCGGATCCCACGACTCCCTTCAAAAACAAGCCTAATAATCAAGGCTTCCCACATCTTCATGTCATCCAATACCTTGCTAGAGTGTGTATCTTTTATAACATTGCCAATGAATGCTAAAACCCATCTAGAATATCTTGCTGGACCTGCAATGAACTTTTAAAGGATCTTCCCCGGCACATGAAAAGAACACATGGGCTGCTATATGAGTTCAAGTGGAGTATGTCACTGTTTACTCCTTCTTTACATGCTTAATTAATTCCTATTATCTCTAAGCTGCTGAAAAACATGAAATTCGCCACAATACACCCAATGATCCCATCCACTGTCCCATATCAGAGTGCCCTACACTCAGCTTGACCTCTGATGGTCTCAAAAGACATCTTGAAAAGTCCCATGGCATTCCAGAAAAATCAATCACTATCAAGACACTGTGCTGGAGCCCAACCTGTCGGATATTTTCGAACCATACTGTGTAGATATGGCCAATCCGCGAGCAGAACATTTTAAGATCATTCCGCTAGCCAGCATAACCACTCCCACATCGGTCAAATGGGTATCTCAAGCCAGAAGTAAGACTCTTATGACTTGTCCGTTCTCTCATGATCTGTTCTAGTTGCGCAGTTGTTGGGGCGCCTGTACTCCGAGTCGTAGAACCAGAGATAACTCGTTCTCTAAAGATTCTACGAAACTGCCCTTTTTAGGTAATTGGCGGCCTTTTTATATTATTAGGGCTTTTATTTCTGTATGTTTTCAGACCTAGCTTATATACTCTTCACCGGTATTCAGCGGATTCAACGGATGCTTACAGATCAGTGCCTAAGTATCTTACTTGCCGATATTACCGGTCACGTGCTGACTCTTTAATCGTTATCAGCATATTACCGGTCACGTGTTGACTCTTTAATTTTTATCAGCATACTACCGGTACGAGCATGGTAACAGCGTGTATTCAGATAGCTATGAATCAGATTGTTGATAACACCGTTTGTACACCGGTAATGGGGGAATTCAAACCTGTCATTTTGGCGGCATTTCCGTACTGTTTTCAAATCCGGAAAACAGCATGAACAAGTTTTCAGGTCTGAACACCCCGTTTAACCCTTTGTTTTTGTTTTCGTTTTCCGTGCTTACCAGAGGAAACTTAAGCGAAAACGCGATCAAAAACTGTGGGTCCACAAAAACATCTTCGGAGCCGCTTTCATGCATCAGCGAAAACAGCCACAAGACCGAAAAACGAAAACGCTGCGGAAATGGCAGGTCTGAACCCCCCTAATCCCGTGACCTGAGTTCCTTCATGGAGATGTTTTTTACATATGGTCAAAAAATAACTACCTACATGTTGCCTGCCAGCTTTCAGCATGGTCGCACCCTGTGAATGTTGTGAGTGCATGTGTCATAATGCCAGTGAGATGCCGATATAATCCCGTGATTCATATCGCTCATTTCTTCTACTGCCGTTCAACGCGTGATCAGTGATGTTTCCTGGAAGTGAAGTCGACGTTGGTAGGTTGGTGTGTTAGGCTGCCAACTTCCATAATTTACCGATATGGTCCTCATTTCTACTTCCACATACCATTGTACCATGCTTAACGGATCACTTAGACGTCACGATACCTAAATTCCTCTCAGTATATTCACGCCAATGATATGGATGTCAGAGTTTGAAGAGCAAAGAAGCCGTGATTTCCTGATTCCAATGATATGGCGCTGCATAACTCGAACGCAAGAATATCGACTGGGGCTGCCATAGGTGTAATAAAGACTGGACAGTTACCGTACACCACCTTTTAGCCAACCTCAGGCTTATCTCCTTCGTTGCCTCCATTAGGTTCTTTGTTGTTTCCTAGCTAGATTTATATATCCACCTAGGAATTTTACTATGGAGGTTGACGATGGTGAGTGGTCATATTTAAGATAAAGCACATTGGATTATAATAAAATAAAATAACCATCCCCTTCAGAATTACCGATAAAGATTTGGACCATTGGGCATATTCGTCAACCACACAATGTTTAGAGTAGAAGATGCCAGTTCTATGGTATTCTACTTTT